>JAKOOJ010000030.1:3994779-4299779 GCA_022577455.1 Arizona elegans
AATTATTTGTATTATTGATATATTTAACTGTCAAAAGTTATACAGTTTACCAGAGTTAATGGAAAGCACTTTGTGTGATAATCAACAAGGATGGTCCCAGAGGAAGTGGCCTCTGTTTGTTCCATCTTTAAACCATAATAAATGATTTTGAAATTATACATAGTGTAAATAATGGACTTTGGTCTGCATGAACCAGAGTGTAGGAAGATTATCAAGAAAGAGGAATTTGCATCATGTTTAGCATGAAGATGAGAGGTTTATGAGCAGAAGTTCATCATAAAAGGTCTCAGATGAGGGAACAAGTCCAATTGAAATAAAAAATAATTTCCCTTTTCTTTCCAGTTGCCTAGGTTCATGAGGAATCTCCTTCTACGTTCATAGTTGATTATTATTGTGCAAAGAGAAGAATGATATCTTCTTATCACTTGATGTTCAACACAATGTCTCGTTGCATAAATCTTTTCACAAGATCCGCTTTTTGTCCCGGAACTGATATGCAAAATCTGCAAAGATCTGCTTATCACTACTGGCTATTCTGACGTTAAATACTATGAGTTATCAAACAACACATGTGACAGTTTCTCCTTGATATGTGAAATTTTGGACATAGTTGATAAAGCATAGTATGGGTGGAGCCTTCTGCTCTTCGTATGTGAAGAACAATTACCTTGAACAGGGCTTAAAACGCATCACATTTTCTCTGCAGCTTCTTCTGCTTTGGCCATCATTGGTCCTTCCACCCATCAATAACATGAGATATTAATCTTCTTCTCACCAACTTTGAAGACCTTGGACCAGTAGGTAAGAATGGACAACAGGTTTTGAAGAAGAACTAATCTAATTTAGGCACAAGCAAATGCAATAATATTTGTCCCCTAAGCTAGTAACCAAGAGTCTTGGTGGCGCAGCAAACTAAAGTGCTGTTAAGTAGCACCAGGTGCCCGCAATTACTGCAAGTTCAAATCTCACCAGGCTCAAGGTTGACTCAGCCTTCCATCCTTTTGAGGTAGGTAAAATGAGGACCTGGATTCTGGGGGCAATAAGATGACTTTGTATAAAAAAGAACACCGCTTAGGGGGGGCCTGAAAGCCCTACTAAGCAGGTATATACAAAAGTATGAAGGCTATTGCTTAACACATTTTAAGCCACTCTGAGTCTCCGTAGAAGGGCGGCATATAAATCGAACCAATAAATAAATAAATAAATAAATAAATAAATAAATAAATAAATAAATAAATAAATAAATTTCTGCACCTGATTTTTCATATCAGTTTTTGTGATATTTAGATATTTAGATATTTAGGTTTAGAGTTACCTAAAATTTGATGATTTTTTTTTCTGTATTGCTGCTGATCAAAACAAATCATCTTGCAAATATCACACAAGCAATTAAATTATCCGATTTTAACAGTCCTGAGATGAGAGTTGCTCCAAAAGTTCTCTTTTTAGCTCATTCAACTTTATTTTTCAACTCGTCTGCTGGCTTATTTTTGTGACAAAACTTCTGTCTTCATGACTATGTATGAAATAGGTGATTTCCACTCAGTTCTGGGAATTTTGCAATATTCCTTATTTGCAGGATTGAAGTCAAAGATGGACATTTCAAAACTTTGCAAACAGCCCAAAAGATAAAAGAGAGACACAATCAATCCAATTGGTGAGTTGGAATTTAAGCTGTTGTTTATAATGTGCAATATTTATGGTTGGCAATGGAGTATCACTCATCTCCCATAAGTCGGTTTGCCAATTTATTTCTCTTTCTCTTTGGCTTTCTGTGGGACCACAATAGAGCTACCATTTTTCATAGAATATCTCTGCCTCTGTTTAAACAGAGGTGTATATGCTGACACTTTATTTCAACTTATATTTATATTTGTATGTGTAATGTGCTGAATAAAAGAGAATATTTGTAGCTCAGGATTGAAAAGAGGGGTCCTTGGTGCTCTCTCAACTGGCTTGTTTTCTTTTTGCTACCGGTCCTCCAAACCACCCGCCTCCATCGCTACCGGATCGAGCGATCCGGTCCGAACCGGGAGCATTTCACCCCTGCTCTCCAGGTATATTCTTGAAATATTCCTGCCCTTCCTCAATCATACCACAGGTACAATATTGGGGGGGAAGCATTTATGGTGGAATTATCTAGATGGCATCTAACAAGGGTATATTAGATGCAACAGTGTCATGGTAGCAACAGAGCAATTTGATTCACATTTTTACAAATGTTCATTCACTTCACTGCCGCTCCTTGTAGCATCTGTTTGTATATACTCATACACATAACAAACATATGGATGCTGAGACATACCAATAGCATATATAATTCTTTTGTTTGCTTGTTTGTGTTTTATTTTTATTTTTTTTAGAAAACTTTATTGAGTTTTTTTTAAAAAAACATAAATATATTAACATTTTCAATTTACATCAGATGTGCAGTGTTTTAACTATATACAGAAATAATATTCTGGTGATAATTTCGAATTACTTTTTACCGTTATTTAACATACCTTTTGGTCTTACTTTCATTTTATCATGCATCCACTTATACCACCTTTCCCACTCAATATAATAATCTGACTTCTCATCATCGTTTAATTCATGAGTTAATTTGATCATCTCTGCGCACTCCAGTATTTTCCTAATTATAAGCTCTTCTGGTGGTTGGGTTTTCTCTTTCCAATACTGTGCGTATGCCAGTCTGGAGGCTGTAATTATATGAATCATTAAATGAATCTTTTCCTTTCCATATGGCTTCTTTACTATTCCCAGGAGAAATATCTCTGGTGTTAATTCAATATCTTCGCCAATTATTTCGTATAACCATCTCCTAATCTTACTCCAATATCCTTTCGCTTCTGGGCATGTCCACCACATGTGAAAGAAGGTGCCTTGACCGTGGCCACATTTCCAACAATTGGGGTGTATATTAAGATATATTTTTGCTAGTCTGGCCGGGGCTAGATACCATCTATGGAACATTTTGTAATGGTTTTCCTTGTATGTCACCGCTCTAGTCAATTTAAGGTTCCTATTCCATGCCTCCTCCCATTCCCCAAAATTTACATCTCGTCCAATATTTTTCTCCCATGCATTTATTTGATTCTTTGTTATATCCTCGGACTTATCGTCCTCTAATAAATAATTATATAGTTTAGCCAAAGTCTTTTTGCCTGTTCCCATCAGGACTTTATCCAATCCATTTGGTCCAAATTCTAAGCCGAATTGTTCTTTGTCTTTCTGGTATCTAGATTTTATTTGTAAATAGGTCCACTTGCTTGCTTGTGTTTTAATGCACTTGTTTTAAAAACAAGAGTCTTCAGGGAAGATGAACCTCCTCAAACCAGATTTGAGGATTTGCTCTGCAAATGCAAAATTTCAGCTTTTCTTTAATCCTGGATACTGCTTATGGATACAAAACAGTATTTCTTGTTACAGAAATAAAGTATATCCTAGTTTTCTGTGCCTCAAAAAAATGTTATCAGAGTTCATCTTGAAGACTGAGGGAAAACTTCGGAAGCAAGAATTTTCCCTCCAAAGTTTGCCATTAACACAATCCCACAGTCATTAGGTTAAACCTATTTAAACCAACATCTTGCTTGCTTCCATAATCAAAGTCAGTGGGGAAACCGGCAGGAAGTTGCATGTTCCAGGGTCTCAGGCGAGAAAGTGTCTGCTGCCAAGTGAAGAAATGAGGAGTGTGATAGGGTTAGGGAGGGTGAGCAAGGGAGATAAAGCAGTGTGGGATTTTGTATGGGCAGGTGAAGGAAGGTCAAAGATGCTGAGCAGGGATGTCCAAGTAATTGGGAGGGCACAAATGCAGATGGGCTGGGAGTGGGTTGCCGGCACCAAGGGAGCCCTCCTGGGGATGCTGGCATAGCTAGAACTCCAAACAGGAGTTACAGTAACACAGTCATAATTTTGATTGGTCCCTGAAAGAATGGTCATAGGTCAGGGATGATGTGAGGTTTATGAGCAGATGTTCCTCATAAAACTTCTCAGATGAGGGTGTCAGAGTTTGTTGCAGAAGTCACATCCAGAAAGCACACACAGGTAACTGATTCAGCAGGATTCATTAACTTCTCTTTATATACATAATAACAGATGAGTAAATGTACAATACCAACAGCAGATTCTTCCAACGTGTTAGAGAGTTACAGGCAAAACACACAGGCAGAGGAGAGAACAGCAGAGATGAGTTTCATTTTCAATTCAGAAAGCAGACTAGTTTCAGTTTTAGAGCTGAGCACAGAGCTACAGATCCACGCCCAGGCTCCTTCCTGTCTCAGCTCCCATTGGCTGACCTTGTTGCTATGCCCTATTCCAGTTCATGAATATTCTGACCGAGGGGACCAGTCCAACTGAAATATAAAACTATTTCCTTTTTCTTTCCAGTTGCCTAGGGTCATGGTGTTGTAGAATGAAGAGAACAAACAACATTCCTGGGTCAGCCAGAGACAGTTTTTATTGTGCAAGGTTCAGAGGCAGATTGGTTCTTGCTATCTGAACAAAGGAAAGAGATCTAATACCCCTGTTTTATATTTTTCCAAGACAAAGGATTTTGCTAGCACAGCAGTTTTCCATATATGGTTAACATACATCCGTTACATGATAATTGACATTTCCTAATTACTAAACTCCTGCCCTAATTTATAGTACATGAGATAATTTTAGCTAAACATCCTCTTTAGTTCTGTATCTGCTGATGCGTAGATTTATGGCTTCCTTTGATAATAATTAACTTCTGGTTCCATATGGATGTCTTTACATTCTTGACAGCTAGGTTCTTCAGAAGATATATATATATGTGTGTGTGTGTGTGTGTGTGTGTGTGTGTGTGTGTGTGTGTCTGTCTGTCTGTCTGTCTGTCTTTGGTTATTCGGGTCTTCTCCCACGTAAAATTGGAAGTGTCTTGGCGACGTTTCGACGAAGTCTCATTCGTCGAAACCTCGCCAAGACACTTCCAATTTTATGTGGGGGAAGACCCGAATAACCAAAGACCTACATACAAACACCCGCGAAAACCTGAGAATATATATATATGTGATATTTTTGCAATCAGGGTTTTTCCTATGTTTGAAAAAAGATGTTAAATGGCCATGGTGGGATGAAATCTCTATTCATCGCTTTCAGGCCTGTCAGACATTTTATGTTGTTTCTTCTGAGACTTATGGGAGACTGGATAGCACTATTTCGGCCTTCTTGGACCTCTTCAGCCAGACACACCCGTATTTTATGACTCCTCCCTGTAGAGGTCAAATATGTGTCTGGCTGAAGAGGTCCAAGAAGGCCGAAATAGTGCTATCCAGTCTCCCATAAGTCTCAGAAGAAACAACATAAAATGTCTGACAGGCCTGAAAGCGATGAATAGAGATTTCATCCCACCATGGCCATTTAACATTTTTTTTCAAACATAGGAAAAACCCTGATTGCAAAAATATCACAAATTTATACCTATGAATTAAAAGGATATATATATATATATATATATATATATATATATATATATATATATATATATATATATATATATATATATATATATATATATACACACACACATACATACACACACACACACACACACACACACACACATATATATATATTACCCAGGATGTAATTTATCTGACTGAATGCAATCTTTCAAACAAGTATTGTTCTTCCAAACCAGCACATTTCTTTCTTACAATAATGTGAATAAGGAGGGCCCTTCAGTGTTCATATAGCTGATCCTGCATCATTCACATTAATGGGACATCTCCTTCTATACAGTCACAGTTGATAATTATTGTGCAAAGACAAGAATCAGACCCTCTTATCACTTGATGTTCACACAATGTCTAGTTGCATGTGACTTGCATGAGAAAGGAACATCTGCTTTCCTGTCCTAGAACAGATATGCAAAATCTGCGAAGATTTCTTTATCAGCGCTGGCTATTCCAACTTTAAATCCTATGAGTGATCAGACAAGACATGTGACCATTTGTCTTTGATATGTCAAATTTTGGACATAATTAGCAAAATGTAGTACGGGTGGCATCTACTGTTCTTCATTTGCTGAAGTAAAATTAGCTTGAACAGAACTGTCACATTTTCTCTGCAGCTTCTTCTGCTTTGGCCATCATTGGTCCCTCTATCAATAAGATGAGATATTAATCTTCTTCTCAACAATTTTGAAGATCTTGGACCAATAGGTAAGGATTGGTAAGACGTTTGGAAGAACTGATCTTTTTTTTTTTTTTTTTTTTTTGCTTTAATTTATATGCCGCCCTTCTCCGGAGACTCAGGGCGGCTTACAATGCGTTAAGCAATAGCCTTCATACTTTTGTATATTTATACAAAGTCAGCTTATTGCCCCCACAAACTGGGTCCTCATTTCACCTACCTTAGAAAGGATGGAAGGCTGAGTCAACCTTGAGGCTGGTGAGATTTGAACTTGCAGTAATTGCAAGCAGCAGTTGTTAATAACAGTGCTTTAGTCCACTGTACTACAAGCTCTAATTTAAACAAAAGCAAAGGCCAAAATATTTGACTACTAAACCTGTCATTTCTGCACCTGCTTTTTCATTATTTTTGGGTGATGTTGAGAGTTACCTAAAACTCAACCACTTTTTCCTGTAATGCTGGCCATCAAAATGCAAATTAAATTAGCCAAAACTCCAATTTTAAGGGTCCTGATATAAAAAAAGAGTTTCTCCAAAAATGTCTCCATTTTAGCTCACTCAGCCTTATTTTTTCAACCGTTTTGCTAGGTTTTTTTTTTTTCCATGACAAAAGTTCTCTCTTTAGGGTTGTATGTGAAATAGGTGATTTCTACTCAATCCTGGGATTTTTGCATACTCTCCTTACTAGCAGCATTGCAGAATCCGACATGGGATCCTCAAAACTTTGCAAATGCCACAAGAGAGAAGAAGAGGGATACTTGCAATGAACTTTGCACGTTTGAATTTAAGTAGTTATTTCTACTTGTGCAATATTCATGGTTTGCAACGGGGTCTCTCTGATATCCCAATATCAGTTGACTTGAAAACATATTTCTCTTTCTCTTTGGCTTTCTGTGAAACCATAATAAAGCTCCCATTTTTCTTGAAGTATCTGTGTCTCGGCTTACATACATGTATATGCTGATGCTTTATTTAAATTTATATTTATATTTGTATGCACCAGTGGTGAAATCTAAAATTTGTTACTACTGGTTCTGTGGGCATGGCTTGGTGGGAAGGGGGGTAATGTGACTGGGTGGGCATGGCCAATTTTTTTTTTAACTTTTAAAACCATTTTTTCTACAACCTCTTCGGCGAAGAGGTTGTAAAAAAAAAATGCTTTCAAAAGGCTCTAACGATCCCAGCTGAGTTGCCTGATCGTCAGAGGCTTTTTTTTCTTTTAAATGCCTCTGATGATCAGGCAACTCAGCTTGGATCGTCAGAGGCATTTAAAAGAAAAAAAGAAGCCTCTGATGATCGCGCGGTTCAGCTAGGCATGGGGGAGAGGGGCAGGGATTTTTGCTACCGGTTCTCCGAACCACCCGCCTCCATCGCTACCGGATCAAGCGATCCGGTCTGAACCGGGAGCATTTCACCCCTGGTATGCACAATGTGTTTTATCAGTGTTATGTATCAGTGATTTCATGATTCTATATATGCATAAATAAATAAAATGTGGCTTAGTAAGTATGCAAGGGTTTTTCTGTTGGGCAGAAATTCCTCTATTCTAATGTTTGTCTCAAGTCAGAGATTTCTTGTCACCTCACAGAGGCCAAAGGTCCAATTCACAGTGCCTCTCTGTGTGCATTCTTGAGACTTTCCTCCCCTTTGTCCACACCCAAGGCACCATGGCGCAATCATACCACAATCACAATATTGGGGAACAGCATTTATGGTGGAATTATCAGGATGTTGGTGTTTTATGAACATGGTTAACCATGGAATATTAGATGCAAAAGTGGCATGGTGGCAATGGAGCAATTTGATTCACATTCTTACAAATGCGCATTGACTTCGCTGTTTGTACATGATATCAAATACTCTTAAAAACACTTAACAAGCACATGGATGCTGGGACATACTAATAGCATACATAATTCCCTTTGTTTGCTTGCTTGCTTCTTCCTTTTTTTCATGCATTTGTCTTAAAAACAAAGAAACAAACAAGTTTTGAGGTTTTGGTTGAAGGAAAGCAAACTATTGACAAGATCTGCAAGAGCCTTCTTGGCCTCATACTTCCTCCTCCCTCTGCCCCTTGTGAGGCAAAAGGCCTGAGAGAAAGTGCATGGTCTGGGCACACAGCCCTCCACAGGTGAATCCCACCACTGCCTGAGTATATGAAAAGCTTGTTCATATTACAAGCAGTGAATTTGTTTGTGTGCAATATCAAAATTACAGAGAGGGGGCAGCCATGGTGTGATCTGTCCCCGTCCACACACACACACACAAACACAGCCAGCCGAGGGTTAAGAAAGTACTTGGCACACACACAGGTCGTTATCTCAAACTTGGCAGGATCTTTTACTGCAACAGATAACATAACATTACATACACATTGCAAATAGTCCAGCAAAACAAAATCCCTTTTGGCAGCTTCAGATGTTGTTCAAGTGACTAGCCAAAGTTCGTTTTTGTTCGTCACAGAGTTTTACCAGCCACCACCCTCTCTTATATAGTCTCTGGGGTGTGGTCCAGTGACTCAGTTCTAATCACTAGGATGCCTCCTTAACTGCTGCAACCGTTTATCACACCTTCGTTGGCGTGCATCCAGGAATGACGCCTCTCCTTCGCTCTCATCTGAGACACCTGGATCCTGGCTAATCTCCTCTCCCTCGGCCGGCACCTGAGACAGTGCCAGAGGGGAGGGGCCTGGAGAGAGAGGCCTGGCTGACTCGTCTTCCTCATGTTCGGAGCTTTCTTCCTCCGATGAGATAGGCTCAGAGGGCGGGGCCACAACACTGTGAACAGAGTGGCATGAGCCCTGTGGACTGGAAGGTAAGGCTGGCAATCGGGGAGGGAGACCAGATCTGGCTCCACCATGCTCAGTTGAAAGGCTGCCTTGGGGGCGGGGGACACAACGAATTTTGGCTTCCTTTCAGGCCCACCTCACAGCTTCCACGGGGCCTCCAGGCAGCTTTTGCCCTATTGCCCTCCCCTCCACCTTGGGTCCTGCATCCAGCCTACATGGGGGAGGGATGCGCTGCTTCTGGGCCAACCTGGCCAGTGGGTGGGTGAATGGGCAGCCCATTCGGGAGACTGCCATACTGGGGTGCGGGTGCCTGAACCAGATGCTTTCTCTTGGCCTCCCTCTCAGAGGCCCTGCGGAAGCCGAGAAGCAGGCCTGAAAGGCAGCCGAGCCTCTCCGTGTGCCGTCCCCCCCGAGGCAGCCCTTCAGGCGAACACAATAGGCATGGAGCTAGTCCTCTTCCCCCACTGTCAGATGTAGCCTCCAGTCCATGGGGCTTGCACCACTCTGTTTACCGTGGCTGCCCACTCTAATTACCACTGTAATTGATATTGATCTCTGATATTGCACACAAACAAATTCACTGCTTGTAATATGAACAAGTTTTTCATTTACTCAGCTAGGAATGTTTGGGAGGGGAGGGGGGAGGGGCGGGGGAAGGGCCAGCCAGTGGTGGGATCAGCCGGTTCGTCGAACTGCAGAAAAAGTTAGCTACTGGTTCGGCTGAACCGTTGCAAACCAGCTGAATCCCACACTGATGTAAAATGTAATTTATCAGTGTTCAGGTGGTGCTCAGGTTGTTTCACAATTCCACCCAGGATATCTATTGCTATCATTATTATTATTAGCAGAGGTCAAAAAGTTGGCTAAGTCTGTACAAAAAGCTATTAGATATGAAGATGTGACAATTTTTGATGGATTATTTAATACAATCTGCTCTTTTTTCTTCAAATAGGAACTTCCATCGTAAAAGAAGAGATTATTGGAGCATTATAAAAGTATCTTGATGAATTTCAGCTTGGCAAACATGAATGCTACAGCAGAGTATTTGGACAACAATACTACCAAATATTTCTTCAGACACCAAATTATGACAGATTATTCTCAAATTATCATTTCCTCAGTTGCATTCATCATCTGCTGTACGGGAGTCCCATTAAACGGAATTGTTATCTGGCTACTTGGCTTTGAAATTAAGAGAAACCCTTTCACGGTGCTGATTCTTAATTTAGCTATTGCTGACTTTGGATTTTTGATATGTATGGCGATATTTTGCATTGACATTTGTATACATTTTATACAGCGAGGAATTCCCTCAAAAATCTTCTTTTCTCTCTTCAATGTTACCTATATCAACGGTCTATTTCTTCTGACAGCCATCAGCATAGACCGGTGTGTTGCTATGCTCTTCCCAATCTGGCATCGCTGTTCCCGGCCAAAATATTTGTCCCCTGCTGTCTGTGCCTTCATCTGGATCTTCTCTTTCTTCCTGATTGGAATACATCACATTATGCAAGAATTGTTTTTCTATAATGCCATCTGGAATTTCCATTTGATGGTGACTGCTGTGGTTTGCCTTCCATTGATCACAATCTCTACTGTGATCCTATTCATCAAAATCCTTATGAAACCTGAACAGATCAAACGTAGAAGACTTTTAGTGATGATCTTAATTACTCTTCTCTGTTTCCTTATTTTTAGTCTTCCGTTATATATCTACGTGTTCGTTACTCATTTTCTTAAGCAGAGGTATGTGTTTGATGTTTCTGAATTGAATTTCTATATACGTCCAAGTGCTCCTCTAAACAGCAGCGTTAATCCAGTGATCTATTTCCTGGTTGGGAGAAAGAAACGAGCTTGGATCAGGGAGAGCATCAAGGTCATTTTTCGAAGAATCTTCAGAAAAGACGAAGCTCCTGAAATCTGATAAACAGGAGACCAAAACTGGCCTACAAGGAAGACCAAGTGAAGAACAGAAAAGAAACATGGGAAGAAAAGACTTACATTACCAGAACATTAAAAAAATATAGCAAACAAAGTAGATAATAAAAAGATCTGGCAATGGCTAACAGCAAGAAAGTTGAAGGAAGAGATACAGTTCTAGTTCTAACGGCATAAAATCAAGTCTTTAGAACAAATGCATTGTTCGTATTTACCCTAACTAGCCAAAGTGTAGAAAAACTCCAATAATTTGGGGATTGTACCTGAAATATATAATAGAGTATTGAGATATCTGATTGTGAATGCATTATCAGCGGCTAGAATTGTGTTTGCTAAAAATTGGAAAAATGAGAAAATACCAACGCAAGATGAAGTTATTAAGAAAATAATGGAATGTGCTGAAATGAGCAAATTGACATTTGAAATCAGAGAACAAGAAGATAAACAATATTATAAGATATGGGACTTATTTTATCAATGGTTAGATTAAAAAAATATGGAAATGAAAGAAGATAGAGATTCTTATAATACAAGAATTGTAGAAATATATAAAATATAACATAAAGATGTATTATTATTGGATCGATTTAGTGATGAAAATGAATGTTATAATATAAATTAACTCAAATCTTAGAATATTTTGTATAAAATGAGGGAAGAATAGCTATAGTCAAATAAATGATCAATAAGGACAATAATACATGGATATATATTAGATCGATAATATAAGAATTTAGGTTAATTGCAAGCTATGAATATGGTGAAGATGCACAAAAGACTTGTAACCAAACAACTTGATGAGTCGTCACATTAGAATCCAACGCCGCTTCTCTCTTATTTATAGGTAGTCCAACCAAGACATCTAAAGGATCCAAAGGCGATTCATCTGCAAAGACCTCCATAGCTCGATGTTTTTCCATTATTTCCAACTCCTTCTGCTTATCTTGTGTTGTGCATGAAAATGTTGAACTCATTTTCAAAATCTTATAATAAAATTCTTCCGCTTTGTCAACAGTATTTAATTGGTATCTTTCTCCTTGATATCTCAATATTATTCCAACTGGAACATCCCACCTGAATAAAATATTTTGTTTTTTAAGCTCAGTCACCAGGAATCCGAATTTCTTTCTATCTGCTAACATCTTAGGCGGTAACTCTTTATATATCCAAATCTTTCTTCCATACAGTTGTAAAGTAGAATTCAAAGATTTTTGCACAATATTATTTCTTATTTCTTTGTCTGTAAAATAAATCACCACATCTCTAGGTAGTTGCCTTTGATTTGCAATCCAAGAATTTACTCTGTAGACTCTATCAATCCTGCAAAATACTTCCTCAGGATGAACCTTTAAAATCCCAGCCAGAATTTCAGCAGATATTTTCCTTAAATCATCTCTATTATTTTCCTGTAATCCTCTCATTCTGATCGCAAATTCAAATAAAATAAAATAAAATAAAATAAAATAAAATAAAATAAAATAAAATAAAATAAAATAAAATAAAATAAAATAAAATAAAATAAAATAAAATAAATATGCCAGACTTGTATTTCTTAGAATTATCAACTGTGAGCCCTTACACCTCCAACATTCTCATCATCCCTAATCCCTAAACAATAAAAATCCACACACACAAAAAAAGCCCACAAGATACAACCTCCCTAGATCTTGTCAATAGTTTGTTTTTCTTCAACCAAAACACCAAAAGTTGTTTCTTTTTAAAACAAATGCATTGAAACACAAGCAAGCAAATTATGTATGTATTAGTATGTCTTAGCATCTATGTGTTTGTTACGTGTTTTTAAGGGTATTTGATATCATATACAAACAGATACTACAAAGAGCAGCAGTGAAATGAATGCAAGTTTACAAAAATGTGAATCCAATTGCTCTGATGCTGTGAAGATACTGCTACATCTAATATTCCCTTGTTAGTTGTGTTTGTTCATAAAACATAAAACACCACCATCTAGATAATTCCATCATAAACATTTCCCCCCCACCAAACTGTTCCTCTTCATAATTTTCCTTGTAGTGTAGGAATACTATAAAGAAAGAGGAATTTGCAACATGTTTAACATGAAAATGTTCATCATAAAACGTCTCAGATGAGGGAACAAGCCCAGTTGAAATAAAAAATAATTTCCCTTTTCTTTCCAGTTGCCTAGGTTCACGAGGAAGTCTCCTTCTACATTCATAGTTGATTATTATTGTGCAAAGACAAGAATGATATCTTCTTATCACTTGATGTTCAACACAATGTCTCGTTGCATAAATCTTTTCACAAGATCCGCTTTTTGTCCCGGAACTGATATGCAAAATCTGCAAAGATCTGCTTATCACTACTGGCTATTCTGACGTTAAATACTATGAGTTATCAAACAACACATGTGACAGTTTCTCCTTGATATGTGAAATTTTGGACATAGTTGATAAAGCATAGTATGGGTGGAGCCTTCTGCTCTTCGTATGCTGAAGAACAGTTAGCTTGAACAGGGCTTAAAACGCATCACATTTTCTCTGCAGCTTCTTCTGCTTTGACCATCATCGGTCCTTCCACCCATCAATAACATGAGATATTAATCTTCTTCTCACCAACTTTGAAGACCTTGGACCAGTAGGTAAGAATGGGCAACAGGTTTTGAAGAAGAACTAATCTAATTTAGGCACAAGCAAATGCAATAAGATTTGTCCCCTAAGCTAGTAATTTCTGCACCTGATTTTTTGTATCAGTTTTTTGTGATATTTATATGTTTAGCGTTACCTAAAATTTGATGGTGTTTTTTCTGTATTGCTGTTGATCAAAACAAATCATCTTGCAGATATCACACAAGCAATTAAATTATCCGATTTTAACAATCCTGAGATGAGAGTTGCTTCAAAAGTTCTCTTTTTTGCTCATTCAACTTTATTTTGCAACTCCTTTGCTGGTTTATTTTTGTGACAAAACTTCTGTCTTCATCACTGTGTGGGGTCTGCATTCTTCAGATCTAACTCCCCTTTGCCCACCCTCAAGGCACCATGGAACAATCATACCACAGCTGCAATATTGGGGGGAAAAAATTAGGGTGGAATTATCTAGATGGCGGTGTTTTATGAACAACACATCTAACAAGGGTATTTTAGATGCAACAGTGTCATGGTAGCAACAGACCAATTTGATTCATATTTTTACAAATTTGCATTCAGTTCACTGCTGCTCCTTGTAGCATCTGTTTGAATATGATACCAAATACACTTAAAAACTTTACAAAGACATGGAGGCTGAGACATAGCAATAGCATACATATTTCCTTTTATTTGTTTGTTTCTTTGTTTCTTTGTTTGCTTGCTTGTTTGCTTACTTGCTTGAGTTTTACTGCATTTGTTTTAAAAACAAACAGGTTTTGGTGTCTTGGCTGAGGGAAGGTCTGGGAGGTTGTATGTTTTTTTGGTTTTTTGGATTTTTTTGCAAAAAAAAAATTAACACACAAATAAATATACAATACATCTTTTTGGAACAGAGCATTGATTTGGTCATACATTTGTTCAATTTTTTGTCATCTTTAACAAAATTTTATATATTCTATTTTTACCGTAGCATTTATTTCTTAATCTTAAATCACATATCTCTACTATTACCATCTTCTAGAAAGTTTACTCATATTAACTTAATCAAAGCAATTACCCTTCTATTAATCCATTTTAAATCTTAATTCAAATAATACCTCATAATACATTTCACAATTCTTACCCTAAATCCTCACTATTAACAATACAGTTCAAACATGTTTATATTTCAAAATCTTATTTCCATTTCTAAAACTTCCTTACATTTGTTATTACTTCATATAATATTCATTAAATCTTTATTTCATTATTACTTCATCAAATATATGAGAAATAGATTATGCTAAAAGAAAATATATCAATGGACATAATGAATCAATTTTTATTAAGATGTTAGATGATGATTTGAGAAAATGGATGGTTATAATAATTGGGATATTGTTTAAATACTTATAACAATTGTAATAATTTGAATATTTTCAATAATACATCTATCTAAGCAAAAAAGAAAAGAAAACTGAAACGATAAAGGATTATGATTTACATAAGAATTACTTAAATGGTTTCTATATAAATGGTATTGTTAAATAGATAGAATTTAGGGAAATAATTGGGAATTGTATTATGTAGTATTATTTGAATTAAGAACTTTGTTTAAATATTAAATTGCTATATTTTTAAGATTAGAGATAAGATTTAAATTTGGGAGGTTGTATATTGTGTGCTTTTTTGGGGTGTGTGTGGGTTTTTATTGCTCATGGATTTGAGATTATGAGAATGTTAGAGGCATAAGGGCTCACAGTTGATACTCCTGAGAAATACACATCTAGCATATGGAATGGATTCAGTGGTTGTGGTGCCATTTAGACATTGAACAACATATATGTTTCCTTATAATTATTTTGAGATGCCATTGAAATAGGACCATTCTAAACTCAACCCCTATTTCTTGGGATTTGAATTCTCATTATAACTGGATGAACTGTGACAAGCAATTTGTCCCTTTATTGAGTCCTTCCCAAAGACCTGGGATCAGGGGTGAAATGCTCCCGGTTCGGACCAGATCGCCCGATCCAGTAGCGATGGAGGCGGGTGGTTTGGAGAACCGGTAGCAAAAATCCCTGCCCCCACCCCATGCCCAGCTGAGCTGCACTTTTTAAAAAACCCTCTGCCGATCAGGTAACTCAGCTTGGATTATCAGAGCCATTTAAAAGAAAAAAAGTTTTTTTAGAATTGCACCCAAGACATCTATTACTAGTACCACTACTATTATGATTATTGTGATTTTTATTATTGTGATTTTTATTGTTGTTGTTATTATAATTATTATTATCATAATTTCATCATCATCTATGGGGAGAAATAGGCTCAATCTCAACCCTTCCAAGACCGAGTGGCTGTGGCTTCCGGCGTCCCGGTAAAGTCAGCTGTCGCCATCGCTGTCTATAGGGGGTGAATCTTTACCCCCCACAGAGAGGGATCACAATCTGGGTGTCCTCCTGGACACACAGCTGTCTTTAGAAGAGCATATGATGGCCGTGGCCAGGGGGGCCTTCCATCAGGTTTGCCTGATCCGCCAGTTGCGTCCCTTTCTGGATCGGGACGCGTTGCGCACGGTCACTCATGCCCTTGTTACCTCTCGGTTGGACTACTGTAATGCTCTCTACATGGGGCTCCCCTTGAAGAGGACTCGGAGGCTCCAACTGGTCCAGAATGCGGCCGCGTGGGTGATTATGGGTGCAACCCGTTGCGCTCATGTAACACCTCTCCTGCACGAGCTGCACTGGCTCCCAGTGGTCTTCTGGGTGCGATTCAAGGTGTTGGTTACCAGCTTTAAAGCGCTCCATGGCTCAGGACCTGGGTACTTACAAGACCGCCTTCTGCCACCGATAGCCTCCCAGTTCACTCCCACAGAGAGGGACTCCTCAGGCTGCCGTCGGCCAAACAATGCCAATTGGCGACACCCAAGTGGAGAGCCTTCTCTGTGGGAGCTCCTGCCCTTTGGAACGAACTGCCCCTGGAAATAAGTACAATCTCTGATCGCCGAGTTTTTCGCTGTGTCCTCAAGACCCTGCTCTTCCGAAAGGCAGGGCTATCTTTGTAAAGTAGTTTTAAATTGGGAGTTTTAAATTTTTGGGTTTTTAATGAAACTTGGCCATAAATGTAATAATTTTAATAATTTTTCAATTTAATAGGGATTTGTATTGTGTTTTTTACTTGGCTGTGCACTGCCCCGAGTCCTTCGGGAGAGGGGTGGTATAGAAATAAAATTATTTATCTATCTATCTATCTATCTATCTATCTATCTATCTATCTATCTATCGTCCAAAAGTTGGCTCAGCCTGTACACAAGGATGGTTAGATATGACGATGTGACAATTATTGATGAATTATATAATCCAATCTGCTCTTTTTTTTCCCTTTCAAATAGGAACTTTTATTGAAAAGGAAGAGATTATTGGAGCATTATAAAAGTATCTTGATGAATTTCAGCTTGGCAAACATGAATATTACAGCAGATTATTTGGACTTTTATACTACCAAATGTTTTTACAAAGACCAAATTATGTCAGATTATTCTAAAAGTATCATTTTCTCAGTCATAATCACCATCTGCTGTATTGGAGTCCCATTAAATGGAATTGTTATCTGGTTACTTGGCTTCCAAATTAAGAGAAATCCTTTCACAGTATTGATTCTTAATTTAGCTATTGCCGACTTTGGAGTTCTCATATTTATGACTATATTTTGCATTGATTTTTTTATATGTTTTATACAGTCAGAAATTCCCTCGGAAATTGTCTTTTCTCTCTTCTGTGTTGCATATATCAATGGTCTCTTTCTTCTGACGGCCATCAGCATTGACCGGTGTGTTGCTGTCTTCTACCCCATCTGGCATCGTTGTTCCCGGCCAAAATATTTGTCCTCTTCTGTCTGTGTCTTCCTCTGGATCTTCTCTTCCATCCTAATTGGAATACATCACATTATACAATATTTGTTTTTATATAATGACATCATGAATCTCCATTTGATGGTGACTGCTGTGCTTTGCCTTCCATTGATCACAATCTCTACTGTGATCCTATTCATCAAAATCTGTATGAAACCTGAACAGATCAAACGTAGAAGACTTTTAGTGATGATCTTAATTACTCTTCTCTGTTTCCTTATTTTTACTCTTCCGTTATATATCTTCGTAGTCAGTATTTATTTTCTTAAGACGGAGAATTTATTTTTGGTTTATGGACTGGATTTCTACTTTTGTCCAAGTGCTTCCCTAAACAGCAGCATTAACCCAGTGATCTATTACCTG
Source organism: Arizona elegans (assembly GCA_022577455.1). Taxonomy (NCBI): domain Eukaryota; kingdom Metazoa; phylum Chordata; class Lepidosauria; order Squamata; family Colubridae; genus Arizona; species Arizona elegans. Next base: position 4,012,528 of record JAKOOJ010000030.1, read on the forward strand.
GTTGGTAGAAAGAAACGAGCTCAGACCAGGGAGAGCATCAAGGTCGTTTTTCAAAGAGTCTTCAGAGATGACGAAGCTCCTGAAATCTGATAAAAGTGTACCAACACGATTTCAAACCCTCTGTAAATGCAATATTTCAGCTTTTCTTTAATGCTGGATACCTTTCATGAATACAAAACTGTATTTTATTTTATTTTTTGCTGCAGAAATAAAGTATAACCAAGTTTTATTTACCTCAAAAAAAGAAAAAGCTATCCGAGTTCATTTTGAAGATTGGAGAAATGTGGGAAACAAGACTGTTCCCTCCAAAGTTTGCCAATAACAGAATCCGACAGTCACTGGGTGTGGCATCTCCTTGCTGGCTTCCTGCAACCAAGATCAGTGGGGAAGCTGGCAAGAAGTTGCCAGTCCCAGGCACTTAGGGAAAAAATGTGGCTGCTGCCAGGTAAGGAAGTAAGGGGTGTGAGGGAGTTGGGGAGGGCAAGCAAGTCGTAAATTGCCATGAAGGACTTTGTATGAACAAAGGAAGGTAGGTCAAGGATGGTGCGCAGGAGTGTCTGAGTGTTCTGCCCCAGATATGGACCCCAAAGAACGCAGCACACACGAAGTCCATTCAGACCTTAGTTTACTGAATAAACCAGTCTTTTATAACAATGGCTGTTAATTAATTGCATTAACAGCCTCCAAGAATTCAAAGAAGAATAACTGAAAACTTACAATGGTTGGCAGAATGCCCAGAAGCAATTTGCAGGAAGCTGATAAGATAAGCAAGACAAGACAGGAAGGTATGTGAACAAAGTTGTCCCCTGCAAATTGCTTCAGTCGGCGTTCCTCCTTAAATAGGCTAAGGGAGTGGCCAATTAGCCCCAAGCCTTACTCTCGAGGAGACCTCCCCCTGAGGAGCCACTCCTGCCTTTTGGCAGCTCTGCATGCCCGTGCATCGAGAAGAGGTTCCTCCTCTTCGTCCTCTTCACTTATGGGAGCTTCTGGAGGTTCTGAAGGCCCTGGCTGAATCCCCGCCTCTGGCACCACATCTTCTCCAGCCTCCTCATTGTCTGACTCGGGTGCCAGCTGTAAAGGCTGCTGGCGCAGCACCACACCAGCCTCCTCACTGTCTGAATCAGCTACTAGCTGCACAGGCCACTTATGGGCCACAACACTGAGTAACTGGGATGGCACAAGTGCAGATGGTCTGGGGGAGAGTGCATGGATGGGAGAGACTCTCCAATTCTTAGGTTGGCAGAGGCATCAGTGAGCAGTTGACTTTTTCGGGTGTTCCAACCCAACTGCAGCCTTCATAACAAAATAAAACAGGTAACACATCAGCAAATAAACTCTGTGCAACATGAGATCAAGGGAATAAGGTGCCTTATTGTTTCCTTATTAGCTTACCCATCATTTTCCCTTGTATCAGTTTTGTCTCTTCTTGCTTCCTGCTTCTTAGCAAAACTAAATAATGTGACAAAGCATGATTTGGAACACACACACAATAAAATATTAAAGTGAAATAAGGAGCAACAAGAAGAAAGGAATAAAACAAGCAAACAAACACAAAACAAGTCCAATCTGGGTTGATCACTGGGACCAGAGGTTCTGTCTTCCAAGCTTTCAGACTCATGCCGGTGTCCATTCCTGGGGAACTTCTCTCTAGCACAGGGGTCTCAAACTAGATTTCTTCAAGGGCTGCATCAGCATTGTAGTTCTCCTCTGCGGGGTGGTTGTGGGGAGGCAGGGCAGGGGGTAGACAGGACAGGCACCTTCTGCAGCACTCTGTCGGCCAAAATGGGGCATGGGGGGGCCATGAGTTCCCCTCCAAGGATCATTTTCGGTCACCATGGTCTCCTGCAGCACTCTGCTGACCAAAAATGACCTGTGGGGGTCCCCGCAACTTTGGTATTTCCAGGCCGGCCCAATGGGCCAGATCTAAATACCCCACGGGCTGAATTCCCCCACAGCAGAGGTGAAATCCAGCAGGTACTGAGAGGTTCTGGAGAACCAGTAGTAGAAATTTTGAGCAGTTCGGAGAACCTGCAAATACCACCTCTGGCTGGCCCCAGAGTGGGGTGGGAATGGAGATTTTGCAATATCCTTTCCCCAGGAGTGGGGTGGGAATGGGGATTTTGCAGTATCCTTCTCCCTGGAGTGGGGAGGGAAGGGGGATTTTGTGGTATCCTTCCTTTGCCATGCCCACCAAGCCATGTCCACCAAGCAACACCACGCCCACCAAGCCACAACCACAGAACCGGTAGTAAAAAAAAATGGATTTCACCACTGACCCACAGGCCTTGAATCTGATACTTCTGCTCTAGCATAAACAGGAATTGGCATTATCTTTTATCTTGGGGGTGAGAGAAAAGACAGTTGGACGAGAAATTCATTATCAGGTTTTGTAGATAAGAGATCCTATGTCATAGTTGTTTTTTAAAAAAATGCACTTTTCATGCTAACTTCCTGGATTCCTGGCAGGTCTCCTCCTCTTTGTTGATAGTCGCATGATTATCTGATTAATCATGATTTTCTTAAGAAGCCAATGATCATATCTTGGTGTCACATAGGCAAGGCACAGAGTGTGTGTGCATTTTTTAGTGTGCACTTTTCCGGCATAAAAAAAATTTCACTTTTTCATGCCGGAAGAGAAATGACTGATCCATGTTTTCTGTAAGAGATTGATCCTCACTTGCTATGATGCTGCTGAATCTTTTGACTTTTATAAAAATGGAATAGAATTCAGTAAACTTCTTCTCATCAAACCTGAAGACCCTGGACCAATTGCTTCAAAAAGGTAAGATGTTTGGTAGATCTTAGATCAATGCAATAATATTTGTGTGCTTAACTAGTATTTTTTGCTCCTGATCTTTCACATCAGAATATTTTGTGACATTTATATGCCGATAGTTATCTAAATCTCAATTGATGTTTTCTGGAGCAATTTTCCAATGTAATCCCACAGGTACTTTTCAAAAGGCAACGGGGCTTCCTTGGTTTTTTTCCTTGAAAATATTTTGCTCCTCATTCAAGAAGCTTTTTCAGTTCTGACTGAATGGTGGAGAATAGCAGGATTTACATTTTTTACAGTTATCTGAAGGTTAGTCCTTAGCTCTCTGAGAGTCATTGAGTCCACATGGAGATTCATCTATACCCTCAGGGTTACCTGAATCATAGTACAAATGGTGTGGAGCCTTCTTGGGACTGCTAAAAGGACTGTGTTGTAGACAAGAGATAGGTGCTATTGTATCCCTCCCCCTCTGTTGAGAGACGGCTGTTCAATCTTAAAATAGATGGTGTCTTTAACCTCTCCTTCAAACTAGTGTTCCTCTCTGTCCTGAATGTGGATTTTGCTGTCTTCAAAACAATGACATTTTTCTTTCAAGTGCTAATGAACTGCTGAATCTTGTCCTGGTGGGTTTTTCTCTCCTATGTTGTGCCTTGCATTTGTGAAGTGGTGGTTTTGTTTCTCCAATGTACTGCAAATGTCTCACTGTATACGTCTACACTGGCTGGGGTATGTCGTGAGAATGGCTGATGGTTGGATTCCGAAAGATCTCCTGTATGGAGAATTAGTGCAGGGAAAGTGCCTCAGAGGGAGACCACAGCTGCGATATAAGGATATCTGCAAGAGGGACCTAAAGGCCCTGGGAATTGACATTAAGAACTGGGAAATCTTGACCTCCAATCATTCAGTTTGTAGGCTAAAAACACAGCATGGCCTCCTCCAATTCGAAGAGACACTTGTTCGGCAGGCTGAGGCAAAGAGGCAGTCCTGGAACCAGCGAAATCTGGGGACTGGGCAGGGGACAGAATGTATCTGCCCTCAGTGTAGAAGGGATGGCCACTCTCGAATTGGCCTTTTTAGTCATACTATTGCTATTATTATTAAGGTTGATAACACAGCCAGCTGGTTGTTTAGAATGGATTTTGTGTAGTATTAGCAAATCAGATGAGAAGATAAAGATGAATATATAACTATTATTGAGCAATTATTGAAATCCACTCTTCTTTCTTTTCTCCTAATAGGAACTTCAATTCCAAAAGGAGAGAGCCTGGGACGCTTAAAAAAAATTGTTGAATTTCAGCCTGGCAATCACGAATCGTACTACACAATATTGGGACAATAATTATACTACCCATTCTTTAAATGAGAATACAGAGGCATATGTCTGTACTGAGTGTATCATATTTAACAGAGTTGGGAGGGACCTTATAGGTCATCTAGTCCAACCCCCCGCTCAAGCAGGAGACCCTACACCATTTCTGACAAATGGCAATCCAATCTTTTCTTGAAAGTTTCAAATGATGAAGCTCCCACAACTTCCGAAGACAGCTTCTGTTCCATTGCTTGATTGCTCTTACTGACAGAAAATTTCTCCTTATTTCTAGGTTGAAACTCTCCTTGGTCAGTTTCCATCCATTATTCCTTGTCTGGCCTTCAAGTGCTTTGGAAAACAGTTTGACCCCCTCCTCTCTGTGGCAGCCCCTCAAATATTGGAAGACTTTTGTTATTGCCAGTCATAATCCTCATCTGCTGTATAGAACTCACATTAAATGGAGGTGTGATTTGGATACTTGGCTTCCATAGTAAGAGAAACCCTTATACTGTATTCATTCTTAACTTAGCTATTGCTGACTTTGGGTATCTCATAAATATGGCTATGTACTGCATTGGTAGTTTTATAAATTTTGGACCATGTATATCTACAATTATCATTTCTCCTCTTCACACAGTTTTGTATATCAATGATCTCTTTCTTCTGACAGCCATCAGCATTGACTGGTGTATTGCTGTCCTCTTCCCCATCTGGCATTGCTGTTCCCAGCCAAAATATTTGTCCCCTGCTGTCTGTGCCTTCCTCTGGATTTTCTCTTTTCTCCTTGTTCAAAGTCTGAACTTTGTACTGTTGGAAGAAATATCCTTCTGGGTTCTGCTCCAAGTGGGGAAAAAGACACTGGAAACATGGAGACTGCTTGGAAAGATGGTTTAATGGTGGACAGGATCTCATGGCTTGAGTTCCTGAAAAGAAAAGGGAGAGATACAGCGAGTTCATGGGTTTTTATGCTCTCCCTGGCTTTGAACTTCCTGGGGCCCAGAAAGACTATCCTGATTGGTTGTCAGACTCCCAGGGGGTGGGGGTCTTAGCTAGCCTTGCTGGCTGATGTAATCTTCCCAGGTGCCATGTGGTGAGTTTCTGTCCTAGATGGGTCCCATTGTGTTAGTTTCTGTTGCTATTGTGTTGCAGATTATGGCCCATTAACAAAGGTGCGTGTGGGGGAGGCAGGAAGCTGCTTTGTCTTTAAAACATGTTTCTCCATTTCTCATCCAGGGAAATATAATATTCTGCCTTTTTAATATTTCCTAAAATATTTCATTCTTCCAGGAAAGGGATGGGTACTAACTTCCTACAGTACCATATGCATTTAGATATGGCCCCATCTAGAATCTCCATTTGCTTGTGACTGCTCTGTTTTGCCTTTCATTGATCATAACCTCTACTCTGATCCTATTCATCAAAATACAGTTTAAATCTAACCAGATCAAACATAGAAGACTTTTAACGATGATCTTAATTACTCTTCTCTGTTTTCTTATCCTTAGTCTTCAATATTGTGTCTATGGGGTCATTATTCATTTTTGGGGCACATTTTTTTTTTTTTAAGAATTTCTTCCTTTTGAATCCTATTTTAATGTGAGCACTTGCCTAAATGGCAGCATTAAGCCAGTGATCTATTTCCTGGCTGGGAGAAAAAAAAACACACTCAGTCCAGGAAGAGTATGAAGATCATTTTTCAAAGAGTCTTCAGAGAAGGAGAAGATCCTGAAAACTAATAGAAATTTACCCAACAAAGTTTCAAACTTTGTGTTTTGCAAAGGCGTAATATTAGCTCATGAGTAGAAAAATGTCCTTCTTGCTATAGAAATAAAATGTAAATAAAGGTTATTTGTACCTTCCAAAAATGTTGCTTTTGGAGTTCACCTTGAATATCGATGTGGAAACCAAGACTTTGTGGCCACCAACAAGGTACTTATTATCATTGTTGGTGGACCTGCCCACAAGCTAAAGAATTTTGGAGGATGATACGCAAATGGGTATCAGAAATAATAGGAGATTCCATTGAATTAGAACCAAAAATATTTCTCCTGGGAATTCTGAAGACAGACTATGCAAGAAAGAAGAAATACCTCATTACACATATAATAACAGCAGCGAGAATCTCCTTTGCTCAACATTGGAAAGAGAAAAAATTGCCATCCGAAGAGCACGTAATTAGAAAAGTGCTGGAATGTGCCAAAATGAACAAACTGACATTAGAAATCAACGATAGAGAGGAAACTGAGTATTACAGTGTATGGGATATATGGTATGAGTGGTTGTGGAAAAGAAAAGCGGTGAAGCTCGAGAGAGCTAAAAGTTTAAATGGATGATTAATCAAAGAAGTACATGGATATGAGTCATACTATCAGTAGTAGGAAATAAAAGGGAGTAAAGATGTAATTTTATGTAAATATATGTAATACTATATATCAAGGTTTATAAAAGTAAGAAATACTATGGGTAGTATCTCTAAACTAAGATAATGAACTAATACTATGTAAAGAACAATGTAAATATTATGAAAAGTATATCTGTATTTGTATATTGACACCATGAAACCGGAAATGGAGGCATTGTATTATAATTCTTATACAATAAAAATTTATTAAAAAAAAAAGAAATTTACCCAACAAAGTTTCAAACTTTGTGTTTTGCAAAGGTGTAATATTAGCTCATGAGTAGAAAAATGTCCTTCTTGCTATAGAAATAAAATGTAAATTAAGGTTATTTATACCTTCCAAAAATGTTGCTTTTGGAGTTCACCTTGAATATTGATGTGGAAACCAAGACTTTTTCCTCCAAGGTTCTACCACCAATAGAAGCCTTCAATTCTTAGGAGTGGCCTTGTCCCCTGCAGCAACATGGTCAGAAATGCATACCCATTTCTAATGAACAAAGAAGGCAAATAAATGTTAAGGAGAAGATAGTATCAAGGAGAAGATAGTATCAAAACAAAAAGGATAGGCTGCACTGTTGAATGATTGCAATCAGCTGAGTTGCTTCCTCAGCGGTCAGATTTATCAGCCAACTGAAGTTTTGGTCTTTGGTCTTCTCACATCTATTGGCAAATGGTCAAACCCAATTAGAGCTCTTGAAAGAAGCCTGGAGCACACATTTCTCCTTGTGCTCCAAAGGCTTTGTTTATAAGAAGACACTGCATTTCCTGAGCAGTGTTTCAAAATTAAGTCTGCCTGAGTTGACTTTTGATTTCCTTTGTGTTTCTTGCTCTAACATTGTGCCTTTGTATTTACATACACACACTGTATTAAGCAACCAAATTACATCTCTATAATTGTGCAAAAAAAAATCTCAAATTCCACCTTTTTCTTATCTCTATAAAGGTAGAGATGAAGATGGATTGTAGAATAGAAGAATAAGAAAACTTTATTACAGTCATCAACCAGCAATAGACATACAATAAATTAAAAATAATACTGACATGAATCGTGAATAATAACATCTCTGATATGAAAGTACATGATCTCAAACCTAATTTACATGCGTGTAGAGCCAATAAGTATGTGAGTAAATGTATTGTTATAGATATCTCAAAAAAAATTGGCACCAGTTGACATTATAATTCGGTAACCATTTTTTTTTTCTTGTGGACATTGCAGCGACACAGAATTTTGCCACTGCATGCATGGTAGCCGGATTTGAGTCTTGGAGGAGAAAGCCTACATAAAACTCGTCTGTCCTCCCTGGCAATCTCTGTAGTGAGGGAAGAATATATATTGACCTATATATTCTGTATAACTCACAGTACAATAAAACATGTGAGATATCTTCGACTTCACCCTTTCCACATATGCATACCCGTTCTGCAATTGGTGTTCTCTTGTACCGACCCTGGAGAAGTGGAGAATATTAAATCTGGCTCTGAAGAAAGCTATTCTTTGTTTTGGGAAGATCAGATCATTTAGATCAGTGGTGGGTTCCTCCCGGTTCCGCCAAACCGGTAGCAGTGATGATATGACATCACCAAACTGGTTCTTCCCCCCACCTCCCCCACTTTCCCCACCACCCACATTATTCTTACCTTTTATTTGGTCCCATCCCCAATTTATTGCTGCCTCCTGAGTGTCAGCTGATGGCTAGAGGGAAAAAAACCTGTTTAAACTCTTGCCGCGGGGCTTCAAAGGGCTGCCCTACAGCTGATCAGTGTTAAAAGAAAACAAATGAGTACATTGGTGCTTGCAAAAATAAATGGGTAGACCAGTGCCTGCAAAAATACATGAGTAGATCAGTGCCTGCAAAAATACATGAGTAGATCAGTGCCTGCAAAAATAAATGGGTAGACCGGTACAGCTCTGCAAGCAGTTAAAAGCCTGGTAGACCAGTACCTCTGCTAAATCCTAAAGAATTGTCACATGACCATCAAGCCACACCCACACAATAAGCCACGCCCACAGAACCGGTAGTAAAAAAAATTAGAACCCACCCCTGATTTAGATATCCTGCTGATTCCCATACACCCTGCTTGATTCGGTCCCTACTGTGGAAAGGCCATCTATTTAGTTCTTCTTGGAACTCCATGCCCTTCATTCTATCAATTACCACTTGCTTTGCTTTGTCAAAGCTGAGGGCCATTAAGAATATGATTGTAGAATAAAGAAGAGCATCTCTAGCAATTCTTAGAGTGCTTCCTTGGCAGGGTGGTAACAGTACAAAGCTTCTTTCAGAAGACCTCTTTGTGTCCCAGTAAATCCAGAACTGTCAATTAACTAAAGTGTTAATTGAGCCAGGGTAGAGGAAGGCTAAAAACAAAGAGGAATTTGTGACATGTTTAGCATGAAGATCAGTGACATAGGAGCAGAGGTTCATGATCAATCTTCTTAGATGGGGAGACAAACACAAATTTGTGTGTGTGTTCCATTTTCTGCTAGCTGCCTAGATTTGCATGCAGTCTCCTCATTCTTTGCTCAGAATTAGTGATTATCTTGCAAAGACAAGACCCAGGTCTTCTTATCACTTGATGTTCGTGCTGACTAGGCAAGATGCAGAATATATCGAGTCGTGTCAGCCTTTTAGCAAGATCTGCTTCCTCGTCCCAGAGCAGAAAGAATGTTTTCTTCAAAAGATCTGCTTATTATCACCTGCTACTTCGACATTAAATCCTGTGAGTTATTCAACAACCGTTGCATCTGGTTCACCTCAATGATGGACAACTTTTGGACATGGTAAGAAAAGCCTGTTTTGGTTGGAAGCTACTGTTCATTGTCTGCTGAACTACAATTAATCTTAAAATAAAAAAGGACTTAAAAACAATCGTATCTTCTCTACAACTTGTACTGATTTCCATCCATCATTCTGGTCATCAACAACATGACAGGTTAACTTCTTCTCACCAACATTGAAGACCTTGGATTAATAGATTCAGGTAGGTAAGAAATTTGGAAGAGCTAATCTAATTTACGCATAGGCAAATGCATTAATATTCATCCACTTAAGAAGTAATTTCTGTGATTTTGATGTTTCATATCAAAATCTTTCTTGCGATATTTATACATTGATAGGCACCTAAATTTCAACTGATTTCATGTGGAATAACTTTCCAATGTAATGCTATCTATCTAAACAAAACAGTGTAAATATCTCAGAAGAATTAAAATAGCTGAAACCTCACAATGTTAACAGTCCTAGTGAAAAGGTATGAAACACTTCAAATTTTCTCCTTTGAGATTCCCCAGAGTTATTTCTCAGCCAGTTTCCCACTTTATTTCCTTCGTAAAGTTCTCACTTTGTAATTGTGTACGGAGATTCCCACAAAATCCCCAGAATTTTGTACACAACTGCTTACATCTAAGACTGCAGAGTTGAGAATCTTAAAACTTGGCATTTCTCTGCCCCTGCATCTCACTTGCCTTGCAGAAGACAGAGAAGAAGACAAGTTGCATGTTTAAATTTCAGCAATATTTTTGCAATATTTTTGGTTTTGGATTTGATCTCTCTGATAATCCAGCTTCAAGTGATTTGAGAACTTATTTCTCTTTCTTTTCAGCTTTCGGCAAGAACAGAATAGATTGGCTATGAACATAACTATCTTCTAGTACTTGAGGAGTTGTCACAAAGAAGAGGGGATTGACTTATTCTCTAAAGCACCAGAGGGTAGGACAAGACATAATCAGTAGAATATATAAATAAATAAATAAATAAATAAATAAATAAATAAATAAATAAATAAATAAATAAATAAATTTATTATTAATAATAATAATAGTAATAATAATAGTAATAATAATAGTAATAATAGTAATAATAATAATAATAATAATAATAATAATAATAATAATAATAATAATATAAGCAGATAATAATAAGAAGATAAGCAGCAAGAAAAAATCACAAAGTACCGGGACTTACAAATTGAAGTTGAGCGACTGTGGAAAAAGAAATCGTGTGTTGTCCCGATTGTAATTGGAGCCCTCGGAGCAATACCCAAAGGGCTACCCCGCTATTTAGAAATTCTAAATTTGCCGGACTTGAACATTTTGACTCTACAAAAAACCACCTTACTCGGAACAGCTTACATCCTCCAACGATACCTTAACAGTTCCTAGGTCCTTGGTTAGGACTCGAGCTGCTGAGCTATTAACCAGCCTCAAAGGCTGTGAATCTCACTAAAGATTAACCAATAATAATAATGATGATGTTGAGACTCTGGAAAGACTGCGGAAGGCTGGGGGTTAAAACATACACAGAATGGTTGTAGGAATTGGGTATTTCTAGTCTAATAAAAAGGGACACAGTGGCTCAGTGGCTAAGACAATGAGCTTGTCAATCGAAAAGTTGGCAGTTCAGCGGTTTGAATCCCTAGTGCTGCATAACGGGGTGAGCTCCCATTACTTGTCCCAGCTTCTGCCAACCTAGCAGTTCGAAAGCAGGTAAAAAATGCAAGTAGAAATATAGGGACCACCTTTGGTGGGAAGATAACAGCGTTCCGTGTGCCTTTGGCATTTCTCATGCTGGCCACATGACCATGGAGACGTCTTTGGACAGCGCTGGCTCTTCGGCTTTGAAACAGAGATGAGCACTGCCCCTAGAGTCGGGAATGACTAGCACTTATGTGCAAGGGGAACCTTTACCTTTACCTTTAGTCTATTAAAAAGAATGACTAAGGATGACACGATAGCAGAGTTTAATATCTAAGAAATTGCCACAAAGAACAGGGGGTTAATTAGAATAGAATAGAATAGAATAGAATAGAATAGAATAGAATAGAATAGAATAGAATAGAATAGAATAGAATAACGGAGTGGGAAGGGACCTTGGTAGTCTTCTAGTCCAACTCCCTGCATAGGCAGGAAACCCTACAGCACTTCAGACAAATGGGTTATCCAACATCTTCTTCAAAACTTCCAGTGTTGGAGCATTTACAACTTCTGGAGGCAAATTGTTCCACTGGTTAATTGTTCTAACTTCAGGAAATTTCTCCTTAGTTCTAAGTTGCTTCTCTCCTTGATTTTCCAAAGCACCAGAAGGAGGACAAGAAACAATGGATGGAAACTCATCAAGGAGCGAAGCAATCTAGAACTAAGGAGAAATTTCCTGAAAGTGAGAACAATTAACCAGTGGAACGACTTACCTTCAAGTGTTATGAGTGCTCCAACATTGGAGGTTTTTAAGAAGAGACTGGATAGCCATTTTTCCAGAATGGTATTGGGTCTCCTGCTTGTGCAGAAGGTTGGACTAGAAGACCTCCAAGGTCATTTCCAACTCTATTATTCTGCTATTCTGAAGTTTCTCGAAGAGAGATACCACCTAGAAATAAGGAGAAATTGTCTAACAGTAAGACAGAAAATTAATGGAATAGCTTGCCTTCCAGGGTCGTGCATGCTCCATCACTGAAGGTTTGCAAAAATAGACTGGACAAGTGTTTGACTGGAATAGTCTAAGACTCCTGCCTAGAGCTAGGGGTTGGACTATAAGACCTCTGATGTCCCTTCCAACCCTATGATTTTATGATTAAGGAATTATTGAATCCACTTTTCTTTCTTTTCTTTAAAATGAATTTCCATTCCAAAAGAAGATATTATTGGAGCATTACAAAAATCTCTTGATGAATTTCACACTGGCAAACATGAATGCTACTGGAGAATATTTGGACTATGATGCTATCTGTAATTGAGGTTCATTTATACTAAGTGTTATTGTATTCTCAGTCGCATTCATTATCTGATGTATAGGACTCCCTTTAAATGGAATTGCTTATAATCAAGGCACTCTTCATATACTGTATAGCTCCCAGCGACCGGTAACATCCCACAGAGTTGGTCACCTCCGGGTCCCGTCAGCTAAACAATGCTGGCTAGCGGGCCTGAGGGGAAGGGCCTTCTCTGTGGCTGCCCCAGCTCTCTGGGACCAGTTATCTCCTGAGGTCCGGACCATCCCCACCCTATTAGCCTTCCGAAAAGCAGTGAAGACTTGGCTTTTCTGGCAGGCCTGGGGCCGTTGATCTCACTCTTGTGATCTGGCGAGATCCGTCCATGAATGGCGTGAATGAGTTTTTAATGTTTTTAATTTTTCAATGTTTTTTTATAATGATTTTTTAAAATGTATTGTGAGCTGCCCTGAGTCTTCGGAGAGGGGTGGCATATAAATTTAATTAATTTAATTAATTTAATTAATTTAATTTAATTAATTAAATTATTAAAACATGACCATTTTTGAGGAATCATGAATTCACTTATCTTCCTTTATTTTTAACAGGAACCTCAATTCTAAAAGAAGAGATTATGGAACATTATGAAAATCCCCTGAGGAATCTCAGCCTGGAAAATAGGAATGCCATAAAAGAGCCTAATATTACCACTTATTTCAATGTGACCCAAACTAAGTATATCGTATTGCCAGTCACATTCATCATCTGCTGTATAGGACTCCCGTTGAATGGAATTGTCATCTGGTTACTCGGCTTTCAGATGAAGAGAAACTCTTTCACCGTATTGATTCTGAATTTAGCTATTGCTGATTTGGGCGTTCTCATATTTATGCCTATACTTTCCATTCAATATTCTGGAGTCTTGCAAGTATCAATAATTCCCAGCTTCATCATAGTTTGTCTCTCGGATATTTTGTATATTAATGGTCTCTTTCTTCTGACAACCATCAGCATTGACCGATGTGTGTCTGTCTTTTTCCCAATCTGGCATCACTGTTCCCGGCCAAAATATTTGTCCCCTGCTGTCTGTTCCCTCTTCTGGATCATTTCTTTCCTGCTGGGAGGAATTCAGAACATTATGGAATATATAGATCTGTACATCATCCCCAGCCTCCATTTTGTTGTGACTGCAATGCTTTGTTTTCCATTGATCACAATCTCTACTGTGATCCTATTCATCAAAATATGTATGAAACCTGAACAGATCAAACGCGGAAGACTGTTAGTGATGATCTTAATTACTCTTCTCTGTTTCCTTATTCTTACTCTTCCATTGTATGTCTACATAGTTACTGCTCATTTTCTTGGCCTTGGTTATATCTGGGACATTTTTCAATTTCCTTCATATTTTTATGTGAGCTCTTGCCTTAACAGCAGCGTTAACCCAGTAATCTATTTCCTGGTTGGGAGAAAGAAACGAGCTAAGAGCAGGGAGAACATTAAGGTCATTTTTCAAAGAATCTTCAGGGAAGATGACGCTCCCAAAACTAGACGCAAGTTTACCAACAGAGTTTCAAACTCTTTGTAAAATATATCTTTTTTTTAATTGAAAAGTTTTATAAAAAATACATACAATTTTCTCCCCCCCACCCTTTCCCCTTCCCCACATAATAGAAACTGTACATTTTCTTATACATAAGAAATCCTACAGATACATGTTTCCCTTAAAGAAAGCATTAAAATAAAACATTTTAATTACATTCGGAGTTGCTCTTCTTCCCTTTCTTCCCTCATTCCACAACAAACCTTCTTCTCCTCCTCCTTTCTTTCCCTTCCCTCCCTCCTCTTCTCTCCTACTTTCTCCTCCCTCCTCTCCTCCCTCATCCTACTTCCTTTTCCTTTCCCCCACTTCTCTCTTCTTTTCCCCCTTGTCACCTTCACTCCTACTCCTGTCCCCTTCCCTTCCTCCTCTCTTTTCTTCCATTCCTCTCCCTCCCTCTCCTCTTCCTACCCTCTCCTCCTCTCTCCTTTATAACTTCTTTGCTGTGAAATATTTTCCTCCTTTAGTGTCTGAGCAACTCCTGTGTTCTACTCATGGATACTTTCTTCTGCTAAAACATTTTGTTTGTTAAATGCTATACTCTGTTTTTGCTCTAGGAAGTCGGGGTGGGGTGGGGAGGGTGGGATAAGGGATGGGGGGGGGGAAGTGGTAATAGAAAAATGTTTTGTAAAATATATCTTGTGAGTAGAAAAAATGTTGGATAATCATCAAGGATGGTCCCAGATGAAGTAGCCTCTGTTTCTTCCAGCTTTAAATCATAACGAACAAGTATGAAGTTGTAAATAAAAGCCATAGAATGGAGAAAGAAAGGAGGACACCAGGTGATCTTTCCTCTGCACCAACTTCTAGGTGAGAAAAAATTCTGAAAAAGGGGATGAGGGAACCAACAACCTCTTTGAAAAGCATATTTTAGCTTGTCTTTAATGGTAGATATATCTTGTGAATAGAAAAAGATTTTTCTTGCTACAAAAAAAAAAAATGCAAATAAAGTGTTTTTAAGCCTCCAAAAAAAAGTGTTCTGAGACGTCATCCTGAAGATTGAGCAAAAATGTGGAAACCAAGACTTTTCCCTCCGACTTTCTGTCATTCGAAGAGTCCTCCAGTTCTTAGGAATTGTGTCTTTCTGCTAGCTTTCTACAAGCAAAGGCACTGTAGAAGTTATCAGGAAGTTGCAGATCCCCAACCTTCAAGAAAATGTATATTAGATTATTCATGTAATAACCGCAGCTAGAATTGTATTTGCACAAAACTGGAAAAGTGAAGAGATTCCTACAGAGGAGAATATCCTACATAAAATATTAGAATGTGCAGAAATGAATAGATTAACACTGGCAATTAAAGAGAAAGAACAAACTGGTTATTATGCGATATGTAAAAATTAGAAATAAAAGTAGATAAATAAAACATAGAAAACAGTTAACAGAGTTAAGCAAATTAAGAAGAGGATGTAAAGTATTAGATATTTAATGTATTAGTGTTAAGCTAAGAGTAGATTAAATAATGAATATGATTGTAAATTTTAACTGTTATTGCACAAACATTTGTACCCAGATAACACACTGTTTAATGGAAGATGGCTGGCATGTTGGAAACACTTGTGTGTTGGTGGGTTTGGGTACATGGGTGTGAGAGTCTTAGCCCAGCAACCTACAAACTTTCCTGACATCTTCCCACCTGATTTTCTGGGCAAGTTGGCAGAGAAAGTTGCAAGTGGCAATCACAGCATAAAGAGAGAACATTTCACGAAGTACCCAGATTGCAACCATGGTTACCAGGGGGATGCTGGGACAGCCAATGTGCCAAGGATTTGGAGTTGTATGTCGAGGACTATCTGTATTAGCAGACTGATGCAGAAACCTGTAAAACAATCAGGTCGCTGCTTATGGAATCACCTGTCTCTGGATTCATACCAGAATGGAGATTTTACAGTATCCTTCCCCTGCCACACCCACCATGCCACGCCCACCAAACCACACCCACAGAACCGATAGTAAAAAAAATTGAAACCCACCACTGGTATGTATGTATGTGTATATGTATATATTTAAATATACATATACTATTAATAAATATATATTAAATATATATTTTCATGCTAACTTCCTGGGTTCCTGGTAAGTTTCTCCCTTTTCACTTACTGCCTAGTGATTATCTAGTAATTGTGATTTTTCTTAAGAGGCCAATGACCACATCTTGGTATCACAGAGTGCAACATCCTGATTAGGCAAAAGGCAGAGTATGTGTGCATGTTTTAAACTTTCTTTTTCATGTCAGAAGCAAAAGCTTTTCATGTTTTTTACAGGAGAGTGATTCCTCACCCACTATGCTGGCACTGAACTCCGTGCTTTAGAGAAAAACTCCTCTGAAGATTTCCGTTCAGTCTCTATTTCCAGGTGTATCAAATTCTAGAGGCAATTCTTTGAAC
This sequence comes from Arizona elegans, assembly GCA_022577455.1. Taxonomy (NCBI): domain Eukaryota; kingdom Metazoa; phylum Chordata; class Lepidosauria; order Squamata; family Colubridae; genus Arizona; species Arizona elegans. The sequence continues at coordinate 4,028,703 of JAKOOJ010000030.1, forward strand.
ATTGTGACACATGATGGATGAACGGACTTTCCTTCTGTTGATGAACTCTGTTAACCTCATCTAACTAGGAATCAGTTACATTTTCTCTGCAGGTTCTGCTATCCCCAATCATTTTATCCCTCAATTACACAATAATCTTTCACTCACCAACTTTTAAGATCTTGGACAATCACTTTCAGACATGACATACCATAGTTTTTGGAGTATAAGATGCACCAGAGTATAAGACGCACCCACCTTTTTTGGTGAGGAAAGGAAGAAAAAGAAATCTGCCTCTGCCTCTGAGCTGTTTTGCCTCGTTGCAGCAAACAGCAAACAGCCTGCTTTACTTTCATTTTCGTTTTCAGCATAGCTTGATTAGTACAAGGGGAAAAAAAATCTGCTTCAGCAATTTACTTCTTTGCAGCAAGCAGCAGAGGCCCGCGCAAAACAGCTGAAAGCAAAACAGCTGAGAGTCAGAAGTGGGGTGGGGCTACATTAGGTGTATAAGACGCACCTATATTTTCACCCCCTTTGGGGGGGGAAGGTGCATCTTATACTCTGAAAAATACGGTACATAATTTTGGAAGGTTTAATCTGATCTGATACAATAATAGACTTTGTTTTAGTAGCTATATATTTCTGTGTTTGATATTTTATTATTAAAATCTTCCATACTTATATCTTCATAATCTTATTAGTCTCAATTGTCTTTTTTTGGTTTCCAACCTTTAGCATGAAGATAAGAGATTTAGGAGCAAATGTTGACTTTTCAGATGAGACCAATCCTGTTGAAATAAAATTTCCTTTACATAAGAGCTACCTAGGTTGTGGGCAGTTTCCTCTTCCTTCTGCTGGTTATTACCTTGTAAAAACAGGAAACAAATCATCATAGAACTTCATGCTCACAATGATTAGGCAAGATACAGAATATATCTAGTTGTGTCACACTTTAGCAAGATGTGCTTTTCTGTCCCAGAATAGAAAAGATCTTCAAACCATCCGCTTATGATCTCCTGCTACACTGGTGTTTAATCCTGTGAATTTTCAACAGCACATCTGACAGGTTCTCCTTGACGTATGTTAGATTTTGGACATTATAAATAAGATCTATTATGTTTGGAAATTATTATTCTTCATCTATCGAACTATAATTAACCTAAAGAAGACTTAAAACCCATCAGGTTTTCTCTACAACTTGACCATCATCAATCTTTCCAGAAATCAATTATATGACATAGTAATCTCTCCAAATCTGATGTACCAATTGTTTGAGAAAGGTAAGAGGTTTGGTAGATCTTAGACTTAAGCAAATGCAATAATATTCATCTACTTATCCAGTAATTTCTGCACCTGATTTTTTTTTTTTTAATTTGATTTATATGCCGCCCTTCTCCGGAGACTCAGGGCGGCTTACAATGCGTTAAGCAATAGCCTTCATACTTTTGTATATTTTATACAAAGTCAGCTTATTGCCCCCACAACTGGATCCTCATTTCACCTACCTTAGAAAGGATGGAAGGCCGAGTCAACCTTGAGCCTTGGAGAGATTCGAACCAGCAGAAATTGCAGGCAGCTGTGTTAATAACAGGGTGCTTAGACCACTGTACTATCAAGGCTCTTTTCCGAACAAAATGGTGTTTGTTTGTTTTTTGTTTTTGTTTTGTTTTGTTTTTGACATTTATACGTTGGTAGTTATGGAAATCTCAATTGTCCTCTTGGGGATTAATTTTCCAATGTATTGTTAGCCATAAAAATAGAATAGTCACAAACAATTAAAGGATCAGAAACCCACAATTTTAATGGTCCTGATGTAAAGATAAGAGATACTCCAACATTTCTCCTTTTAGCTCACCCATTTTTCAACTAATTTGCCACTTATTTCCATGATGAAGTTCTCTCTCTGTGACTTTGTATGAAGTTCTCAATCTGTCCTGGGAATTTTTCATGCATTGCTGCCATCCAGGGCTGTAAATTGAAATTTAAGCTTACTTAAATTTATACTTTGCATTATTTCTGGTTTGGAATTGGGTATCTCTAATAATCAAACTTCAATTGATTTGATAATTTCTCCCTCTCTCTCTCTCTCCCTCCCTCCCTCCCCCCCCCTCTCTCTCCTCACTGTGAGACCACAACACAGTGTGGTCACATTTCTCAAATATGAAAGTTCTCCTTTTTCTTACAACCCACACTCAAGGCATCATGGCACAAAACCTTCCATAGTTACAATTGGGCGTGGGGGGGAGTGTTATCAAATTTTGACAGGGGATATAAGATGTAAGAATGTTTGCACAAGTTTGGAAGACGGATCATTTGCCAACCGACCAACAGATAATACAAAAAATATATGTGTGTGCGGAATCAGATCAACTAACACTGAAATTAAAGGATAAGGAAAGCTCAAAGTATTTTAAGGTATGGGACAAGTGGTATGATTGGATTAAGCGAAAAGAAAGTGGATAAGGATATACTTAGTAAAGTATAAAGATAATCTTGAAATTAAGAACTAATAATTGGGAGTGTATTTCCATGCTTATTTCATATAAAGATCAACAATGACTTCACCGTCATGAGGATGAATGTGGGACTAGCTTATGAAATATATAATGTGTAGAGGAGAAGAATATATATAGATATGTAAAAGAATAGAAATGAAATGTCGATTGTAAGATATGATCTATGTATATGAATATTTTATTATTGTTTTAATTGTTTTTATAATTGTTTGATAATTTAATAAAGTTTGTAAAAAAAAAAAAAGATGTAAGAATGGTAGGATGGCAAGACTGTAATTTGTTACACATCTTTACAAACTACCAGCCACAACACAGCTGCCCCTCATAGCAGCTGCTTGGATATATTTCCAAACCATCTAATACCACCCCATAGCAAAAAATAAGAACATAAATGCATGACCATACTAAGAGCATATACAATAGCATATAATTCTCTTGGATTGTTCGTTTTTATTAATAACATTTAACTTAGTTTATCATATGGAATTTTGAATGACCTGTGAATGAGGTCGGGGGCAGTGGTGAGTTGCTACCGGTTCTCCCCGGTTTTTGCGAACCGGTAGTGGAAATTTTGAGTAGTTCAGGGAACTAGTAAATACCACCTCTGCCTGGCCCCACCCCGCAATCTATTCGCTGCCTCCCAAGTCCCAGCTGATCAGCTAGAAGGAAAAAATCAGGGCTCACTTGACAAAGAAGAGGGGGGAAAAAAAACAAGACACCGTAGCTTTAAATTGAGAAGCCAAGAAGCCTCCCAACTGATCAGCTAGAAGCTTTTTTTTCTGAAGCTCTTTTTCAGAGGCTTTCAGAGGCAGAAAAATAAGGTTTTTTTCTGAAACAGTTTCAGCAGTTTCAGAGGCAGAAAAAAAAGCAAGGCACAGGGCTCACAACCAACGAACCTGTTGCTAAAATTCACCTCTGGAAACAGCTGATTGGGGGTATTCTGGGAGGCCCATCTAACCACCAATCAGCTTTTTTAATTATTTTCCTCCCCAAAAACTAAGGTGCGTCTTATACTCCGAAAAATATGGTAGCTTGATCCTATGATTGAGGAATTATTGAATCCACTTTTCTTCCTTATCTTTAACAGGAACTTCCATTCCAAAAGAAGAGATTTTGGAGCATTACGAAAGTCCCTTGATGAATCTCATCCTGGCAAACATGAATACTACAACAGAGCATTTTGACTCGAATAGTAACAATTATTCCAAAGAAAACCAAACTGTCATATCCTCAGTCAGTTTAATCATCTGCTGTATGGGACTCCCATTGAATGGAATTGTCATCTGGCTACTCGGCTTTCAGATTAAGAGGAACCCTTTCACCATGTTGATTCTGAATTTAGCTATTTCTGACTTTGGGTTTGTCATATTTGCAGCTATATATTCAATTGGTAATTTTATAGATCCACCATTTCAAAGTTGGGTGATATTCTATTTGTTCGACGTCATGTATATCAGTGGCCTGTTTCTTCTGACAGTCATCAGCATTGACCGGTGTGTGGCTGTTCTCTTCCCAATGTGGTATTACTGTTCTCGGCCAAAGTATTTATCCCCCGTGGTATGTGCCCTTCTCTGGCTCTTCTCTTTCCTACTTGTTGGAATTGGCAGCAATCACAAGAATTTAGTTTTTTCTTATGTTCCCTGGGATCTTGATTGGATTGTGACTGCTGTGCTTTGCCTTCCATTGATCACAATCTCTACTCTGATCCTATTCATCAAAATATGCCTTAAATCCGAACAAGTCAAACGGGGAAAACTTTTAGTGATGATCGTAATTACTCTTCTCTGTTTCCTTATTCTTACCCTTCCACTATATAGTTATTTGTTCATTACTCTTTTTCTTGGCACCAATTATAGCTCACTCAGTCTTCAATTTCTTTTATATCGTAATCTCTGTGCTTGCCTAAACAGTAGCATTAACCCAGTGATCTATTTTCTGGTTGGGAGAAAGAAACAAGCTCAGGCCAAGGAGAGTATGAAGACCATTTTTCAAAGAGTCTTCAAAGAAGATGAAGTTCCTGGAATCAGATAGAAGTTTACAAACACAGTTTCAAGTTGATTGCTTCCTGTTATTTTCAACCAGTTAAAAGTGGGTGAAAATCACATTGTCCAATAGAGGTGCTGGCTGGTTGCTTGGTTACTTTCTCCTCCTCCTCCTCCTTCCAGTTGAAACGTCCTTGGTTCTCACAAGAAAACTTTTTTATTTTGGCTACAAAACTTCCAGCTATCTATTTTCCTCCCCCACTTCCCATCCAGTGGCAACCCTGAAGCTGTAAAGATGGCCATAGTCAGATTCACTTCATTGGATTGAAGTGAACCCAATTCATGACACGAGTGTTGTATGTTATGATTTATCGTTGACATGAGTGTTGTATGTTATGATTTATGATGAATGAATTTTATGATGATTATGATCATGATTTATCACATGTTGCTTGTATGTATGCTGAGAGCTTTTACACTGGAGACAAATTCCTTGTGTGTCCATTCACACTTGGCCAATAAAGAATTTTATTATTATCTATTATGTTACAGGAGTTCATCTTGAAGATTGGGGAAATATGTGGAAAGCATTTGTTTTCCCTCTATGCTATTCAGTACCGTAACTGAAACTGTTTTGCAATTGAGATCCATGATATAGAGCTATATCTTAGGGATAGTGCTGAGAATTGGATCCTGCATTCACAATCAAATGTATGTAGACTGTGTGAAGAGTAAATGGAAGTAACAGGATTCCTTTTTCAGTAGACATCAATGAGATTAAACTTTACAGCTGTACTCTTATATCTGGGCTTCAGTCTCCTTCAACCAGGGGTGAAATGCTCCCAGTTCGGACCAGATCGCCCGATCCGGTAGCGATGGAGGTGGGTGGTTCGGAGAACTGGTAGCAAAAATCACTGCTCCACCCCCATACCCAGCTGAGCTGCCCAAACATCAGAGGCTTTTTTTTTTTTTTTTTACTTTTAAAAGCTTTTTTTCTACAGCCTCTTTGGCCGAAAAAAATGCTTTTAAAAGTAAAAAAAAAAAAAAAAAAGCCTCTGATGATCGGGCGGCTCAGCTGGGATCCTCAAAGGCTTTTAAAAGCCTTTTTTTCTTTTAAATGCCTATGATGATCCAAGCTGATTTGCCTGATTGGAAGAGGCTTTTTTTTCTTTTAAAAGCCTCTGATGATTCAAGCTGAGTTGCCTGATCATCAGAGGCATTTAAAAGAAAAAGAGCCTATGCTGATCAGGCAACTCAGCTTGGATTGTCAAGAGCCTTTTGAAAGACCTCTGCAATACCGTAATTTTGCGATGTGAAAAGAGCCTTAATCTGTTGGATTTGAATTATCTATTTTGGACTTCTTTCTTTTATTGATAAATATATTATATTCATCTTGAGCTATAAGGCAAGAGAGCTACGCTGGGGCACGCAGAAGATCTGGTTGTTACCCATTAGGATGATGGGAATTAATAATCCTGATGAAAGCCACAATTACAATTATATGGAATATAATCATAATGTCACTCGGGTGGTTGTTTTTTTCTTTTATATATATATGAGGATATTCATTACTGATGGGGGCAGATGATGACTGAGGATTTTGAACAAACTGTTGCACCAGGATGCTATGTTACCCTAATATGGATGATGGACTCAACAATCCAGTGGAAAGACATCAAAGAAGATATTATATGGATTATAAATTTAAAGTCATTGACTTTCTTTTATATAACGGAATATATATATATATATATATATATATATATATATATATATATATATATATTAGCAGAGTGGGCAGTGGATTAAAGATATTAAGAATTGTTGTGCATGGCAATTTTGTAGGAAAGTGGGTGAAAATAGGTTAGTTTACTGATTGTTTAGTTTAAGAAAAGGGATGTTTAAGTGATATATTTAGGGGAGTGGAGCAAATGGATAGAGTTGAATAAATGTTAAATTAGGATTTATGGGGTAGGCTGCTTTGAAATGTTATATTAATATACACAAAAGATTAAATGTTAAAGTAGGATTTATTATATAGTTTTAAAGTGGAAGGTTGTTTTGAAATGTTGTATTAATATACAGATATAAGTATGGAGGAGGAGAAAAAGGGCAGAATATTGTTAAATTGGGAGTTACAATAATATTACAAGTTATAAATTAGAAGTTATACAATGTTACAGTAGAATGTCATTTTGAAATGTATGGTAAAAGGGGGAAGTAACAATATTAATAATACTATTAGCAAGTAAGGGTCAGTACTTAGAGGAGGGAGTAAGGGGATGGTAAAATATTATATAATCTGTTATGAATTAGGTCTTTGTTGTGAAGAAGTTACAGGGGGGGATGGGTGGTGAGGGGGGTTAGGGGGGAGGGGGGAGAAAAATGGGGGAAAAATTTGTATTCAAAAACTTTTTCAATAAAAAAAGAGCCTTTTGAAAGCATTTTTTTACAACTTCTTTGCTGAAGAGGTTGTAGAAAAAATGGTTTTAAAAGTAAAAAGTAAAAAAAAAAATGGCCACGCCCATTCAGTCACATTACCCCCCCCCCACCAAGCCATGCCCACAGAACCGGTAGTAACAAATTTTAGATTTCACCACTGCCTTTGACATGTTGATTCTGGCTCCTGAGTATACTAAGAGCATAGACTTCCAGCTGTCAAGGTTCTGACTGATAAACCCAACCGAAGCAAGCATGTTTGAAACCTTCAGAAGTCTGAATGCAACACTTTATTGAGTGCATCATTTCAGCACTGATGAAGGCAAAACCAGCTCTACCTAATTCCCATGCAAACCCACATAGTTACAATATGGATTTCCCCCTCTCCCTATTAGTGCAGCTCACATTGTCCAATTGAGTGTCATTGCTTTGATATGAGAAAGCGTCTCTGGGGTTGGCAAACATCTGCCGAGTGTCCTTGGTTCTCACAGTTCTTCTTCTTGAAGTCTGGAGCCTGCATTCCATCTCACCCTCCCCTTCCCCCTAGATCTTTGGCAAGTTGAGGAGTGATCATGATGGTAGCAGCAAAAGTGTGCTTCAAGATAGACACCACCATCCTGAAGTGATGTTGTGGAGAGAACTGTCCAGGATAGCTTATTTTCAGCTGCCTTCGGAAGTCTTTTACAGTCTTGGTGATTGTAAAAGTACCTTTATCTTCTAGATCATTAGCCCCCCGGAAAGGGCTCGCAACTTGGGTGTCCTCCTGGATTCACGGCTGTCTTTAGAAGAGCACTTGACGGCCGTGACCGGGAGGATTTTTCATCAGGTTCGCCTGATCCGCCAGTTGCATCCCTTTCTAGATCGGGACTCCCTATGCACAGTCACTCATGCCCTCGTCACCTCCCGTCTGGACTACTGTAATGCTCTCTACATGGGGCTCCCCTTGAGGAGCACTCGGAGGCTCCAACTGGCGCAGAGTGCGGCCGCACGGGTGGTAATGGGAGCGACGTGGTGCTCCCATGTAACACCTCTCCTGCGCGAGCTGCATTGGCTCCCAGTGGTCTTCCGAGTGCGCTTCAAGGTCTTGATTATCACCTTTAGAGCGCTCCATGGCTTAGGATCTGGTTATTTATGGGACCGCCTGCTACCATCAATAGCCTCCCACCGACCAGTACACTCCCATAGAGAGGGGGAGAGCCTTCTCTGTGGGGGCACCTACTATCTGGAACGAGCTCCCCCCGGAGATACGGAGGATCCCGGATCTGCGTACCTTCCATTGTGCGCTCAAGACGTTCTTCTTTCATGAAGCCGGCCTGACCTAAGTCTTTCCCCTTTTTAAATGGAAATTTTAAATTTGGTTTTAAATTATTGGGGTTTTAAATTTTCAGCCAAATTATTTAATTTGTTTTACTTTATTTTAAATTTTGTATTTATATGTTTTATTCTATGGCTGTTCACCGCCCTGAGTCCTTCAGGAGTAGGGCGGTATACAAATTGAAATAATAAATAAATAAATAAATAAATAAATAAATAAATAAATGGGTGTTAGACTGCAGCCAAGGGAGACCTCACCAAATAAAGTCACCCCACAGGTGAAAAGAACACTCCATTTATTCAGTATAGTGACTTGAGACAATCAGATATCTAACCATTGTGCCTGTGGTGCCTTGAGACTTCCAAAGATCTAACATCTGAAGAAGCTAAAATCATGGTTTTATTTGCTGTCACTGCCCTTGCCACCTCTATCAATGGAAATCAATATTGGTGTATGTCCAATAATAATATACCAAATACAATACAGATAATCTTTGACTTATAATACTAATTGGGACCAGAATTTACATCACTAAGTAATGCAGTCATAAAGCATAATGACATCTCTTAGCATTGGCAATTCATTTAGTCCAGGGATCAGCAACCCGTGGCTCTGGAGCCACATGTGGCTCTTTCATCCCTCTGCTGTGGCTCCCTGTCACTGGTTGGCACCACAATTTGGAGAGGAGCTTCTGGTTAAGGGGGAGGGGGGAAGCATGGCATCCCAGGAGGAGACTTTATGGTAAGGGGTGGGTTTTCTGGTCAGCTCCACAATTGATAGGATTTTTGGTTAGGACAAGTATAGGAAAAAGGACACTGCACTAGGAAGAGAATCTATGGTGGGGGAACCGGACTTCTGGTCAGCTCCAGAATTGAACGGGGGGCTTCTGGTTAGGACCTTTGTTGCTTTTTGAGGGTTTAAGGTTGCTGGTTTAGTCCCAGTTGCTATCATTAACTGAATCCCATGTTTAGTCAAGACAATTTTCAGCCAGGTTAGCGAGAGAGCTGGTAGGAAATTGTAACTCCCAGTCCTGCAGGTCAATAAGTGGTTGTTCTTGAGTGGGGGAGGGAGGGAGGGAGGGACAGAGGGGGTGCATGTGGGAAGTTGGGGAGGGGTGAGGAAGTTTGAGAGGGTGAATGAGAGGCATTGCATACATGAAGGTGAGTGTGAGGCATTACACCAGAGTGTGTGATACACACACACATTTTTTCCTGCAGATCCTGCTATCCTCAGTCACTTCAGCTTCACTTTAATATTGTGACAGAATAATCTTCTACTCACCAACTTTGAAGAACGTGGTCCAGTGGTGGGATCCTCCTGGTTCGGCCCGGTTCTCCCAAGCTGGTAGCGGTGATGATATGACATCATCGAACCAGTTCTGCCACCCCAGCCCCCCACCCACTCCCTGCCCCCCACCCACCCCTGGCGCCTTCCCACCCCCCCATGTTATTCTTACCTTTTATTTGGCCCCACCCCAATCTATTGCTGCCTCCTGAGTTCCAGCTGATGGCTAGAGGGAAAAAAACTGTTTAAACTCTTGCTGCAGGGCTTCAAAGAGCCGCCCTACAGCTGATCAGTGTTAAAAGAAAACAAATGAGTAGACCAGTGCCTGCAAAAATACATGAGTAAACCAGTGCCTGCAAAAATACATGAGTAGACCAGTGCCTGTAAAAATAAATGGGTAGACCAGTGCCTGCAAAAATACATGAGTAGACCAGTGCCTGCAAAAATACATGAGTAGATCAGTGCCTGCAAAAATAAATGGGTAGGCCAGTGCCTGAAAAAAATAAATGAGTAGATCGGTACAGCTCTGCAAGCAGTTAAAAGCCTGGTAGACCAGTACCTCTGCTAAATCCTAAAGAATTGTCACATGACCATCAAGCCACACCCACAAAATAAGCTACGCCCACAGAACCAGTAGTAAAAAAATTTAGAACCCACCCCTGGCTTGGTCCATCAAAATATGAAATAATTTTGGAAGGTTAATGTGATCCAGAGACTTGGAAATATAATAGACAATTTTTAATAGTTGTGTATTTCTGTATCTGGCATTTCATATTAAAATCTTCCATATTGATACCTTGATAATCTAATAAAATTTCAATTGCCTTTTTCTGGTTTGAACTCATTTTCCAATTTTTAACAGGAAGATCAAAGCTTTAGGACCAAGCGTTCATGGTAAAAATTCTCAGATGAGGAAACCAGTCCAGCTGAAATACAAAATAATAATTTTCCTTTACGGCAGAGTTGATTAGGTTTGTGGGCAGCCTCCTCCTTTGATGGCTGGCGATTATCCCGCAAAAACAGGAAACGAATCTTCTTATCTGATTTGATGTTCACACTAATTAGACAAAACACAGACTATATCTAGTCGTGTGAGACTTTTAACAAGAACTGCTTCCTCATTCCAGAACAGAAAGAATATTTTCTGCAAAAGATCTGCTTGTGATTGTCTGCTACTCTGACATTTCACCCTGTGAATTATCCAACAGCACATCCGACAGGTTCTTTCTGATATACGTCAAATTTTGGACATTATAAGAAAATCCTATTGTGCTTGGAAATTACTTTCCTTCATCTATTGAGCTACAATTAATCTGAGCAGGGCTTAAAACCCATTGTATTTTTTTCTACAACTTGTTCTGCTTTGGCCATTGTCGGTCACTTCAATAGCCAATGACATGACCTAGTAATCTTCTTCTCACCAAATTTCATTTCATTTCATTTTCATTTCATTTAATTTGTATACCGCCCTACTCCCGAAGGATTCAGGGCAGTGAACAGGCATAGAATAAAACACATAGAATACAAAAATTAAGAGCAAAAATAAAATCAAATTAAATCAATTTAGCCCAAGACAAATTTAAAACCCCAGGTTAAGAACAAATTAAAATTTACATTAAAATTTACATTAAAAAAGAATGGGAAAGGTTAGGCCAGACCAGCCTGATGAAATAAAAAGGTCTTAAGAGCGCGGTGGAAGGTGCGTAGATCCGGGATCCTCCGTATCTCCGGGGGGAGCTCGTTCCAGATAGTAGGTGCCCCCACAGAGAAGGCTCTCCCCCTAGGGGCCACCAGTCAACATTGTTTGGCCGACAGCACCCAGAGGAGTCCCTCTCTGTGAGAGCGTACTGGCCGGTGGGAGGCCATTTGCGGCAGCAGGCGGTCCCGTAAATAACCAGGCCCTAAGCCATGGAGCGCTCTAAAGGTGGTAACCAAAATCTTGAAGCGCACCCGGCAGACCACCGGGAGCCAGTGCAGCTCGCGCAGGAGAGGTGTTACATGGGAACGCCACATCTAAAGACCTTGGACCCACTGTTTCAAAGAGCTAAGATATTTGGTGGATCCTAGACAAATGCAATAATATTCATCTATTTAACTATTTATGCTTCAGATTTTCAACAACATCAAAATATTTTTATGACATTTATATGCTGATCTTCTTCTTGTGCCATATCCGTCATCGGAGGTTGGCGATCATGTTGGCAATCCTATTTTTGTCAATAGCCGCATGAAAAAGTGCTGCTGAGTTTTGTCCAAACCAGTCCTTTAGATTTTGAAGCCATGATGTTCTTCTGCCTGGACCTCATTTGCCTTCAGTCTTTCCCTGGAGGATTAAGTGAAGGATGCTGTATTTTTCTGGGTGTCGCATCACATGTCCAAAATATTCTAACTTTCGCTTTTTAATGACTTTGATGATTTCCCTTTGCTTTCCCAGGTGGCTTATCACCTCCTCATTTGTGATTTTGTTAACCCAGGTTATATGTAAGCTGCCTGTAAATCCACATTTCAAATGCTTCTAGTTTCTTCAAGTGGGTTTTCTGTCAGAGACCAACTCTCCACTCCGTAGAGCAGGATAGAAAAGATGGAACATCTGACAAGCCTGATCTTCAGTTTTAGGCTTATGTCGTGACTGCAGAAGACCTTTTCCATTTTGAAGAATGCCGTTCGCGCTTTCTCTATCCTTGTCTTTACTTCACTGATCATGTCCCAGCTTTCATGTAAATTAAAACCGAGGTACGTGACCTATATGCTGATAGTTATTTAAATCTCAATTGACTGTTTCTGGACTAATTTTTACTACTGGTTCTGTGGGGGTGGCTTGGTGGGCATGGCATGGCTTGGTGGGCATGGCCGGGGAAGGATACTGTAAAATCTCTATTCCCACCCCAAGCCGGTGGAAGGATACTGTAAAATCCCCATTCCCTCCCCACTCCAGGGGAAGGATACTGTAAAATCTCCATTCCCGCCCCACACCAGTTGAAGGATACTGTAAAATCCCCATTTCCTCCTGATCAACTGGCATTCGGGAAGCAGAGAATAGATGGGGACGGGGCCAGTCAGAGGTGGTATTTACCGGTTCTCCGAACTACTCAAAATTTCCGCTACTGGTTCTCCTGAACTGGTGAGAACCTGCTGAATACCACCTCTGCTAATTTCCCAACATTATGCTAGCCATCAAAATAGAATGGTACAAATATCTGCAATCCACAATTTTAATGGTCATGAGGTAAAGATGAGAGATGCTCTAACGTTTCTCTTGTTAGCTTGCCCAATATTATGTTTCAACTACTTTGCACTTCATTTCCTTGATAAAGTCCCCCCCACCCCCGCTTCATGATTGTGTAAGAAGATTCTGGAAATTTTAAATACACACCTTACCGTCAGGACTAGAGAAAATCAAAACTTTACACTTCTCGGTCCCTACACCTCCTTCTCCTTACCAAAGAGAGAGAGAAAAGGGATACACTCAAGAAATTTCGTAAGTTAAAATTTAAACGGTTAAATATACTTTGCACAATTTCTGGTTTGGGATCTCTCTGATAATTGAACATCAACTGGCTTGAGAATTTATTTTTCTTTCTTTTCAGCTTACTGGGAAACCATGGCAGAGCTACCATTTTTTTTCTTTGAATATCTGTAACTCGGCAAATATACCAGCTTCTTCTGAAGAAGAAAGTGCATTTTTAGTACTTTCTCCCTTATACGTAGACCAAAGGAACTTTCACACAACTCTACCATAGATACAATTTTGTGGGGAAAAATATCAAACCTCAAAAGAGAATATGAGCAGGGTAGAATGACAAGGTAGCAGTTTGGTACACAATTTTTACAAACTACCATCCACCACACAACTGCTCCTTGTAGCAAAAGCTTATATATATTTGCAAACCATTTGATACTACCCGTATAACAGATTAACAGATTAACAGAGTTAGAAGGGACCATGTAGGTCATCTAGTCCAACCCCTCGCCCAAGCAGGAGACCCTACACCATTTCTGACAAATGGCAGTCCAATCTCTTCTTGAAAGTCTCAAGTGATGAAGCTCCCACAACTTCCAAAGGCAACTTCTGTTCCACTGGTTGATTGTTCTCACTGTCAGAAAATCTTTCTTTATTTCTAGATTGAATCTCTCCTTGATCAGTTTCCATCCATTATTCCTTGTCCGGCCTTCAGGTGCTTTGGAGAATAGCTTAACCCCTTCCTCTCTGTGGCAGCCCCTCAAATATTGGAAGACTGCTATCATGTCTCAGGCCTTCTCTTCACTATAATAAAAACATACATGTAGGACTACACTAATACTGTACATAATTTTCTTGGGTTGTTTGCTTCTATTTATTTATCACATTTGGGTTATTAAATCACTGGGAGATTTGGAATAGCTGGTAATGAGGTATGGAAAGGCCTCATTCTTGGGTATTGGGGTAGTTGCACTTTTATGCATCTGCTGAAGGAAGTTATGATTACCTCATGAACTTGACATTAAGAGACTAGTGGGAATGTAAGCGATCACAGTTGATAATTCTGAGAAATTCAAATCTGACATTGAAAATGGATTTAGTGTATAACGGTATATATATGATATACTAGAAATATATGCATAAAAGATATATTAAGATAAGAAAGAGAAAATGTATAAATATGGATTACTGATGCGAATGATGTTGAAAAGAAGAAGATGTAAATATCTGTTTTTCATTTTTTCAAAAAAACTGTTTAATAAAAATATTTTTAAAAAAGAAAAGAAAACGGATTTAGTGGTTGTGGCGTAATTTAGACACACCAATTATTTAGAAATAAACAATTAAAGTTAATCACTATTTCCTGTGGTTTGAACTCTCCCTTTACCTGGGAGAATCTTGACAAACATTTTGTAGATAATCGGAAGCATCTCTTTTTATGACCCGTAAAGAAAGAGATGGATAGGAAACTTCACAGATTTAGGCAGGAAGAGCTTCACTTAAAAGCAAATGTCTAACCATCTAAATGGATTCATTTACTCTGCGGATTTGGTCAGCTTTTATATTCCCAACGTGCTTTAGCTGGGACAAGATGTCTGGGATATTGGTAAGGGCTACCAGAATAGCCCTTTGGGGACAGGATTGAACAGAAAAGGTGTTGTATCTTCAAAGGGATTCCTTACAACCAAGAAGCCTCAAAGCAGTGAGATTCAGCATAGAAACTGCTTTTCATGGATAGTGGAAGCATTTACCCAGGAGTGGAATTCGGCCGGTTCGGACCAATTCGGGTGAACCGGTAGCTCTGACGATCAGCTGAGAGCATACTGGTTTGCTCAGACAATCAGCTGGGCCCACCCACCCACTCCTGTGCTATACCAACCTATATTTCCTTTGTTTGAAGCCCAGCTGATAGGCGCGGCAGAGCGGATTGCTGCACCTCAGCTGTTTTACTCACCGGAGCTGCACTAGAAGGTAAGTTTTAGAGCTGTTTTGAAACGCACTGCGCATGTGTTGAGTACATGAGCAAAGTGAGTATGAACCACTCAGCGGACCAGTTGTTACACCGGTTGAATCCCACCACTGCATCTATCTCTACAGTAGGTAGTTGGGGATATTTGTTACATTGATTTTATTATAATTATTTTGTCAATTGAATGTTGGGAGTGCCCAGAATCATTGAGAGGTTTATAGCATACATGTTTAACAAACTATAGTTGATCGGGACAGGCAGAAGTTAAAGTTTAATGATGATGCAAGATGTAACGCTTCCTTTTGCAATTGCCTGATGTTGAATTTGTCATGCTATCATGCCCCAGTGGTGAGCCAGATATTTTGGGGTTACCCTGAAGATGGCTATTACTATTGATACTCTCTTTGCTTTCTCTTGCCACAATAGCAATTATTTCATTTGTTTGCTTATGCCAGAGGAATCTTCACCTGTTATTATTATCATGGTTGGCTGCATAGTCAGCTGGTTATTTAGAATGGATTTTGTGTAACATTAGCAAAGATCTAAACCTTGACCCAGTGGCAAAATCTAAAATTTGTTACTACCGGTTCTGTGGGCATGGCTTGGTAGGGAGGGGGTAATGTGACTGGGTGGGCATGGCCAATATTTTTTTTAACTTTTAAAACCATTTTTTTTCTACAACCTCTTCGGCGAAGAGGTTGTAAAAAAATGCTTTCAAAAGGCTCTGACGATCCCAGCTGAGTTGCCAGATCGTCAGAGGCTTTTTTTCCTTTTAAATGCCTCTGCCGATCAGGCAGCTCAGCTTGGATCATCAGGCATCGTCTTGGATCATCAACTTGGATCATCAAACCCAGCTTGACAATCAGGCAACACAGCTTGGATCGTCAGAGGCATTTAAAAGAAAAAAAAAGCCTCTGATGATCGTGCGGCTCAGCTGGGAATGGGGGGGGGGGCAGGGATTTTTGCTACCGGTTCTCCGAACCACCTGCCTCCATCAGTACCGTATTGGGCGATCTGGGCTGAACCGGGAGCATTTCACCCCTGCCTTGACCCCAGTCTGTCAGCAGAAGAGATAAAGATAAACATATAACAATTATTAAAACTATTGAATCCACCCTTCTTTCTTTTCTTCTAATAGGAACTTCAACAATGGGAGATGTATCTTAAAGCGGGTAAGAGATGATGGTTAAAGGGCATATGTTTAAATACAATAGTGGCATAATCAAAGTTAGAATAGGGGTGGAAACTAGAGAGAAACTACACATTTTTATATAATAAGAAGTAATAGTAAAAGGGGAAATTAGAATTTGAATCATGGTATTACTAAGTATACTTAAATAATATGGTGACTGGCATAAAAATAATATATTGAACTATTGATTAAATGAATAATGAAAGATTATAATTCAATATGAATAGGTGTACATTTACTAAATGTAACAAATATGATCAAAAATACTTTATTTGTATTAAAATGTATGACATGTGGAATATGGTGATTAACATAAAAATAACATATTGAAATATTGAATAACTAAATAATGAAGGATTATAAATTGAACAAGTAAATAATAGAAGATTTCAATTTAGCATAAATGTTTGTACTATTATTAGAATTATATAAGCTTGTTAAAAGTAATAAATATGATTAATAATATTCTATTTGTATTAAAAGGTATGATACTTAGAACAGGGTGATTGGCATCGAAATGAAACCTTGAAATATTGAATGATTTAATAATGAAACACTATAATTTAATAAAAATGTGTGTATTATTACAAGGATTATATAAGCTTGTTAAATGAAACAAATATGATTAATACTATTTTATTTGTATTAAAATGTATGACACTTAGGTATGACACTGTTCACACATTGATGTGTTTGTAAAAAAAATAAAAATAAACTTTATTTAAAAAAAATGGGAGATGTATCTTAGCAGTGGAATAATGTTTTTCTTCCAACAGAAATAAAGTTTTGTTAAACTTAAGAATACATTCTGAAATTTCTGGTTGAGGATTGGTGAAAAATATGGGAAGCAAGAATTTAGAATGAAAATCAAAGCTTTAGGAGCAGAGGTTCGTAATAAAAATTCTCAGATGGGGAGACCAGTCCAGTTGAAATTTTTTTTTAAAAAAATCAATCCTTTTCCACAGAGTTGACTAGGTTTTGCTCTCAGCTGATCGTTGGAGCTACCGGTTCGCCCGAACTGATCCGAACTGGCTGAATCCCACCACTGAGAAGAGGGATATGTTCAGTTAATTTTGTAAATTGAAATTTAAGGGGTTAAATATACTTTGCACTATTTCTGGTTTGGGATTGGATCTCTTTGATCATCATCCTGCCTTTCTATGGCTGGTGATCATCCTGCAAAAACAGGAACCAAATCTTCTTATCATTTGATTTTCACACTGATTAGGCAAGTCACAGAATATATCTAGTTGAGTGAGACTTTTAGCAAGATCTGCTTCCTTGTCCCAGAACAGAAGCAATATTTTCTCCAAAAGATCTCTTTACGGTCGATCGCCTGCTATTGCAATATTTAATCCTGAGAATTATCCAGCAACCCATCTGATAGGTTCTCTCTGAGGTATGTGAAATTTTGGACGTTATAAGAAAATGCTATTATGTTTGGAAACTACTGTTCTTCATATATCAAGCTAGAATTAGTCTGAAAGGACTTTAAACCCATCACATTTTCTCTACCACTTGTTGTGCTTTGGCTATTGTTGATCATTATAGTCATTACATGAATTACATGGCATAGTAATTTTTCTCTCCCCAAATCTGAAGACCTTGAACCAATTGTTTCAGAAAGGTAAGATATTTGGTAGATCTTAGACAAATGCAATAATATTCATCGACTTAACTACTAATTTCTGCTCCTCATTTTTCGCATCGAAGTATTTTTGTGACATTTATATTCCAATTGTTATGTAAACCTCAATCGTATTTTTCTTCTGGACTAATTTTATGATGTAATGATATCTGAGGAAATAAAACATACAAATTCCTCCAAACAATTACAGTATCTGAAACCCACCGTTTTAATGGTTATGATGTAAAGATGAGAGATGCTCAAAATTTTCTCCTTTTCGATCATCCCTCATTATTTTTCACACTGGCACTTTACTTCCTTGATACAGTTCTCACTTTCTAATTATGTATGAAGGGTCTCACTCTTTCCTGGGAATTTCGAACAGACACCTTACATCCAGGACAATGGTGGGTTTCATTTACCTTT
This sequence comes from Arizona elegans, assembly GCA_022577455.1. Taxonomy (NCBI): domain Eukaryota; kingdom Metazoa; phylum Chordata; class Lepidosauria; order Squamata; family Colubridae; genus Arizona; species Arizona elegans. The sequence goes on from JAKOOJ010000030.1 coordinate 4,046,892, forward strand.
GCTACCGGTTCGCTTGCGCTACCGGTTCGCTCGTGCTACAGGTTCGGGACGAACCGGTAGCAACCAACCACTGATCCAGGATTGTGGAGTCTGGCCTGGGAATCTCAAAACTTTACATTTCTTGGTCCCTGCATTTCTCTATCCTTGCACAAGAAGAGAGAAGAGGTAGTGGTGGGATTCAATCGGTGTAACAACTGGTTTGCGCGCGCTCTGTGTGCGTGCAATGCATTTGAAAATGGCTCTAAAACTTACCTTCTACTGCAGTCCCAGTGAGTAAAACTGCTAGGGCGCGGCAATCTGCTCTGCCGCGCCTGTCATCTGGGCTTCAAACAAAGGAAATATCGGTCGGTATAGCACAGGGACGAGTGGGCGGTCCCAGATGATCATTGGAGCAAACCGGTTTGCTCTCAGCTGATCATTGGAGCTACCGGTTCGCCCGAACTGATCCGAACTGGCTGAATCCCACCCCTGATAAGGGGGATATGTTCAGTTAATTTTGTAAATTTAAACTTAAGGGGTTAAATATACTTTGCACTATTTCTGGTTTGGGATTGGATCTCTTTGATCATCTAAACCTCAACTGGTTTGAGAACTTATTTCTCTTCCTTTTCAGCTTACAGTGAGACCACAGCAGAGCGACTGGTTTTCTTGGAATATCTGCAACTCGGGAAGTATGCAAGCTGTCCTTTTTTTCTGCTGAGTGCATTTTTAGGACTTTCAACCATATCCTCACACTCAAGGTACCATGGCTTAATCCTATTATAGTTACAATTTTGAGGGGGGGGGAAATGATCAAACTTTAGCAGGGGATATAAGGTGTGATAGCATGCATAATGGTAGGATGGCAAGATAGCAGTTTGATACACATTTTTACAAACTAACATCCAGAACAGGGCTGCTCCTTGTAGCAGCTGCTTGTACTGTATATATTTCCATACCATCTGGTACTACCTACCGCAGAGGTGTCAAACTCAAGGCACGGGGGCTAGATCTGGCCTGTGGGGTGCTTAGATCCAGCCCATGGTGCTGCCCTGGAAAAAGCGAAGGACTGGCCTGCGGTGTCTCTACCAGCAAAAATGGAGCTCGGAAGGGCTGTGCGTGGCCCACCCAAGCTCCATTTTCAGCTGCCACAGCCTCCTGCAACCCTCTGCCAATGAAAACGGAGCTCAGGAGGGCCGCAAACCAGCCTCCTGCAACCCTCTGCCAGCAAAAACAGAGCTCTGTTTTCCCTGGCAGAGCACTTGAGTCACCATAGGTGCCCCTGACATGAGTGACATCAAGCTGGCCACACCCACCCTGGCCACGCCCCCCAGCCCATCCGAGGTCAAACACAAGCCTGACGTAGCCCTCAATGAAATTGAGTTTGATACCCCTGACCTTCAGTATACAACAAAAGTAAAAAAAAAAAATAAAATAACCAAAAACATAAATGTATGATCGTACAAATAGCATGCCTCATTTTCTCATATTGCTTGCTTTTATTTATTGCATTTGTCTAATTAATTACACTGGGAGATTTGGAGGATCTAATAATGACATCTGAAGAGGCTTAATTTTGGGGTATTGGAGGAGTGGCACTTCTTTGCATCAGCTGGAGGAAATTATGAGAATAGTGGCACTGTAAGAGATCACAATTGATTGTTCTGAGAAATCAAACCTGGCATTGAAAATGGATTGTGGTGTAATTTAGACACTGGAAAAACTGCCTATCTACATTTATTATTTTTATTTTTATTAGTCATATTTCTATGCCGCCCACTCTCCGAGGACTCTGGGCGGCTTACACCAAAGACAGTATACTAAATAGCATATTGTCCCCAACAATCTGGTTCCTCATTTTACCCACCTCGGAAGGATGGAAGGCTGAGTCAGTCTTGAGCCGGTGAGATTTGATCCGCTGATCTGCTGAACTAGCAGTCAGCTGAAGTAGCTGCAGTACAGCACTCTAACCACTGTGCCACCTCGGCTCTCATGTTTAATCATGAGAAGATGCAATTGAAATAGGACAGTTATAAACGGAACCGCTATTCCCGCTATTGAATTCTATCTATACCAGAATGAATTGGGACAAACCTTTTGCAGATGACGTGAAGAATCTCTTTTTATGACCTATAAAGAAAGGGACCTTGACAGATTAAGGCAGGAAAAGCTTCAGTTAGAAACAAATGTCCATCAATCTAAGTGGATGCATTTGCTCTGCTGTCCCAAAAGTGTTTTTTTTTTTTCAAAAGGCGACTGGACTTTATTTCTTCTTGAAGACATTTGTCCATTCTCTTGGATGAGAATGAGATGTCTTCAAAAAAAGAAGAAGTCCCAAAGCACCTTTGGGACAACCATGACCTGGATGACTGAGAATCTCCATAGCTATGCTGATCTGATCATCCTTTATATTCCTCGTATGCTTTAGCTGGGATAAAATAAGTTGAATATTGGCAAGGGTTACATTAATAGTGTGAACCGGTAGTGGCGACCTGGCACTATGCCATCCCATTTAGCCATGTTTTCTAAGCAGTATGCATGCGTGCAAGCTGCGCGTGCAAACAAAGTGCATGAGCGGAAGGCCACAGCAGTGGTGGGTTGACCCGGTTTGGACCGGTTCGCAAGAACCGGTAGTAAAACCAGCAGGAGGCCCTACCCACTGCCCCAGATATCGTCATCGGTGATTTGCGCCAGTGGTGGGTTCCTCCCAGTTCCACTCAGTTCCGCCGAGTCAGTAGCGGTGACGATATGACATCACCAAATCGGTTCTGCCCCCCTGCCCTCCCCACCCCCCGCATTATTCTTACCTTTTATTTGGCCCCACCCCCAATCTATTGCTGTCTCCTGAGTCCCAGCTGATCGCTAGAAGGAAAAAAACTGTTTAAACTCTTGCTGCGGGGCTTCAAAGGGCTGCCCTACAGCTGATCAGTGTTAAAAGGCAGTGCAGTGGTAGACCGGTGCCTCCCAAAACAAATGGGTAGACTGGTGCCTCCAAAAACAAATGAGTAGACCAGTGCCTCCAAAAACAAATGAGTAGACCAGTGCCTGCAAAAACAAATGGGTAGACCAGTGCCTGCAAAAACAAATGAGTAGACCAGTGCCTCCAAAAACAAATGAGTAGACCGGTACAGCTCTGCAAGCAGTTAAAAGCCTGGTAGACCAGTACCTCTGATAAATAAGATGAAAAGTGCTACTCATATAAAGGATAAAATAAAACTCTTACCAGATCAGTTTTTGCCTGAGTAAATGACCTACAGTAAGTGCTGGAATTCCTGGGTATCTGGTGCCAAGAGGGCTACAGAACTCAGGACTGTTGGCTAAGCAACTGAGGCCAGCAGTTGTAGTTCTATTGAAACAATAGGGAGACATGAGAACAGTCTTCCAATATTTAAGGTGCTACCACAAAGAAGAGGGAGTCAACCTATTCTCCAAAGCCCCTAAAGGCACAACAAGAAGCAATGGATGGAAACTAATCAAGGAAAGAACCAGCCTAAAACTATGGAGGAATTTCCCAACAGTGAGAACAATTAATCAGTGGAACGATTTGCCTCAGGAAGATGTGGGTGCTCCATAACTGGATGCTTTCCAAAAGAAACTGGGTACCATGTTGCCCCGAAAACAAGACCCTGTCTTATATTTTTTTGAACCCTGAAATAAGCGCCTGGCCTTATTGCCATGCCCTCAAAAGCCCGATTGGGCTTATTGTCAGGGGATGTCATATTTTGAGGGAAACAAGGTAGCCATTTGTCTAAAATTCCATAGGGCCATGATGACAAACCTATGGCATGTGTGCCGGAAGTGGCAGGCAGAGCCATCTCTCTGGGCATGCCAGCTGTCGTCCGTTGCTCTACTGCAGTGTTTCTCAACCTTGGAAGCTTGAAGATGAGTGGACTTCAACTCCCAGAATCCCCCAGGCTGGGGGATTCTGGGAGTTGAAGTCCACCCATCTTCAAACTACCAAGGTTGAGAAACACTGCTACCGGGTTCCGGCCAGCTGGTCTTTGCACACGCATGCATGCTAGAAACCAGAAGACCAGGTGACTGGCACACATGTGCATGCCGGAAACCAGAAATTCAGCTCAGTTTCCGGCACTCCCACGCATGCACACCAGAGAGCTGCTCTTCCGGTTTCCAGTGCTCTCCCATGAGTGCACGCTCCCGTTTCATCACTCAGTGCCAAAAAGGTTCACCAACACTGGTACAGGGTCTCCTACTTGAGCAATGCATTGGATGAGAAGACCTTCAAGTTCCCTTCCAATTCTATTGTTCTATGATATGAAAAATCAGGTGCCGAAATTACTAGTTAAGCGGATGAATACTACACTTTCTTATCTCTAAGAACATCCAAATGTCTTACCTCTTTGAAAATATTGATCCAAGGTCTTCAACGTTGGTGAGATTGCTATGTGATGTTGTTGATGTCTAGAGCAACCGATGGTGGCCAAAGCAGAACAAGTTTCAGAGAGAGAAATAATGGTTTTTAAGTCCTCTTCAGGTTAATTGCAGTTCAGCAGAAGAATAAAAGTAGATTCTACCCATACTAGGTTTTTCTTGCAACGTCAAAAAATTACCATACATTGGAGTAACGGTGATAGTAAGATGATCTTCTGCAGAACAAATTCGTTCTGTTCTGGGATGGGTAAGCAGATCTTGTTGAAAGTCTCTCACACAATGAGATATATTTTCTGTCCTGCATAATCAATGTAAGCATCAAGTGATAAGACAATTTGGTTCCTGTTTTTGCAAGATAACCACCAACTCTAGAATAAGGAGACTGCCCATGAGCCTTGGGAACTGTATTTCAATTGAATTGGACTCCACATCTGAGATGTTTTATGATGAACTTCTGATTCTAAATCTCTCACCTTCATCCTAAACATGACAGAAATTCCTCTTTGTTTATAGCCTTACTATACTCTGTCTCATGTAGACTAAGAGTTAAATCAAGGGTCTGGATGTATTGGGGCAGAAGGGGAGGCCTTCTAAAAGAGGCTTAGTGCTTGTCACCACACTGCCATGGAGTAGTGCTATCAAATGCTGGCCTATTTGGTACACAAATTAATCTGCATGGCTAAGGATCATATGAACCCTTACTTGGCCAGCTCTGCCTCTTCTTTCCTGTTTTACTCCAAGGAACCCTGTGATGCCTGCCAACACAGCTAGACTCAAGAGATAACATTCCTTTTTAGAGGGGTATAGAAGAAGACTTAAAATCAACCATTTACATTATCTATATATCTATTTAGGAACAAAATGTCATCGTTCTGAGTAATGAATTCCGGGGAGTCAGGATTCTGACACTTGGACCAGATTCAAGAAACTCTTTATTGAGTACATCACATTGGCACTTAGAAAGGTGAAACTAGCTCTAAATAGTTCCTGCGCTTAGGGATAGTGAAAACAATAAGATTTCCCCACTCTCACACCCTGTGTCTCTCAGGTTGTATGGGCCAATCAGTTCAGCCATAATTTTCTGCGCAGCTCCAACAGGAGTCCATTGACATGAGCTTGGTTCACATGACAGCTGGTAGATGTTATGACTAGAAGCTGAGGCACCACATTCCTGAATTCCCCCACCCCTCCCCCCATAAATAGCAACCAAGAAATGAAGCAGGAGTAAGCATGAGCTAGCATGGCTTCAGCTGAAGTTGTTTTGCAGGTTGACACAAAATCTTCCAGACCCACTAGAGTGGAAAGAATGGAATAATTATCAGAGATAGTCCCAAAAGAAGTGGCCTCTGTTCCAGCTTTATTTCTTTTATGTTCATTAACAGTAGCAAAATGGGGATAAAAAGGAGGACACCAGGTGATCTTTCCTCTGCATCAAGTATTATGTCGGAAACAAGTGTTGTGGCCTGTCAGCGGCCTGTGCAGATTGTAGCCGATTCCGACATCGAGGAGACTGGTGTGGTGCTGCACCAGCAGCTTGTGCAGCTGGCGCTCGAGTCGGACAGTGAGGAGGCTGGAGAAGATGTGGTGCCAGAGGCAGGGATTCAGCCAGGGCCTTCAGAACCTCCAGAAACTCCTTTAAGTGAAGAGGACGAAGAGGAGGAGCCTCTTCTCAATGCACGGGCACGCAGACCTGCCAAAAGACAGGAGTGGCTCCTCAGGAGGAGGTCTCCTCGAGAGTAAGGCTTGGGGCTAATTGGCCACTCTCTTAGCCTATTTAAGAAGGAACACCGCTTGCAACAAGCTGTAGAGAACAACTTTAGTTCACTCTCTTTTGTGTCTGCAAAACTGCTTCTGGGCTTTCTGCCTGTGATTATCTTATCTTAGAATTCTGGTAGGCTGTTAAGACAGCTCATTAATAACCTTTGAATGATAAAGATTATGTTATTTTGAGTAAATAAGCTTTGTATAGAGTTTGTTTGTGCTGCGTTCTTTGGGGTCCGTAGCTGGGGCAGAACAACAATTCAGAAGAAGTGGATGAGGGACCCAACACACATAGCTTGGGAATTGCTAAAGCATAATTTTTCCTTTCATCTGAGAAGCTTTGCGCCTTCTGATGAGTCCCTGGATTTGTGCTCTCTGAGCTTAGTGGTTTTCTTAAAGTCATTTCATGACCAAAACTAAATAACATCATCAGTGCCAGCACTGTGTTAGGACTAGCATTGATGATGTTACCTGGTTTGAGTAATAAAACATCTGGAATAAAACAAGCAAGCTCAGGGAGCACCAAGGACCCTCCACAATATTGGTGTAAATTTAGGAGACAGGAATGACTGAATCTACTCTTCTTCTTTTTTTTTTTTTCTTCTTCTTCTAACAGGAGCTTCCACCCAAAAAGATTTTCAGAAGATTACAAAAGCTTAATGATGAATTCCAGCCTGGGAAATCTGGATGCTGCAAAGAACAATTATGGATATAAAAATACCAGTGACTCATATGAGTACAAAGAGTTCACCCTTTTTGGTGTAGTTATTTGGAGACCCATTACTTTAATAACCTGCTGTTTTGGACTTACGGGCAATGGCTGGGTCATCTGGCTGCTTCTCTTCCAGATTAAAAGAAACTGTTTCACCACATTCATCCTTAACCTGGCCGTTGCAGACTTTGGGTTCCTGGCATCTATCATTATATATTTTATTCAAGAAATTGCTGACTTTCCAGGAAGCATTCTCAGTACCATCTGGTCCTCTTTCTCCCACATAATGTACATCAATACTCACTTTCTTATGACTGCGATCAGCATCGACCGGTGTGTGGCTGTCCACTTTCCAATATGGCATCACTGTTCCCGGCCAAAACATTTGTCCCCGGCTGTCTGTGCTTTCCTCTGGATCTCCTCTTTCCTCCTTTTTGGAATTACAGACATTATGGAATTAATAGAACCCATTGTATATCATAACCTGTTTGCTCGCTGTTTCCTTGTGGCAGCTATAATTTGCCTTCCGTTGATCACACTCTCTACTGTGGTCCTTTTCATCAAAGTGTGTCTTAAATTGAATCAGAGGAATCAGGGTCGGCTTTTACTGACAATTTTAATTACTCTTCTCTGTTTTCTCATCCTTACTTTTCCATTTTGTGTCCTTGTAGTGATTAATAGTTTTATTAATATTTCCATATATGACAATCAACTGGAGAATTGGGGTACGTGGAGCATACTGTTTTCCTGCCAAAACAGCAGTATTAATCCAGTGATCTACTTTCTAGTTGGGAGAAAAAAAGGAGCTCGGTCCAAGGAGAGCATGAAGGTCATTTTGCAAAAGGTCTTCAGAGAAGGTGAAGCTACTGGAGGGAGTTAGAAGAGCTCAACCTCACTTGCAAGACCTCTGTGCTTCTTTCTGAGTAGCAATGAATGACTTGCACTTGAGGCTGTCATTTTACAGGTGGGACCAAATTTCTTTCAACTTATTGGCTCTTTTCATCTGAATAGACAGATATATAGAGAATTGCATTTTAAGAGATGTCTACATCAGTCCACAACTAATGTTGTGCAGGAAAGGAACTGCACAGTGCTTATAAAATACTCAGCTTATTTTGCTTTCTAGAAATAAGATTTTTACAAATACAGGGGAAGCACTAACCACACCTGTTGCTTCCAGAGGTCATTTAAAGGCAATTGATTTGTGGAATGAATCAACAATGAGTAAAATTAAATAAAACCAATTAGAAACCTGTTCAAATTCAGTAATTAATGGTGAGGCTTTAACCTCTTACTAAAAAGAGAAAGAACAAGAGAGACATATTTTTCAATCATATTCCATGCCTTGGGAGCAATAGAAGAAAAAAAAATAGGCCACAGGCAAAATCTTTTTTTTTTTCAATTTTAAAACAAACTTTATTAAATTATCAAACAATTATAAAAACAATTAAAACCATAATAAGATATTCATATACATAGATCATATCATATATTTGACATTTCATTTCTATTCTTTTACATATCTATATATATTCTTCTTCTCTACACATTGTATATTTCTTAACCTAGTCCCATATTCGTTTTCCTGACGGTGAAGTCGTTGTTGGTATTTATATGAAGTAAACATGGAAATATACTTTCAATTATCAATTCTCAATTTAAAATTCACTATTAAAGAAAGGTAAAATTTAGTTCTCATCAAAATTATCTATATGCTTAACTATGTATATCCTTATCCACTTTCTTTTTGCTTAATCCAATCGTACCACTTGTCCCATACCTTAAAATACTTTGAGCTTTCCTTATCCTTTAATTTCAGTGTTAGTTGATCTGATTCCACACATACATATATTTTTTGTATTATCTGCTGGTCAGTTGGCAAATGGTCGGTCTTCCAAACTTGTGCAATTGCTATTCTGGCCACCGTAATTATATAGTGTATCAAATATGTCATTTCTTTTCTGATATTTTGTTTGTATATTCCTAATAAAAAAATCTCTGGGTCTAATTCTAATTCTTCTCCTGTAATTTGTGATATCCAAATTCTAATTTCCCCCAGAATACCTTAATTTTGGGACATAGCCACCATACATGATAATAGGTTCCTCGGGCCTGTTTACATTTCCAACAATTCGGATCCAAATTGGGGTACATTTGTGCTAGTCTCACGGGGGCAAGGTGCCACCTATACCACATTTTGTATTGGTTTTCCTTGTAGGTTACTGATTTCGTTATTTTGATGTTGTTTTCCCAAATCCTTTCCCATTCTTCTAGTTGAATATTTTTACCTATGTTTCTGGTCCAGGCAACCATTTGTCCTTTAATTATATTCTCATTTAAGTCAATTTCTAATAAGTATTTATATATTTTGGATATTAATTTCCCTTCCTTCACTTCCAGAAATTTGTCTAGCCTATTAGGATTCACATCAATTCCTCTTTCGTCCCTCTCTTTCCTATATCTATTTTGTACTTGAAAGTAGGGCCACCAATCCAATTCCATTCCCGCATCTCTGAGGTCCTGGCATGTTCTTAGTAGTCCATTTGAATCTAATAGATCCCTATACCATATAATTCTATGATAATTTATAGTATTGGGGTGCATAGCCGCCTCCACTGTGGAAAACCACCCAGGGACCTTCGTGTAACATCTTTTCTTTATCCCCAACCAGATATCAATTAATGCTCTCCTAATTACATGATTATTAAAATGTTGGTACGTTTTATTCCCGGAATTCCACTGGAAGGCGTGCCACCCCATCATTAAATCATGGCCTTCAAGTTTTAAAAATCATTGATTGTCTAGGTTAACCCACTCTTTTATCCATATCAGGCATGCTGCCTTATAATATTTCTCCCATGCCGGGGAACCAAAGCCTCCTCTAAGTTTATCATCCTGTAATATGTTCAAGCTTATCCTGGGTTTTTTGCCCTCCCATAGAAATTTAGATGTAATTTTATTTAAGTTAATAAAGAATTTTTTCTCCAATTTCACTGGGATAGTCTGAAATAGGTAGAGGAGTTTAGGCAAGATGTTCATCTTCAGAGCCGCTATCCTTCCTAAAAAAGAAATATTTAACTTTCCCCATCTTTCTAAATCATTTTCAATTTGATGTATCATTCCATCATAATTGTTTTTCTTTATGTCCATATTCTTATTTGTCAGGTTTATTCCTAAATATTTTATTTTCTTAACTACTTTTAGCCCAGATTGTTTCTCTAATTCCTCTATCTGTTTCATTGTTAAGTTTTTGGTTAATACTTTAGTTTTATCCTTGTTAATTTTCAAACCTGCGACTTTTCCAAATTTTTCAATTTCCTTCATTAGATTGGGTTCTGTTAAAAGTGGGTCTTCTAAGAAGAAGAAGAGTGGTCTAAGGCACCCTGTTATTAAGCTGGTTATTAAGACCAGCTGCTTGCAATTATTGCAGGTTCGAATCTCGCCAAGGCTCAAGGTTGACTCAGCCTTCCATCCTTTCTAAGGTAGGTAAATTGAGGATCCAGTTGTGGGGGCAATAAGCTGACTTTGTATAAATATACAAAAAAATGAAGGCTATTGCTTAGCGCATTGTAAGCCGCCCTGAGTCTCCGGAGAAGGGCGGCATATAAATCAAATTTTTAAAAAAAACCACAAGGTTTTCCGCGAAAGCTTGGACTTTGTATTCTTCTCCTTTTATTTTAAGCCCCCTTACATCTCCATTTGCTCTAATTTTCTGAAGCAGGTTTTCTAGAGTTAATATAAATAATAGCGGCGAGAGAGGACACCCCTGCCTTACTCCCCTACCTATTTCAAAAAAAATTGTTGCTTCTCCATTAATTAGTATTCTTGCCTTTTGTTTGGTATAAATTGACAAAATTAATTCTTCAAATTTCTCACCAAATTTCATATTTTTAATTTGTTGGGTCATAAAGTTCCAATTAACTCGGTCAAATGCCTTCTGTGTGTCCAGAAAAATCAGGGCTACCTGTTTTTCCAGATGTTTTTCATAATATTCAATTACATTCATAACTGTCCGTAGATTATTTCTAATTTGCCGGCCTGGTAAAAATCCGTTCTGATCTGCATGTATCTTCCGGTTTAATATTATTTTAATTCTGTTAGCCAATAAGTTCATAAAAATTTTATAATCCGAATTTAATAATGAAATCGGCCTATAATTTTTAATCTGGATGGTGTCTGCCTCTTCTTTTGGGATCAATGAAATATAAGCTTCTCTCCAAGTATCTGGAATTTTTGCTTCCTTTAAAGCCTCATTATAAACTTCCAAGAGGATTGGGTTCAAGATTTCACCTAAACTTTTGTATAATTCTATTGGGATCCCATCTGTTCCTGGAGTCTTATTATTTTTCTGTCCTTTAATTACCTCCTGTAATTCTTCTTTGGTAATCTCTCTATTTAACATTTCTCTATCCTCTTCCGTAATTACTGGGAGCCCTTCTTCTTCCAAATACTGTTTTATTTTCCCATTCTGTACTTCTTCTTTGCTATATAATTCCTGGAAGTATTGAATTGCTATTTCTTTTTTCCTTTCAGTACCTTTTTGTAGATTGCCCTATTTGTCTTGTAATTGGTGTATAGTCCTTTTCTCGGTTTCTTTTCTTAATTGTAGGCCATCCATCTCCCTGGTTTATTCACCTGCTCAAAATAATTTTATTTTATATATTTCAAAGAATTAATGGTCTTATCCTGTTCAATCAGATTTAGTTTGTGTTTGGCTGTTATCCAGTTAGTTCTTATTTTATCGTCTCCTGGGTGGGTACTTAATTTATTTTCCCAATTTTTAATTTCATCTTGTATGTTATTATACTCTCTTTCCTTTCCATTTTTCCTTTTACTATTATAAGCAATAGTTATACCCCTAATATAGGCCTTTGTGGTGTCCCATAGATTCTGTACGGATGTCTGATCTTTATTGTTATCTTTGAAAAACCATTTGAGTTCCTTTTCTAATTTACCAATATATTCCTTCTCTTTGATTGTCTGCACATTCATCATCCATCTGCCTTTTTTTGGTGTTTGCCCTTTCCATTCTATTGATACAGGCAAAATCTTAAATCCTCAGGCCAGTAAGAAAGAATGGAAAGATGGCTAGTTAAGCAGGGAAGCAGCTACAGGTGGGTAACAAAAGTCTTTAGCCATTCTACAAATCTGCAGGGAAAGACTTCTCTTTTCAGGTCCTTGGTGCTCTATGAACTTGACTGCTTCTTTGCAGACATTTAGTTCCCTGACTAGGTAACATTATCAGTGCTAGAAGCACGGGTGGGATTCAAAAATTTTAGCAACCGGTTCTCTGCCCAGTTGCTGGGTGGGTGTGGCCTACTCGGCCTCCTGCACCATGGCATAAGGGGCGTTTTTGCTCTCCCCAGGCTCTGGAGGCTTTCCTCAAGCCTCCAGGAGGCTGAAAATGGGCTCCCCTGGGCTCTGGAGGCCCTCCGGAAGCTGGAAACAAACCCATTTCCCGACTTGTGGAACTTCCAGGAGGCCCATTTTTCGCCCTCCCAGAGCCTCTGGGCAGACCCTGCACTTACATGGCATCCAAAATGGGCCATGTGGAGACTCCTGGGAGGGGAGGGGCAGGGCAGGGCAGGGTGGGTGGGGCCAACTAGTCCTTGCAACTACCGGTTCGGTGAACCAGGTGTAAAATTACCATCCAGTTCACTCGAACTGGTCTGAACCGGCTGAATCCCATCGCTGGCTAGAAGGGAGTAAGATTTGATCTTTGTTTTTATAAAAAAGCTTGTCCTGTCATTGTTGTAGAAATGTTGTTTTTCCCTTGGTCATCCCTTGATTAGACTGCTATTTACTATTTGATTTTTTTTTTCTGAGTTTGTAGTTCCTGGATTAGGGTGTTTTCGAAAGATTCACTACAGAGCATGCCAAAAACAAATATTTACAATATGGTTTCAAAGAGGGCCTAAATGCTTACAGATACTGCAGGTCGGTAGACACAAAAAAGAACAAAATGAGAAAGCAGAGCCTTTTCTATTTTGTTGTTGTTCACTTGCTTTTGTTTCCTTTTTCCTTTTCTACATGCATAAACAATACAGTTAAAATAAATAAAGGTAAGCTTAAGGTAAAATTGTTATTATTTAATAACTATTTGATTATTTCGCTGTTCTCTCTTAATGCCATTTTTAGCTGTAGATGTAAAATTTAAAGAACCTTATGCTTATCAGCAAAATCAGCATGTTGTTCATAATCAGTACTCAAACTTTTTTCTTTGTCTTTAAAGGTCTAAGTTATCTAAATGACATAATGTTAATAATCTTTTGTCTGTACTGTATAAAAACCACTGTAACCAATTAATATATGGACACACCACAAACCCAAACATTGTGGGTTTGATATCAGACCAGAACAATAAAGCAAGTATTACAATAAAGTTGAGTTGCACTTTTTTCCCCCCAGTGCATGTAAGAAAGTTTTAGGAATTAGCTTTAAGCTAAAATGATAAAAGTGTCTGCTCTCTTATTCACTAACATATAGCATCTAGCTTATGATGCTGGAAAATATTTGGCTGGTCTCTTTGTTTGCCCCACAATACAAACAACTATGCAGACTCTGAGTAATGCTGAAAATGCAAAAGCTCAATTGCATGCAAAAGCTTCATTGAAGATGCTCAACTTTGTCTCGAAGCCCAATGGATCTTAATATCTCCAAGTTGCAAGATAAATCTCAGTCTCAAGAGGAAAATCCCACAACAGCAAAAATCCAGTTCCCAGTTTATGTAATGTTCTTCTGTTCACTACACCCCCTGTTGGTGACTCCCTGTATCTTCCATCACTCAGTGGAAGCCACCTATTGGAAAGAGAGTGAAGTTCCATGTTGGAATAAATCAAAAGAATTTTCACATTGGTGTCAGCACTGTGCCTGCCCCAGATATTTGAACTATTTTGGAACACTTCTTATCAGCAATTCCCCTGTCCTCCCCTCTACCCCACGCCACATCTCTTGTAATTGCCCGCAGTGTAATGTCATAATTGTACACCAGCTCAGCCAAAGCCTTTGCAGGTGGTGAACAGGCCAAAATTGAGAACAGCTGCAATCGTATTTAACTTGCTTTGATTTTTTTTATCATTCATCAAGGAACCTCCCTTCTGTCCTCCAGAAGGATGGAAACCATCAAGTCTGGATCTAAAGATGACTCAAAGAATGGTTAGGCTTCAGGATCCCTTTTATCCCACAAAGCCCTTGCTGATTCATAAGACTGGCAGTTACTTTTAATTGTTGACTTTCAACTCTGGGATTGATGAGATTTATAGACAAATTCCTCCTGGCCTCAGACCTAACTCCTTTTGTCTGGGTCAGGTGAGATTCCCCCCCCCCCCATTTGTTTCCTTTGTAAGTCTGGAAAATGTGGTGGCCACTTTACCAATACATTTATTCAGCTCAGTATCTAAAGAGAGAGTATCAGAGATAGTTGAGCCGAGGTACACAAAGTCATGGACGACCTCCAGTTCTTGTGCAGAGATAGGGAGGTGAATCCATGTCCTGACCCATGACTTGTGTTTTTTTCAGGCTGATTTTTAGTCCAAAGTCTTGGCAGGCCTTGCTAAAACTGGTATGAGAGTATGGCTCAATAAGAAGCTGACAGAACATACCAAGATCCAGGTCTAGAGAGCCTGTGTCCTGAGCACACTCTTGTACTGCAGTGAGTCTTGGACCCTCTACGCACGGCAGGAGAGAAAGTTGAACACCTTTCATATGCACTGTCTCCAATGAATTCTTGGCATCACCTGGCAGGACAAAATTCCAAATAGTGCAGTCTTGGAACATGCTGGAATTTCTAGCATGTATACACTATTGAATCAGTGACATCTACACTGGCTGGGGCATGTCGTGAGAATGGCTGATGGTCGGATGCCGAAAGATCTCCTGTATGGAGAATTAGTGCAGGGAAAGTGCCTCAGAGGGAGACCACAGCTGTGATATAAGGATATCTGCAAGAGGGACCTAAAGGCCCTGAGAATGGACATTAACAACTGGGAAACCTTGACCTCCGATCGTTCAGCTCGGAGGCTAAAGACACAGCATGGCCTCCTCCAATTCAAAGAGACACTTGTTCGGCAGGCTGAGGCAAAGAGGCAGTCCCAGAACCAGGGAAATCTGGGGGCTGGGCAGGGGACAGAATGTATCTGCCCTCAGTGTGGAAGGAATGGCCACTCTCAAATTGGCCTTTTTAGTCACACTAGATGCTGTTTTGGGACCTCTTTCCAGATCACAATACCATCGTCTCTTGAGAATGAAGGATGCCAATGAATGATTTGTTTCCTTAATGTCTATAGAGATTCTCAGTCATCCAGGTCATGGTTGTCGCAAAGGTATTTTTTCAAGAGGCCACTTGACTTTCCTTAAGGACTTGATTCCCTTTTTTCTACTATATCTATTTCATTTATTCCCTCTCATTCTTTTTTTTTAATCAAGTTTTTTATTTTTTTTATAAATGTAACAAATCAATGCGTGAACAGTGTGACTTTTTTTTTTAAGTGTTTTTAAGTGTTTTGTTTATTGTTTTTAATTAACGGGGCCAAATTTATATATGTATATTTTTAACTGTATTTTAATATTTGTACTTGATGTTTTTACTTGGCTGTTCACCGCCCTGAGTCCTCAGGGAGAAGGGCGGTATACAAATTCAAAATAAAATAAAATAAATAAAATCTGTGTGTCATACATTGTAATACAAATAAAACGATCAAAGTTAATCATAATTATTACATTCAATCAACTTATATATTTCTAGTAAATAATACACATTTGTCTTAGATTGCAATCTATCATTGTTCATTTATTACATGGTTTCTCTTGTTATTGCTTTCATTATATACAAATGTATACGTTGATATTCCCCCTTCTTTTATTTCTATCACCTATTCTAGCTTTTAATCACATAACCCTTTATTAAAAGACTTTTCCTTTTTTCCTTTCTAACTTCTAATCAGGTCACCTACCTTAAAAAAAAAAGAGAGAGAGAGAGAGAAAAGAAAAATATTTCCTTTTTATATTCTTTGGCGTTAGCTACTTTTTTCAATAAATGTGTTTCTTATTGAACGCACATATTATTTATGGTTTTCAAACATGAATGTACAGTGATAGTAACGCTTCACAAAAATTCTCCCTCTGTTGTTTGCTGCCCTTCTGAGATGCCCTGCTCATCCTTGAAGACTCTTTGCAGAGCAATCTTGTAAGATGCTCTGGGCTGATCCTTTCCTCTCTTCTTCCTCCCCACTAAGAAATAGAGGAGTGGGTTGATGCTGCTATTGAGAGCTGCACATCCTATCCCAATGGTCAAGAGGACAGGATGATGGAAACCAAAATAATAAACGACATATAAAGCATTCATTGGGAGAGAAAAAAGGAAGAAGAAGAGGAGAGCCAGCAAGATGGTGGTGAGAAGTTTCCTTTGATTGCGTTGTGATTTAGACCTGATATGAATCCAGAGGTTCACAGTGGACAAAACCATGAGAGGCGTACAAAGTAAACCATTCACAATCAGCTGGTAAAGCAAAGGTGAACTTCCAAAGGTCCTGGTTTGGTGGAGAATAAAGTGCACTGCAGAAAGCAGGAAGGAGAGGATCCAGATGAAGCTACAAACAAGGGTGGACAGTTTTGGGGGACGATGGCAGCGATGCCAGAGAGGGAAAAGGACAGCTATGCACCGGTCCAGGCTGATGGCTGTCAGCAGAAACTGGCTAGCAGAATAAGTGAAGGAAAAGAGCTCAAGAAACAAGAAGAAAAAGGTTTGGACAATGTCATTTCTTTTACCCAGAGTTAACACTGTCACAAATATAGTTGCAATAATGAGGGATGTGAGGACCCCAAAATCAGCGATGGAGAGGTTCAGGATGAAAGTGGTGAAAGGATTCCTCTTAATGGAAAAGGCCAGGAGATAAATTGTCCTTCCATTACCTGCAAGGCCTAAAATGCAAATAAGGACAATGAAGCCATTGATAAGATTTTGTGTTAAATTTTCAAACAGTTGATCATCCTGAGAAGATACGTTAGAAATATTCATGTTGCCCTCCGAAATAGTTTTGGGATGGATCCTTTAAAAAAAGAAAAGAGTATCAGTCCTCATATACAAACACCCCCCCCCACACACACACATGCACATACTTTTTTTTTTCACTTACACATATCAACACGTATGTGGTGTTTTTTTTCATCATCTGATGGAAATTACAGCCCTAAAATCAATGCTTTTTATGATGCTGGAGAATTGCTGTACCCAAGCTTTTCACCCCAAAATCTTCAAGATGCATTTCAGTAAAATCCCCACCAATCCTCATAATTAGACATTCTGGCTGAGGGCAGACTACGATTATTGGGTATCCGAACAAGCAAAGGACAACCCAAAAAAACAGGAAAGGAAAACTAATGCAGGGGGAGGACACAACATTTACGGTATTTTACAGTAGAAGATGCACTTCCCCCCCCCTAAAAGAGGGTGAAAATTTGGGTGTGTCTTATACACTGAATGTAGCCCTGCCCACCTGCTGGTCCCCACCCTTTGGCCTCTGCCTCCCAGCAATTTACCTCCTTGCAGCAAGCAGCAAACAGCCTATTTCAGCACCAGCAGCGCCTGATTAGCACAAGCAGTTGATTGTCGGTTGGATCAGCCTCCTGACCTTCAGCTGTTTCATGCTGCAGGGATTGCCATTGCCTATTGCCACGTGGGCCTCTGCTGTTTGCTGCAAGGAGGCAAATTGCTGGGAGGCAGATTTTTTTTCTTGTACTAATCAGTCTCGGCTGAAAATGAAAATGAAACTAAAGCAGGCTGTTTGCTGTTTGCTGCAACGAGGCAAATTGCTGGGAGGCAGAGGCAGATTTTTTTTCTTCTTTTCCTCCCCAAATAAGGTAGGTGTGTCTTATAGTCCGGAGCATCTTATTCTCCAAAAAATACGGTAATATTGGCATTTACATTCTTTGGAGAGGATACCAAGTATGAATACAGGCACACAATTGCAAATATATATTGAAAGGAATGTGCTAGTACTATCAATTAGTCTTCAATGTATAACTGAGAAACGTCTTGTCAGTATCAAACTTTAATGAATGCTAATTGCATTTTATGGTTGTGAGAATTGGACCATAAGGAGGGCTGTGTGATGAAGAATCAATGCTTTAAATTGTGGTGCTGGAGAAGACTCTTGAGAGTCCCTTGAACTCTAAGGAGATCCAGTCAGTCAATCCTAAAGAGCCTTGGTAGTACAGTGGTCTAAAGCACCCTGTTATTAAGAATAGCTGCCTGCAATTACTGCAGGTTCGAATCTCGCCAGGCTCAAGGTTGACTCAGCCTTCCATCCTTTCTAAGGTAGGTAAATTGAGGACCCAGTTTGTGGGGGCAATAAGCTGACTTTGTATAAATATACAAAAAGGATGAAAGCTATTGCTAAGCGCATTGTAAGCCGCCCTGAGTCTCTGGAGAAGGGCGGCATATAAATCATTTTTTTTTTTAAAAAAAAAAAAAGGAAAGCAGCCGTTCTTTGGAAGGACAGATACAGAGGCTGAAGCTGAAGCTGAAGTACTTTGGCCACCAAATCAGAAGAAAGGACTCATTGGAAAAGACTCTGATGTTGGGAAAGAATGAAGCCAAAAGGAGAAGGAAACAACAGAGGATGAGATGGTTAAGCTCATCCATACCATGAATATGAATTTGGGCAAACTTTGGGAGACATTGGAGGACAGAGGGGGCCTGGTGTGCTATGGTCCATGGGGTCATGAAGAGTCGTATACAACTTAGTTGATTGAACAACAAATGCCCCAGTGAAAAGCTACTTAGATACACAAAAGTCAAGAAACTTCTAAGGTTATGCATGTGAGAGTGAGAAAATGAGGGGGAAAATCAGATATGTCCTCCCTTTGCCAGATGCCTAGTAACCTGAGGTTAGAGAATGTTACAATCAAAAGTTCTGGAGAACATCAGGTTGAACATAATATTTTTCCCATATCAAGGAAAAATAACTTGTGGGCCTATAGGTAGACCAGGGGTGAAATCCAGCAGGTTCTGGAGAACCAGTAGCAGAAATTTTGAGTAGTTTGGAGAACAGGCAAATACCACCTCTGGCTGGGTGGGAATGGAGATTTTGCAGTATCCTTCCCCTGGAGTGGGGTGGGAATGGAGATTTTGCAGTATCCTCCATGCCCACCAAGCCATGCCCACCAAGCCATGCCCACAGAACTGGTAGTAAAAAAATTTGGATTTCACCACTGAGGTATTGTTGTGGCCCGTACGTAGCCTATGCGGCTGGTGGCTGATTTGGACAGTGAGGAGGCTGGTGTGGTGCTGCCCCAGCAGCCTGTGCAGCCGGCACTCGAGTCAGACAATGAGGCTGGAGAAGATGAGGCGGGGATTCAGCCAGGGCCTTCAGAACCTCCAGTAGCTCCTTTAAGTGAAGAGGACAAAGAGGAGGAGCCTCTTCTCGATGCACGGGCACCCAGAGTTGCCAAAAGGCAGGAGTGGCTCCTCAGGAGGAGGTCTCCTCGAGAGTAAGGCTTGGGGCTAATTGGCCACTCCCTTAGCCTATTTAAGGAGGAACGCCGACTGAAGCAATTTGCAGGGAACAACCATTCACTCTCCTTCGTGCCTTGATCTTAGTTCTCTGCAAATTGCTTCTGGGCTTTCTGCCAACCATAGTAAGATTAAGATTATTTATTCTTTGGATTCTTGCAGGCTGTTAAGAAAGTTAATTAACAGCCTTTGTTTGAAAAAAAACCTGATTTTATTTTAGTAAACTAAGGTTTGTACAGACTTTGTGTGTGCTGCGTTCTTTGGGGTCTGTAGCTGGGGCAGAACAGGTAGACCATGTATATGACAGTTGTCATGTGGTCAAGAACAATGCCATACGAAGACCACCAAAGTTCAGATATTTGTCTGATTACATGGAGTGTACCACAGGAAAGCTAACAGGAGTGATGATGCAATTCTACTTCACAATTTTGCCAACCTCCACTTCTATGGGAAATGTATCTGCAAACAGTAGATTTCTGGGTTTTGTTTTTTTTTTAATTTGATTTATATGCTGCCCTTCTCCGGAGACTCAGGGCGGCTTACAGTGCGTTAAGTAATAGCCTTCATACTTTTGTATATTTTATACAAAGTCAGCTTATTGCCCCCACAAACTGGGTCCTCAATTTACCTACCTTAGAAAGGATGGAAGGCTGAGTCAACCTTGAGCCTCTGCAAGATTCGAACTTACTTTAATTGCAGTCAGCTGGTGTTAAATTACAGTGACTTGTCTGCAGAGCTATCCAGGCTCTTGGAAACAAGTACGGTTCTAAGTGTGATCCAGAAATTTGAGGTTGAGGGCTACCTGAGGCCTTCCTATACATCAGGTGTGTCAAACTCGATTCCATTGAGGGCCACATCAGGTGTTTGTGTTTGACCTTGGGAGCCAGGGTGGGTGTGGCCAGCTTGGCATAACTTGTGTTGGGGACGCCTGTGGCCCAAGCACTCTGCCGGAGAAAATGGCCTCCTGCGACCCTCTGCCAGCAAAAATGAAGCTCAGGAGGGCCTCATTTTCACTGGCAAAGGCACCGTGGGTCGGTCCTTCGCTATTTCTAGGGCAGCCCCACGGGCCAGATCTAAGCACCCTGCAGGCCAAATCTGGCCCACGGGCTTTGAGTTTGACACGTGCTATACATCCTTGAGTAGGACAGCAGAGAAAGTATTAGACTTCTGGGTTTTGTTGTTACTTCGTAATCCATCTTTCTCCTCTTTTCTTTTTCTGGGATTATAATGAACTGAAATGAATTTCACGTCTTCCACTTTCTGCTCGGTTTCTATTCTATTCTTTCACTTTCCAACTCTATCTATACAATACTAAAACTTTTGTGTCTGTTTGATGCTTCATAATATACGTAACTAAGTCTAGGTCAATAACATTTGCAACTTTGGAGTTCTTATTTATTTATCTGAGTTCCACTCCGTCGTTTCTGCTGGAGGTAAGAAAGTTTGGCTTTTCAGACTCTGCCAACGTTATACATGTTGTCAATGGAAGCTTCCTAATAATTCTCAATTGGGGATGAGCTTTGTCCCTTGTCTGACTCCTGCACTGAATCTAAAAATCCTCATTGATTTTCTTGGGTTGTCTTTGGACATTCACAAATGTAACAAAACAATTGGAAGGCAAAGAAAATAGTTTGTACTATTCAGTATTATACTCACATGTTGTGATACACAGCACCTATCGAAGTGAGATTGTCATCGAAATATTCTTTAGAGAAAAAGCAATTATAGTAAGTCACGATTATGATCAATAATATTAGGCAGCAAAAATACTAATGTGTTTTAGACACTTTTCCATATTTAAGTCTATGTGTTTTTGTTTGTGGGTCTTTGTAATGATCATAAGCCAATAATCAATTTAGAACTAAGGAGAAATTTCCTGACAGCTAGAACAATTAATCAGTGGAACAACTTGCCTCCAGAAGTTGTGAATGCTCCAACACTGGAAGTTTTTAAGAAGATGTAACCTAATAAATAATTCAATATATATATAAAAATGCTAATTTTGAACAGGAAACTTTTCTTCCCACCCTTCCTTCATTTTCAGAAATGCATCTGGGTCTGCAATCACATATTTTTCTTAAAATTTTCTTAAAAAACATATATGTTGACTTCAACCCTTGTGTCCCTCCAGAGGACAATTCTGGGAGGATGTTGCATACAGGAAATCACAGTTATCTGTGTGTTAGTATTCGTACATTTTCCATAAGACTTTGTTTATGAAAAAATCCCCTCAGGAACCATTTGTAAATGCATCTATTGAATGTTTTCAAAATGCCAACACACACCCCAACCCCAGGAGGTAAAGGACAACAGGGATTCATCTACTGGTGTTACAGTTTAAATTTTGAAATAAACTTATGAATATTATGAACACTTGGGATTTTCTTCATCCAGGAAAAGAAGTTGATATAATATATGCTGTTCCTACCTTCCATTGAATTAAATACAAATTCCATTGTGCAAACTGTGTGTAGAAAACTTCAAATCTGTGGTGAAAGAGGACAATCCAGGACACTGCAATTTAAGGGGAAATATAATTATTAAAACAAAGTAAACTTGTCTGTTCTTATTGTCAAAATGTCTTAAAGGAATTGTGTTCTTGAGGAATTCAAAGTCACTGTAGGTCTGCTGTCCACACAAAACAGGTTCAAACATTCTTAGCTTTCAAGCAAGCAATCACAGTTTATTTACAGTCCAAGACCAAACACAATAGTAGTAACTGTGTGAGGGATCTTGGAGTCCTAGTGGACAACCACTTAGATATGAGCAATGTGCAGCAATGTGCAGCAGCTGCCAAAAAAGCCAACACAGTTCTGGGCTGCATAAACAGAGGGATAGAATCAAGATCACGTGAACTGATATATAATGCCTTGGTAAGGCCACACTTGGAATATTGCATTCAGTTTTGGTCGCCATGATGTAAAAAAGATGTGGAGACTGTAGAAAGAGTGCAGAGAAGAGCAACAAAGATGATTAGGGGATTGCAGGCTAAAACAGATGAAGAACGGTTGCAGGAACTGGGTATGTCTAGTTTAATGAAGAGAAGGACTAGGGGAGACATGATAGCAGTGTTCCAATATCTCAGGGGTTGCCAGAAGAAGAGGGAGTCAAACTATTCTCCAAAGCACCTGAGGGCAGGACAAGAAGCAATGGGTGGAAACTAATCAAGGAGAGAAGCAACTTAGAACTAAGGAGAAATTTCCCGACAGTGAGAACGATTAATAAGTGGAACAACTTGCCTGCAGAAGTTGTGGATGCTCCAACACTGGAAATTTTTAAGAAGATGTTGGATAACCATTTGTCTGAAGTGGTGTAGAGTTTCCTGCCTGGGCAGGGGGTTGGACTAGAAGACCTCCAAGGTCCCTTCCGACTCTGTTATTCTATTCTATTCTACAATCAAGGGAAGCAGCAATAATTATGGGAAAGGAATTTTAAAAACTGAGTGAAAATCTTTTAAAAGTTAGCAGCTAACAATTAATAGCAAGAATAGAACCTGATCAGATATTTAAAGGATTCTCATTGCTTGATGAGTTTGCCATTGTTCACAAAGATTGATGTCTTGTCTCTGATCAGATAGATTAATACCAACAAGATATTCCAAACAAGATGCCTAAATCATGAATACCAATACAAGCTTTATTGTAAGATTGTCAAGTTTCGAAGTCGTCTCAAATAAATTGCATTTCAAACAAAGTCTTTGAAGGAAAACTCCTATTTATTAAGCATGATGTTCTAGACCCGGCTCCATCGAAGCCAACACTGACTTCCAGACCCAAAACCCTCCCTTTCCGTTCCCCATTCCCCTGCACCCATTGGCCATCTTCCAAGTCATTCTACCCCTAGTCTACCGCTCCAGCTCAAAGGAATTTCCCCCCTCCCCTCCCATCTCCTAGGGGATATTATCTCCAGGGAAAATAAGTAGGTGAAAAGTCAAACGTCCCTTTCCAGACACCTCCGCTTCTCCTTCTTATGTCAGCACTAGAGTAAATGAAGCTTGAAGTGCCTATAAAGATTACAGTACCAAAATATTGCAAGATTGTCTCCCCTACTTTACTTTTACTTAGAAAATTAGAGAGGGTCCTTCTGGGCTGTTTCCCACTCTCCTTTTCCTTTGGTGGGCTGAGATATCTTTTACATAATGGTTGATGGTTAATGCTCTTCCTTCTGTCTCTCAAGATAATTCCCCCATACTATAAGATTTAATTTTAAGAATTCTGAAAGGATTAAGTCTTTAGCAGGGGCATCACTATTTTTACATCACTGTAAAGACTATGAGGCGGTATATAAATCTAAGTGCTATTTCTACTGGTATTTCTTATTGAGAAATTAGATTTTGAACCTTTGTGTGTGAACGTTAGAGGCCATTTAGAGGGGTCCTAAACTAGGGGCCATTTAGAAGGGATCATGGGAGTTTGCGATGTTGTCCTCAACCCTTATCATTACTCCCCAATCACCATCTATTATTACAGAATTGGAAATTAAGAGGATAGATTCAGACAGACAGATTAACAGAGTTGCAAGGGACCTTGTAGTCTTCTAATCCCACCCCTGCCCGATCAGGAGACCTTACACCATTTCTGACAAATGGCAGTCCAGTCTCTTCTTGAAAACTTCCAGTGATGAACATTTCTGAAGGCAAGCTGTTCCATTGGTTGATTGTTCTTTAGTTGATTCAAGAGGCAAGTTTCAAAACAATTCCATTGACTTGAGAAATATGGGCAGAAGATAGGAGGCTAATAAACACACAACCAGAAGAAAGTTGTGGAATTTGTTTTTATATATAACAACTGCAGTGAGATTATTACCATATTTTTCGGAGTATAAGACGCACCAGAGTATAAGATACACCTACCTTTTTTGGTGAGGAAAAGAAGAAAAAGAAATCTCCCTTTGCCTCTGCCTCTGCCTCTGAGTAATTTTGCCTCGTTGCAGCAAACAGCAAACACCCTGCTTTACTTTCAGTTTCGTTTTCAGCATAGCTTGATTAGCACAAGGGGAAAAAAATCTGCTGCAGCAATTTACTTCTTTGCAGAAAGCAGCAGAGCCCTGCACAAAACAGCTGAGAGCAAATCAGCTGGGAGGCAGATCCAATCAACTTGTGCTAATTAGGCTGTGCTGAAGCTGAAAGAAGCTGTTTTTTCTTGCTGTTTGCTTGCAAGGAGGTAACTGCTGCAAGGCAGAGGCCAAAGGGTGGGGGCCAGTGGGTGGGCGGGGCTACATTCGGTGTATAAAACGCACCTAAATTTTCAACCCCTTTTAGGGGGGGGAAAGGTGAGTCTTATGCTCCGAAAAATACGGTATATGCTCAAAAGTGGAAAGGTTCGTCACTATGCACAATGGAGAAATGGCTGGTGAAGATGATGTCATTTTAGAGATGCCTACATTATCTTCTTTTATTTTTTAAAAGAAAAAGACAATCAGTATGAAAGCAACATCCCTGCTTTCCTCAACCTCCCATTTCTAAGCCAATTTTGCTGCCTTCCTTTGTGTGAACTTGCAGCGGTGACTTGAATGGAGTGTCAATTGGATGTCAAAGGGAGCCTAATGCCCACCCTGGAATCCCTTTATTTCTCTCATCCTCAAAGGATTCCAGCAAGTTAATGAGCCATGTCCTTCCTTTCCCTGCCAGGGTTATATTTGATAGCCTTAATTAAGCCATGCTTTCCCAAGCCCCTTTGATGGGCTAAGCCTTTTCCCCCTGCTTCCCTTCCCCCTTCCCCTTATAGACATTTTGCATGAAACAGAAAAAAAAATCCATTTATGGTTTCAGTGGGAACAAATGGATAATAGAAAAAGTGAGTTTTTTTGCAATCATAGAGTAAGAGTCTGTAGAGATTCTCAGTCATCCAGGTCATGGTTGTCCCAAAGGTGCTTTTTCAGGATGCAACTGGACTTGTTGCCTTCTGAAAAAAATGTCCAGTTGCCTACTGAAAAACCACCTTTGGGACATTTCAAATGAACAATGCATGCAACAATTCAGAATAGATTTGACATAAAAGTACTTTGAAAAAGGTGAAAAGATTTGGTTTGGTGGCAGCAGTGCCTCAAATAGAAAGTCCATACAGAGAGTGGTAAGGACAACTGAGAAAATTATAGGAAGCTCGCTTCCCATTATTCAGGATACTATTTATAAGCACCATGTGTTTAGAGCTCAAAGCATCGTTAGAGACCCCACACACCCAATTTATGGTCTGTTTTTGTTGCTCTCCTCTGGGAGAAGGTTTCAAATTATTTATAGCAGGACTACCAGATTCTGTAACAGCTTTGTTCCCTATGCCATTCATTTGATAAATGTACAAGATTCGTTTTTCTCGCCATCTACGTGTATACATCTGAACTAGATTGTGTTGTTTCTGTGTGTCATATAATATATGTGGGTACATACATATTTATTTATTTATTCAGTCATATTTATCTAGTGTGTATTAGAGATGGTGACCCTTTGAGAGCTGTATGCAATGAAATTTCATTTTAATATTTATTTATTTTATTTATTTTATTCAATTTGTATACCGCCCTTCTCCTAGTGGACTCAGGGCAGTGCACAGCCAGAACTAAAACACATAACAATACAAAATTTAAAATTATTAAAAGAATTATATACTTTGGCCCAAATTTAAAACAATTCGAATTAAAACCCATTGACAGATTAAAAGCTAAACAACTAAAAAACTAAAAAAAAAAAAGGGGGGGGGGGTTTCACGCCAGCCCTGCTTGATGGAAAAGAAAAGTCTTTAGGGCAGGGTGAAAGACCCGGAGATCCGATATCCTTCTTATCTCTGGGGGCAAATCGTTCCAGAGGGTGGGAGCTGCCACAGAGAAGGCCCTCCCCCTGGGGGTCGCCAGCCAACAATGCCTGGCTGATAGCACCCTGAGGAGTCCCTCTCTGTGGGAGCGAACTGGTCGGTGGGAGGCTATCGGCGGCAGAAGGCAGTCCCGCAAATACCCAGGTCCTATGCCATGGAGCGCTTTAAAGGTCGTAACCAACACCTTGAAGTGCACCAGGAAGACCACTGGAAGCCAATGCAGCTCACGCAGGAGAGGTGTCACATGGGAGCGACCCCTCGCTCCCATAATCCCCCGCACGGCTGCATTCTACACCAATTGGAGCCTCCGGGTACTCCTCAAGGGGAGCCCCATGTAGAGAGCATTGCAATAGTCCAGGCGGAATATATGCTGATTAGTGTACATTCAAAGTGACAATAAAATTATTATTCCATTCCATTCTATTATTCTATTCTATCTACAGACCCCTCACATCCTGGACATAAATTGCTTCAACTTCTACCCTCAAACCGACGCTATAAGGCACTAGAACAACTAGACACAGGGACAGTTTTTTCCCAGATGCCATCACTCTGCTAAACAACTAATTCCCACAACACTGTCAAATAATTTACTAAGACTGTATTATTATTATTATTATTCTATTCCTTACTAGTATCTATCTTTTCCCACTTATTACTATAACCATGTTGCTTGTATCTTTCAATTATATTGTTTTTATTTGTTTCATAGTATGATTTGATGGCTTATTAGTAACCTTGACTATCACTAAGTATTGTATCTTTTTATTCTTGATGAATGTATTTTATTTTATTCTCCTTATGTACACTGAGAGCATATACACCTAAGACAAATTCCTTGTGTGTCTTGGCCTATAAAGAATTCTATTCTATTCTATTCTATTCTATTCTATTCTATTCTATTCTATTCTATTCTATTCTATTCTATTCTATTCTATTCTATTAACTGGAAAAGGAAAGATTGCATTGTTATTTGTTGTTGTTTTTTTTTACTCTTTCTGTTAGCTGTTCTATCAAGGCAGATTCCTGTAGTAGACAGGACTTTCCTTGATTGCTCACAACTTCGGCCTCTAGAACTATTGATGAATCTCCCAAGGGGTCGAACTGATTACTTATAGTAAATAAACAAGTTCCCTTACTGGCTTGCAATTCAGAGACCAGATCATCAATTCTAGGATTTTCTTGGGTTTTTGTGCCCAGATATTGAGCAATTCCTCTTTGTCTTTCTCCCATGAAGAAAAAGTTCTCAGATAAAAGACATTCAACCAAAGCCAAACACACACCAGTCAACAAGTCAGAGATGGGAAGATTGCTGTCACACTACCTTGAGAAAAAAGTTGAGTTCTAATATTGGCCAAAGGATTCTGTGGAATTAACTGATCTCATACTAATAGTCCCCAAGTCTTATCTTAAACTCAAAAATGAGTATTTTTCAAATAACTATTACCACAAAAGAAACTCTGCCTTTATTGTAGACATACCTGGTGATGAATCTCCAGTTTGGGAATAGTTGGTCTTTTTCAGAATCTAAGCATGAAAATTTCTTTTTCAATGAATCCTCTTAGCCTGCACTTGATGTAAGTGCAGTTGAACAGGAGAATGGAGCTTGACCAAGTTGCAAAATTCTCAGAAAAAATAAAAAAGAACTTGCACAACATTCTTCTCTGAATTTTGCAACATTATATGTTATCGCACACAGTACGCAAGGAAATTCTTGAAACCACAAATGTATCTTGAAACATGGAACAACCAAACGATATCTGGTAGAGAAGCAATCTAATCTGGACATCAAATTCCTGGAATCAAGGCCCATTAAAGGAGTAATGTCTTATGGCAGCAATTGTTAAATGTCACAGCAACTTCTTTGTTACCCAAATGAATCCAAGTATTATTAGGGGATATTAGAGGACTGGAGGCTAAAACATATGAAGAATGGTTGCAAGAACTAGGTATGTCTAGTTTAATGAAGAGAAGGACTAGGGGAGACATGATAGCAGTGTTCTGATCTCAGGGGTTCCCACAAAGAAGAGGGAGTCAAGCTATTCTCCAAAGCACCAGAGGGTAGAACAAGAAGCAATGGGTGGAAACTAATCAAGGAGAGAAGCAACTTAGAACTAAGGAGAAATTTCCTGACAGTGAACACAATTAATAAGTGGAACAACTTGCCTCCAGAAGTTGTGAATGCTCCAACACTGGAAATTTTTAAGAAGATGTTGGATAACCATTTGTCTGAAGTGGTGTAGGGTTTCCTGCCTGGGCAGGGGGTTGGGCTAGAAGATCTCCCAGGTCCCTTCTAACTCTGTTATTCTATTCTATTCTATTCTATTCTATTCTATTCTATTCTATTCTATTCTATTCTATTCTATTCTATTCCATTCCATTCCATTCCATTCCATTCTATTCTATCAATGCAAGTGTCCACCATTTTGCCCATTTTGTCATGTTTGCAAATGTTGCAGTTAGTGTGCATGTTTAAAAGCAAATACAACTTTTGTTCCAAATTGGATCATGTAAAGTCAAAATGTTTCTATATTTCCTTCCAAATTCAAAATGTTTCTGTATTTCCTTCCAAATGTTTCTCATTTAATCTGAAGAAGAAAAATATATTCCAGCATTTTTGTCCAAAGGGAAGAGAAATTTGATGAATTTGTCATGAGTGGAACATGGAGGCCTTCCACTCACTTGGTTAGTGGGAGAAAAGGCCTGAATAGGAATGTCCTGACTCTCCCTGTAGAATCGCCTTCAAGGAGTCTTCTGATTCTCTATTTTCTCACAGTCCAATTCAATCCCAAAGCAAGTCAGGAGAAGCTCTTCTGATTAAGCTTTCTCAGCCTAGGAAGAATGGGCAGCTCAGGACACTGCCCTGTGACCAAAAAGAAACTTAATGGAAGAGAATAACTCCACCATCTCCAACATTAAGTGAGGCTGAAAAGCACCACCGTGAGAAGGCATGAATGAATGAATGAATGAATGAATGAATGAATGAATGAATGAATGAATGAATATCAGAGTTGGGAAGGATCTTGGAGGTTTTCTAGCCTCAAGCAGGACATCCTTTACCTTTCAGACAAGTGGTTGTCCAATCTCTTCTTAGAAACCTCCAGTGATGAAGCACCCTCAACTTCTGAAGGTAAGCCATTCCACTGATTCATTGTTCTAACTGTCAGGAGGTTGCTCCTTAATTCTAGTTTGGTTCTCTCCTTAATTAGTTTCCATCCATTGCTTCTTGTT
Source organism: Arizona elegans (assembly GCA_022577455.1). NCBI lineage: Eukaryota > Metazoa > Chordata > Lepidosauria > Squamata > Colubridae > Arizona > Arizona elegans. Next base: position 4,076,284 of record JAKOOJ010000030.1, read on the forward strand.
CTGCCTTCAGATGAATGAATGGATGAACGAATCAATGACTCAATAAATAAATAAATAAATAAATAAATAAATAAATAAATAAATAAATAAATAAATATTCTTAGCATGGGGCAGAAAAGCAAAAATAAAAATTCAAAGACTGTCTTTGTCTATCATAAATAAAACACTAAAAAGCTATTCTGATGTTCGATTCCAGAGTGTAATCCAAAAATCAGAAGCTCGGTGAATAGAAGGCAATTGGCTAGTCAACTTTTGTAACATGGTTGAAAAAATTGAAACATATTTCAAGGGTTCACAGAGATCATTTCAGACCCACCTGACACTTCCTTCACAAACAAACAAGCTTTATTTTCATCACCACAAGTGACTCATTCTCTGCCTTTTCTGCAGCTCAGTTCATACATTGCACTAATCAGAATGTTGCTATGTTTTGTATACAAACAATGTTTAATGTTTTAGCATATTCAATGAACCGAGACAACTGAGATGAATGCCATCAACTCTGCTTTAATGGTGAATGTAAATTCTTTCAAGATTGTTTTAGTTACAACAAGATCAGTGATTAATGTTGTTGTTCCAAAATATGAGGCTTGTTACCTGGCATACTATAGCTCAATAAAGCACATCGAGGGTGGAGATAAATCAGACATTTTTGTTAATACTACTAAAAAGGAAAAACAAGAAAAGAACCCCAGCATGGTTGCACAAAGAACTCTCTGACCAACTGAAAGAAGAAGAAAAAAAAATAAGTTACAAAAAATGGAAAGAGGAACACATAAAGTAACTAAGGCAGAAAGAATATCAACAAACAGCCCAAACCTGCAAAGATAGAATTAGGAGAGCTAAGGCTCTGAATGAAATAAAACTTTCAACACATGTCAAAAGCAATGTAAAAAAAGTTTCTTTCAACACATAAAAAATAAGAAATAAAGTCAAAGATACAATCAGTCCACTAATGGCAGAAGATGGTAAAGAATTAACAGGCAGTAGAGGGAAAGCCGAACTGCTAATTCATACTTTGCATCTGTCTTCATGTAAGGGAGGGTGGGAAGTCAAGAACTGATGTTTCTCTAAGGTTTTATTTTACCATATAGGTTTATACCAGAGGTGGGTTTCAGCAGGTTCTGACCAGTTCTGGAAAACCAGTAGCGGAAATTTTGAGTAGTTCGGAGAACCAGTAGTAAAAATTCGGAGTGGCCCCACCCCCATCTATTCTCTGCCTCCCAAGTCCCAGCTGATCAGGAGGAAATGGAGATTTTACAGTATCCTTCCCCTGCCACACCCACCAAGCCACGCCCACCAAACCATGCCACGCCCACCAAGCCACACCCATAGAACCAGTAGTAAAAATATTTCAAACCCACCACTGGTTTATACCATTATTGTAAAGACTCTGTATAGAATGTAACAGTTTGGGCAACACTCACTTCCTTCATTATAATAAATACAATTTAAAACTATAACATCAGTTGGTAAGCAGATGGTTTATGAGCCTCATAAATATAATTGTGAAAGTACAAGGGAACTTCAGCTCCTTAAGGTCTTCTAGTCCAGCTCTCTGCTCAATCAGGAGACCCTATACCATTTGAGACAAGAGGCTGTCCAAACTCTTCTTAACAACTTCCATTGATGGAGCCACCCCTCCTCCTTCTTCTATTCCTCCTCCTCCTCATCATCATGGATTGCATAGGTTGAATAACGATCACAGACTGAATATAAAATGGAACAGATTATCTTTGGGTGGGGAAAAGAAACAGAATGAAATAAAAAAGCAAATTTCTCTTGCTGCATATTATTCAATGGAGGAATGCCAATATTACTAGGATGAACAGGTACTATTCAGATTTCAATAGTGGGAATCACTATAGGTAATAGAAAAGGGAGATGACAGATTAAGTTTTTTTTTTTAAAAAAAACATTTTATCAGAAGTAATTGAAGGTGGTTCCATCAAATTCTTTGCAAGAAAGGCTGTATATGATGAAGGATGATAGACAGAAGAAGCTAGAAACAAGAAATATTTCTCCAAATATTTTTTTTCTTTAAAGAAGACTACTAGAAGATTCTTTTTAATTTTCAGCTAGAAAACCAGCAACAAACAAACTAATAGAACTCCCAAGCATACAACAACAATAAAAAGAATTTGCTGTTTAATATTATACAATTGTACAACAGAGATAATGTTGGGATGGATCTGAAAAAGATGTGAAAAAGAGCATTCTAGAATTGCCTTTTAAGAAAAGTCTGCAGACTTCCTGTCTGGCTTCCGGCGCCGCCAGACGGTCCTCCGTGACCGCCAGCCCCGTTGCCTGTAAGAGCCGCCTTTACATCTGAAAGGCGGCTCGAAAAACTCCAGTCCTGACGGAAATGTGAGTCTGAGCAGGCGAGGGCAGGTAGAGCCCTCTGCAAAGTCCCCAGAGGTTTTTTTTAACTCTTGGGGACGAGCAGGTTGAGGCTCCCTATTCCCGCTTGCCGTCGCTCCGGGCATCGGGAGAACTCTGCCTTTTTGCAGAGCTAGGCGCTGGAACCGGATTAACCAACGAACCTAACAGATGGATTTATTAAAAAAGATGAGATTTGGACTTGGGACCCTAAATTGCAAGTATCCTTAATGAATTTATAAGCATTTCAGAGCGAAAGAGAAAAAAACTTTAAAATGGCGACCGCTGAGGCTTGGGAAGTAGAAGAAAGCCGAAAGTGAGAGTCCTTCCATAACAGATACAAAGTAGCAGAATATATAGTGCTGGCTACAATTTGGAAGAAAATTAGTTATTTTAAGTTCCTTTCTCTCTTTCTTCTTGGAGATTTGTGCTTGATCTTGTTTGGGGGGGGGAAAGAGTTTGCTGGCAGGATGGTGTTAAAATGTATAAAGTCTGATAGACAAGCGGGGGGTGTGTGCTCCCCCACTCACAACTGTTCGAACAAGCTTTGAGCCTACAGACCTTGCAGAATGGTTTTAACTTAAAAGAATATCTTCAGGAGGAAATGGCAAAATATCATGAGACTCTGAACCAGAAATTTGAAAAATTAAGGCAGGAAATTAAAGAAATGATACAACTAAAGTATGATAATTTGCAACGAAAGATTGTAACAGTGACTAATGGTTTTTCAGAAGTTGTTATAAAGTTGGATACAAACATTAAATTACTAGAGACTAAAATGGAGGAAATTGATGATAAGATTTATAATTTGGACAATAAAATACTAAGAATTGAAAAGGATTTAATAAATATTCAAGACAATAGTTTAGAAATAAAGTCCAAAGAGGAAGCTGGTCACGAGACTTACAATGCAGAAGATATAAAGCAAGGGATTGAAAGAGAAGTTGTAATGATGCAATACAGGCTTACAGAATTTGCGATCAGAATCAGAGGCTTACAGGAAAATAACAGTGATGATCTAAGAAAAATATCTGCTCAAGTTCTGGCTGGGATCTTAAAGGTTCATCCTGAGGAAGTATCCTGTAAAATTGATAAGGCCTATAGAGTAAATTCTTGGATTGCAAAGCAAAGGCAACTGCCTAGAGATGTGGTGATTTACTTTACAGATAAAGAAATAAGAAATGATATTGTGCAAAAATCCTTTAATTCTACTCTACAACTGTATGGGAGAAAAATTTGGATATATAAAGAATTGCCGCCTAAGATGTTAAGAGATAGAAAGAAATTTGGACTTTTGGTGACTGAGTTAAGAAAACAAAATATTTTATTCAGGTGGGATGTCCCAATGGGTATAATATTGAGATATCAAGGAGTAAGATATCAGTTAAATACTGTTGAAAAAGCGGAAGAATTTTACTACAAGGTCCTTAAAAAGCAAAATCAACAAGAGACAGAAACTCAAGAAAAGCAGAAGGAGATGGAAGTAATGAAGAAACAACAAGTCACAGAGGTCTCCACAGATGAGCCACTTTTGGATTCTTTGTCAGAGGTCTCAGCTGGACTATTTAATATAAGAGAGGCAGTTCCGGATTCTAATGTAATGATTTATCAAGCCACAAACCAGCATGGAAGTCAATCAGTTGATATACAATTTACAGAACCAGAAAGATCTAAGCCACAAAAGCAAAACCAACAAGATCAAGTTATAGATCAGCATGAAAACCAAATAGTCGATACACAATCTACAGAAAGGAATTCAGAATGGAGATCCAACCCACAAAAAGTCAAGAAAAGAAGAAGTAGGTCTCACAAAAACAAAAACTTTTAAACTAAACAACAGTGTAATGCCAGTTATTTATGAGAGGACTGAATATATGAAAAGATAATGGGCAAAGTTTTGGTTTATTTTATCCTGAGGAGAGTGACAGATCTCTGCAGTGCTGAACTTTTGGGATGTGGAAAGGGCCTTAAATCGAATGGATTGGAAATATCTTTTTTGTTTTTTGGATTTCTTGATAAATATATTACGTTTATGCTGAGTTATATGGCAAGAGATTTACTGGATTGGGGCACGCAGAAGATCTGGTTGTTACCCTATTATGGTGGTTGGAATTAATAATCTGGATAAAAGACACCTCTATAGACATTATATGGAATATAAATATAAAGTCACTCGGGTGGTTGTTGTGTTTTTTTTTTCCCAATATGAAGATATTTGTTACTGATGGGGGCAGATGGTAACTGAAGATACTGAAAATACTGTTGGAATTTGGATGCGATGTTACCCTAATATGGGCGATGGAGTTTATTATCCAGCTGAAAGACATTACAGAAGATATCATATGGACTACAAGCTTAAAGTTTTTTTTTTTTTTAGGATTTTATTTACATAAGGGAATATTTTTTTACTGGAGTGGGCAGAAGAATAAAGATATTAAGAATAATTATGGTAGTTTTGTAGGAAAGTGGGTGGAGATAGGTTAGGTTATTGATTGTTTAGTTTAAAGAAAAGGGATATTATGTTTAGATGTGAATATAGGTAAAAGATTTGAGCTAAGAGATATAACGATGGGGGGGAAGGAAATGGGTAGCTGAACTGAATAAATGTTAAATTAGGATTTACTATATAGTCTTATAGTGGAAGGTTGTTTTGAAATGTTATATTAATATACATAAAAGATTTGATTTAAGAGATATACGTATGGGGGGTAGTAAAAGGGTAGATTATGAGCGGAAATCGCTAAATTGGGAGATATAATAATATTATTATGTTAAATTATGAGTTATTAGATAATGTTATAATAGAATGTTACTTTGAAATGTATAGTATAGTATAAGGGGGATATGATAATTTTACTAGAAAGAAAGGGTCAGTATATGGAGATGGAGTAAGTAGATGGTAAAGTATGATATAATCTGTTATGAATTTGGGTTTTATTATGAAGAAGTCACAGGGGAAGGGGAGGGTGAGGGGGGGTTAGGGAGGAGGGAGGATAAAAAGGGGGGAAAATCTGTATTTGAAAAACTTTTTCAATAAAAAGAAACGTCTGCTGACCATCCCTTGAATAGGAGTCATTTTAACAGAGAAATATTACCAGGTCTTCACTTAAGATAATGGGAAAAAGAAGACTAGCTCACTTAACAGGATAGCTGTTATCTTGAAAGGAGATGAAAAATGCTTAATGTTTATTAAGTGTTAGGAATCAACTGGCCTGAGCAATCTCATGGGCCTCTCAGAAATCTCTCTGGAATTGTTATATAATTTGCCATGCATGCAAATTCATACCCTATACCTTAAATTGAGCTAATGCACATTTTCGCAAACTCATGCAACTTCTTTGGTTAAAAGCAGAAGCATGGCTACATATCATGTAGAAATGCAGATTGAGTTCCTTACTGGGAATTAGAGAAGCAACACAAGAAGTCACCTGAACCCTCATCAGCCAATAAGAGGAAAGAAAGGGATTCTCTTAGGTTTTTGGTGGGAAAAACCTCGGAATGCCGTTGGTAAAAGAATCAATGGCTTCCTGGAAGAGGAGTTATCTCAGGAACGATAGGAAACTGTGATTTTGCTACTGTATAACCACAATTGTACTGGCATTTTGCATGTTTAAAGTGTGTATTCTGTATATGGAAGCTCACTTTCTTTTGACACCTTTAATAAAGTGGTTTTTTGTTTCAATCCTGGCTTTCTGGCCCCCACCTCAGCTTGGCTTTTTCTTGGCTTCTCCTTTGGATTTAGCCAGATTTGGGTGGGGTGTGGGTGTCCATCTTTCCCAGTTCCCCAGGGGACTGATGTGGAGGAAGGAACCAGTATATGGCAAAGAGGATGGCAGCAGCCATTGGACCGAATTTTTCAGTTGATGGTCATCCCAGGTTACCTCAGAACTGAAGGACCTCAGAGGAAGAGCTGATTTGACCCCTAGGGTTCCTTTCCCTTATTATTATAGTGACCAAATCTCCTTGGAAAAAAAGGACAAACCTGAAAAAGTGTCAAACCTGAAAGCAGTTGCTGGAATACATTGAACAGGAAAAAGAGAGCATAAGTGAGGAGCAAGAAAATAATATTGAAGGAAAAGTAATTGAATGCAAAAAGCAGTTAGATGATTTCACTGGGATTTACAGTGGCAAAAAAAGTGTGGATGGGGGAGTACCCCTCAAAAAAGAATCAATCAAAGGAAAAAGAAGGAAATAGAGGACAAAGATTAGGAGAAAACTTGGTGAGAATTACTCAAATAATATATCTAAAAGTTAGAAAAAGATATAATAAATATAAAAAGAAAAGAAAAAAGAAAAAGAAGTTAAGAGAATGGGATAAAAGGGACTTCCAGTGGCACCGTATGTGCCGAAGACGCTTCTTTTGTGAGCGCCAGCCCCGCAATCTCGTAAAGCCGCTAGAACAGTGCAAATCAGCTGTCTAGCAGCTTGGAAACTTTATCCCCGGGAAAAGGGGAGGAAGAGAGCAGACGGGTGCAGGTAGAGCTCCCCAAGTGCCCCAGGAACAATTCTGGGGCTCGAAGGGTGAGAGGTGCCTGGTTTTAAGCCCGACAGAGCTCCGTATCCGGGACGTTTCTGCTTTAAGCAGAAGAAGATGCCGCGACCACCCCTGCAAACAACACTTTGAATAAAACATTGGATTTGGAAGCAGGCTGAGCAAACTCAGGAGAGATCAGATTCACAAGTATCAAACTTTAACTCCAAATGTGTATTACTTCCTTCTGAGTTACCAAGGGGGGCAAGTGAAACCAAGATGGCGAATGAGCTTTAATGGGGTGTGAAAGTGAAAGTTAAAAAGGAAAGTTTTGTTTAGCGCTGGTAACCCCTATCTAAAATTAGAGATCTTTGCTTTGAAAGAAAGAAGATTAAAGGTTAAAAAGACTATAGTACTGTTTTTTTTAAAAAGGATTGATATTATTTAAAGTTTGGAAATTTTTGGATCTGGTGGATTTGCTCAGGTTTCTGAATAAATTCAAATTGGAAATTAAAAATGGCTTCAAAACAAATAAAAACTATTGTCCCTAGAAGTGCTGGGAACTCGCCAGCTCAAACGTCTAAATTGCAAGCTCTCTCTGTTCCAACGTAACCACCAATATTAACACTTGAAATGTTGCAGGAAGCCCTTAAAACACAAGCCTCTGATAAAAAATAAAATAAAATAAATAACATCAGTGTTTGAGGATAAAATCCGAGATGTGGCTGAGGAGATGGCTCAAATTAAAGAGTTCATTCAAAAACGAAATAAGAAAATTAGAGAAGACATTGTCATGGCAGTCCAAGGTCTGGCAGGCCATATTGAAGCAATAGATGAAAAAGTGGAAGAAATTAAGCAGTCTAATGAGAATTTGGAAAATAAAATGGGAGAGGTCCAGAATAAGATGGAAAGAGCAGAGGCTGATGTGATAATGATACAATATAGAGATATGGAATTTGCTTTGAGATTAAGAGGCCTCAAAGAAAACAAGCAAGAGAATTTGAGAGAGATTTTTTCAGAAGCATTTTCACAGATAATGGGAGATCAAACAGCAAATCTTGATTGGCAAATTGGCAAAATTTACCATGTCAATTCATGGGTTGCCAGACAGAAACATCTACCAAGAGACATTGTAGTCTATTTTACAACAAGGAAAATACGCAATGAAATCCTACAAGTTACTTTCAAGAATAAACTTCAAGTGCAGGGGCAGGAGGTTTTAATACTGAAAGAAATCCCCCCCCCAAATGTTGAGAGCCAGAAGGGATTACACCTTTCTAGTGGAAGAACTGACAAACTGTCAGATACAGTACAGATGGGAGATTCCAGCTGGATTAGTGGTGAACTATTCAGGAGATAGATATCCTCTTAACTCAGTGTGGAAGGCAAGAAGTTTTTACACCAATGTACTAAAGGCTGGATGCCCACAGTCCTCAGAAGCTAGAAGGAAAACAGAAGCAGAAGGGGCAAGAAAGGGGGAGAAGGAAGAATCTTTGGCACAGGCCCAAAGGGGAGCTTTGATTACTCAAGCAGATTTAATACAACTTTCAACTATTGCTCAAGCTTTGGAGGTAACTGAAAAAATAGAAGAACCTAAGGATCAAAGACAGACCCAAGCGGCAGCCAAGCATCAAGAAGAATTAAGAGTGCAGCAACTCCAGATGACTCAAGAAACTACAAAAACAGAAGCAGTGGGAGGAGCAAGGCCCAAAAGCAAAATGCATGGAGATTTCCAGCAGATGCTCCAAAAGCTTCAGGGAGCCAAGAATGGCAACTAGATTTTTGACTTGGAATGTTAATGGCCTAAATTCACCACAAAAGAGGAGAAAAATATTTCATTATTTGAAACAAGAGAATGGGATAAAAGGAGAAAATTATTAAGAAGTGAAATTTTGGAGAGACCAAGAGAAAATGGTTAAAGAGGGAAAGAACAGTGTAAAGGAGGAAGGGAAATAAGGTATATATTAGTAGACTTAAGGGAATTTTATTAATATTATTAATTGTGGATGGTCAATTAAGTTAAAGTTTTTTAATGTAAGAAGTGAATATGATGATGTATATTGCTTAGTAAAACAGAATAGCAGATGAAATATGAAATGGCAATTTGGATTAATTATGAAGACAAGTTAAATTAAGACATAAAATTGAAATGTTAAGAAGTGAGATGGGATTTTGAAAAATATATTCTGCAAATGAAGAAATAAGATAATTAATTGATGTTATTGTAAGAAATTAGGAATTAAGGGTGGATAGTGATATTGTTTATGTATTAGGTATTAAGAAGAGATTAAGATAAAATGTGGATGGTCAATTAAGTTAAAGGGTTTCAATGTAAGAATTGAATATGATGATGTATATTGCTTATAGTTAAAAACTGGGATGGGGATTTTGAGAAATATATTCTGTAAATGGAGAAATAAGATAATTAATTGATGTTATTGTAAGAAATTAGGAATTACAAGGCGGATAGTGATACTGTTTATGTATTATGTATTAAGAAGAGATAAAGATAAGATAAAGAAGTATGGAAAAAGAATATTAGGGCCAAAATAGGAAATATGTAAAAATGTATATTAGGGGAGGGGGAGAGAACAATAAGATAGAGGTTGAAATAATAAGATACGGTGAAAAATGATGAATTTGTGATAAAGAATTATATAAAAGGGATGAATATGGAAAAAGCAGGAAGATTGGAATAGATTATAAAATGTATAAAATGTGACCCAGTCAACACTCTGTTCTCACAGGGAGGAACTACTCAGGGTACCGTCAGTCAAATTATGTCGACTGGCGACTCCCAGGGGGAGGGCCTTCTCTGTGAGGGCTCCAACCCTTTGGAATGAACTGCCCCCGGAGATATGGAATATCCCTGATCTCCGTACTTTCCGCCGTGCCCTCAAGACCCTGATGTTCCAACAGGCGGGGCTAAACATATGAACATGTGAATGATTTTTTAAATGTGATCTAATTCTGGGTTTTATTTAATTGACCAAACTAAGTAATAATTTTAATTAGTAATTTTATGATGTTTGTGTGTCTATATTTTTCTTGACTGTACACCACCTTGAGTCCTACGGGAGAAAGGCGGTATAGAAATATAATAAATAAATAAATAAATAAATAAATAAATAAATAAATAAATAAAATATGATGAAAGAAAATTTTTAATAAAACTTGTTTACAAAAAAAAGTATATGATATCACCAAGAGAGTAAAAGAATTGCAATGGAAATAGGCTGGTCATATAGCAAGAAGAACTGATGGCAGGTGGACCAAAGCACTCACAGAATGGATCCCACTTGATAAAAAGTGTCCACGAAAACAAGATGGAGTGATGGCATCAGCAAGTATTGTGGGCCCAATTGGCAAAAAAACCCCACAAGACCATATTGGTTGGAAACCTGCGGAAGAGGCCCTCATTCTGCAATGGATAGACAACGGCTAAAATGGTGATATACAATATATTTTAATAGTATTCTTGTGTCTTATCTAGAGACCTTTGGATGGAGGAGGGAAGGGGAGAGAGTACAAAGCCATAAGTTTCATTTGCTTTGGCTTTTCTCTCCCAAAACTTGCATGGTCCATGCTACTTGTCCTCAAGGTTGGAAAGAGCCAGCACCATGTATTGCTGAAGTTCCTTGCGTTCCTCTAAGTTATGCTGCAACTTCTCCAACAACTCAAAGTAGCGGAAGAGGGAGTCACGTGGCCAAAGCACCTGTTCGTCTTCATCAGCAGCATACAGTCCTGGTAGGTTCTTGTGGATGTAAGACTCCCAGTCCAAAATTCCAAGAGACATTTCATCAGAGGTGAAATCTGGATTGTCCGCAGTTTGAATTAATGCGGGGTCCATGGTGAACCTTTCTCTGAATGTAATGTCTTTGTCCATAGATGTTTGAATCTGGCTGAATCTCTTTTCCATGATCTCCATTTTGAATTTGTCAGCTTGTGTCTGAGTCTCTATCTGTCTCACCTCTTCACTTAGGTCACTTCGGATGTTCTGGAAATTGGTGACCATAATGGCAACAAAGAGATTCCTAAAAATAAATGCCCCAATCAGAAGCCATAAGCAGATAAATATACCACTGATCATCTTGTTTATCTCTGGGACTTTCCATGAATCTTGTAACAGAGCGTACCAGTGGTCCATGGTGAAAAGAATGAAAATGGTTACTAGAGCATTGGGCATGTCCATGAAATACATATTGTAAGTCAGGTCCATCCTCTCTGATTGGGTGTAACTCTCAAAAAAGTAGATGCCCGACACAGCAAAGACATAGAAGAGGAAGGCAAGGAGAACCAAAATTAAGGCCATCGCTTTCAGGGCTTTGGCAATAGCCATGATGAGAACTCGGACTTGTCGGACTCTAGGAAATAGCTTTAGGCAACGCAGTACACGGCTTAACAGCAGAAGTCGGTGAGTTGTCACACTCTGGTACTTCTTAAATGGATATATTACTTCTGGTATAATGGAGATGATGGTCACTATGAAATCAAAGATATTCCAGGGATTTTTCCAGTATCTCTGAAAGCTCACAAACCAATGCAACCCAATCTCCGTCAGAAAGATCTGTAAAATGATCCAAATGATCACCTCCAGGACCCTGGTAATTTTCACATAGGTGATTCCCCTCTTCCCCATGATCTCCGTTGAGATCATGAGGACTACCATGTTCAAGAAGATAAGAAAGATGATAAAGCCTTTGAATGTTTGGCTGTTCAGAACTGAAGACACCCACATCTTAAGAGGGGGCCAACGACTGCAACGAACCTCGATACGGTTGCGCCAGCGTTTCTCTTGAGTCACCATGATGTTCCGGGTGGGCACGACATGGAAGCGAACCAATTGGTGGTGATCCATGAGCATCAGTTTCTTTCGCTTCTTGGAATCCAGAAAATCTTGTATGTTATACCGTGGCACCGCATGGCTCAGCCCCTCAAAGTGATCAATCAGGTAAAATGTATAGATCAGCTTAGAGCGAATGGCATCCGCACGGGGATTCAAGTCAAGTTTGGGAGTTTTCTTAGGTGGGGCAAAAGGCAGCATGGCACCTGTTTGCTGCTCCAACTCCACACAGAAAAATCTAGAAGTTCCTCAGTTGTTTCAACAGTGATCTCATAGTTGAGAAGAATGACTCCAACGTTCTATTAAGCTGCCTTGATATCAGTAGGATCTCTTAATTTCTACAATCCATAGACAAGATGTTTGCCCCCACCAATCCATGGAGACCTAGACTAGAAGGAAGACAGAAATTAGTATCTAATGAGTTTAGGGCCATAGTTTATTTAACTTGCAGGAATTTTCAACTAACAGAATTATACTAAAACATAGAGAATAACAGAGTTGGAAGGGACTGTGGAGGTCTTCTAGTCCAACCCTCTGCTCAGGCAGGAAACTCTTTACCATTTCAGACAAATGGTTGTCCAATCTCTTCTTAAAAGCTCCCAGTGTTGGAGCAGCCACAGCTTCTGGAGGCAAGTCGTTCCACGGATTAAATTAATTTCTCCTTATTTTTAGGTTGGATCTTTCCTTCATGAGTTTCAATCCATTGCTTCTTGTCCTGATTTCGGGTTCTTTGGACAATAGGTTGACCCCTTCTACTTTGTATTGTGAGATCAGCTGGGAAGGTATACCAATTATCAGCTTTTACCTGGGCATTTCCACTCTCCATCAATCAAATAAGGATGATGAAGATACTTTTTTTCCGATCTTGCTTATTAATCTAAAAAAAAAATGTAAAGAAACCAACTATGCCTTTTATCTCAGCTGGTGTAGCTGAGATAAATGAAGATAAATCGGCTTAGATAACATTACCAAAACAGGAAGAACATCTTCTCTGCTCTTATCTATTTACTTACTTTTGATATTGTATAGCATGTTTTCTTGAGTTACAAACTTTACTAACTTAATTGTTGTTGGTGGTGTTTAGATTTTTGGTGGCCTGGTGATGTCCCAAAGGTGCTTTTCAAGAGGCAACTGGGCTTTCTTTGTTTTTCCTTGAAGATGTTTCTTTTCTCGTTCTAAAAGCTTCTTCAGTTCTCTGAAGAAGAAAAGCATTTTTTTTCTTTTTTAAAAAAATGGTAATAATTTTAAGCTGATATCGGATACAGTTGCAGCTCAGAAGCACGAGGTAGAGCACCAACATTGCATACAAACAACCTAAGAGTGTTGGATTTTCCAGCACTGACTTGTGAATCTCAGAAGGAAGAAGGGAGGTTGTAGGAGTTTTACTATTACAGAAGCTGCTGGCTTTGAATCTTGCTTAAAAGCTTTTTCTTTTCAAATTCCATTATGTTTCTATGAAGCCCATTAGTTAATTAAGCAATGCTACCAAAGTCTTCGATTGTCTGAATTTGCCTTTACTCTGCCAGCTGTCACTGGGAATTTACCTACCAGGAAGTTGGTAGACTCTTACTCCATAATAGCTTGGCTTTTGAAATTAAAATTAAATAAGATATACTGAGAATTTATTGCATTTAAGACACAGAACAGAACAACTCTTGGTAAGAGTTCAAACTTACAAGTTTTTTGAGTTCAACCCATAATAGTTACTTTGGAACTCTTGATCTTTCACTTCGATTGGTCCCTTCTGGCCAATAAGACCTTGATTCTGAACTCCAGTGCAATTCAATTTTGTTCCTTGATTTCAAGCACAAATATCTTTGCTAATTTAAACCCTGAGTTGTTTAATCACTTTGCTACGTCTCACAGTCTACTCATTTTCCCTAATGTCCATTGTTCATAATGCACATTCCCTGGAAAATAACAACAGTTTTCATAAGAGAAATGTCCTTAATATTTTCTATTCCATAAGTTTCCCCAGGTGATGCAGGCTTTTAAAATAATATAAGGTATTTATTTATTGAATTTAGAAAGTTGCCCAATGGTGTAACACTCTGGACAGGGTAAATATTCAAAACAAAAGAACCAAAATAATAAGATTTTTGCACCAACTGAAGTTTCCGGATGCTCTCCAAGGGCGGCCCCATGTAGAGTGTGTCGCAATATTCAAGACGAGAAGTGACTAGGGTACAAGTGACTGTGAGTAGGGACTGTCGGTCCAGGAAAGAGCATAACTGGTGCACAACCCGCAGTTGTGCAAAGGCCCTCCTGGCCATGACTGCCTGCTCTTTGAGCAGACATCGTGAGTCCAGGAAAACCCCTAGATTACACACAGGTTCTGTTTGGGGTAGTGCCACCCCATCCAAGACCAAAGGTGGCAATTTTCCCTGAGCCAATGAACCCCAAACCCAGAGCCACTCGGTCTTGCAAGGGTTTAGTTTCAACCAGTTGCTCCCCAGCCAGCCCCTAACAGCCTCTAGGCACTGCGAGAGGGAGGACACGGCATCACTTAACTCATCACAGGCCGAGACATACAGCTGAGTATCATTAGTGTTGCAATATTTTCAGGATCAGACTCAATAATTAAAATAAGAATAGTATGTTTAAATAAAGCTCTGTTTAATCACAGATGGCATTCTATATTCACTGAATATTCACAAATAGAAGCACTGAAAAATGGCATACAGCTCCTTATATATACAAGGGGAGGAGCTAGATATGGGAGTGGTTAGACATACATACATTAAGCAATGGAAATAAGTTAACTCTTGATATACTGTACAGATACTATTTACATGATGGAGAATAAAGCATTTACTTGTGACAAATCCCCCTCTAAATGCTGATTCGACATATGACAATAATTACATTCAGATTTCAGAACAATACAAAACTTGTAGCTTGGTAGTTAAGTATTTGTGTTGTTTAGAAGGTAAAGGTTTTGTCAAGATGTCAGCTATTTGCTCTGATGTTTCACAATGAATAGCTTTAATAAATCCGTCTTGTGATAATTGCCTTACATGTTTGAATTTTATATCTATATGTCTAGATCGCTGTCCAATAGCATCAGATCTAGATATTTCGATGGCAGCTTTGTTATCTTCATGTATGATATAAGGCAATGAAGGTTTTTTCCAAATATTAGACAATAAATCATTAAACCATACTAGGTTATTTGATGCTTTAGACAGATAAACATATTCTGCCTCAGTAGTTGATGTAGCTACCAAATCTTGCTTACCAGTGTACCAGTAAACTGGGCAGCCGTTAAGGAAAAATATATAGCCAGATGTACTTTTTCTACAAGTGACATCACCAGCCCAATCTGCATCTGCATAACATGTGAGAATGGGTTCATTTGTATTATTGGGTTCTAATAACAAGCAGAAGTCTAAGCTATTTTTTAAGTATCTTAATATCCTCTTGACAGCTTCCCAATGGTATGATAATGGTTTACTGACATGTCTGGATAATAAGTTAAGGGGTAAAGCAATATCAGGTCTAGTCCAGTTAGAGATATAGAGAAGAGAGCCGATAACAGACCTATACAATGTGTTATCTTTAAATTCTGGAGATGACTCATCAGTGTTTCTTAGAAAATCAGTCTGCATGGGAGTATCACATGGTTTGGCATCATTTAGGTTACATTTGTTTAAGAGTTCTATAATTTTATCCCTTTGGGAAAGTTTGAATCCCTTTTTTGTTTTGCTGATTTGAACACCAAGATATTTGTTTACTTTCCCTAATGATTTTAAGGAAAAGTGTTCATTGAGTTTTGTTACAAAAGTTTCTCTCCTTTTTGTATCTTTGCCTATATATAGAATATCATCAACATAAATCAATACAAATTCTGGAGAATCACCTTCACTCTTAACAAAGAAACAATTGTCAGCAGTAGTGGCAACAAAGTTCATAGTTTTAAGTACTTTGACTAAACATTCATACCATCGCTTGCCAGATTGTTTCAATCCGTATAGACTTTTGTTTAATAGCCATATATCATTTTTGTTTGTATATTGACTATGAGGAGCTCTTACATATATATCTTTATCTAATTTGGCATGTAAATATGTAGTTTGTATATCATATTGAAATACCTCGAGATTAAGTGCTGATGCTATAACTAGAGCTGTTTTAACACTCTCAGTTCTTACAGTAGGAGAGTAAGTGTCTGTATAATCCTCAGGATATTTTTGAGCATAACCTTGTGCGACTAGTCTGGCTTTATACAGTGTGTTACCTCCTTCCAAATTCTTAATTTTATATATCCACCTGGTACCAATAATAGTCTTATCCCTTGGGGCTTGTGTGGGTGTAAAAACATTCAATTCTTGTAAGCTATTCATCTCCTTGGTCATTGCTGATTCCCACTTTTCTCTTTCTTTGGGGGGAAGTTTCAGCACTTCTTCATAAGTGTTTGGTGTTACTATTTCTCCATTCATACACATTACATAATCTTTGTATTTATTAGGCACCTGATTTCTGTTACTTCTGGTTGTTCTCACTGGTATACTATCATTGTCATATAAATACCTTGCTTCCTTTTTTGTTACTGAATCAGTTTTTATTTTGTGTTGACTATTTGTCCATGTTCTAACTTTGTTTTTGCGTGTGCTGTTATTGTTTTTCTTTTCAATATTCTTATTTTGATGTTCAGTGTCTGAATTGGTGTTTGGGAATATTTCATTAAGGTGTATTTTGGACCAATTGGCCTGTTCATGAAATACTGCTGTTCTTGAAATTATGAATCTGTTATTGTTATCAATAAATCTGTATCCTTTTGTGCCTGTTTCGTATCCCATGAATTTAAGTCTTCTGGATATGTTTTCACCTTTACGCCTTAATTGTTTAGGTATATGTACGTCTGCAGTGACTCCAAATATATGTATGTGTGTTAACTTAGGTTTCCTACCGTACATCACTTCATATGGTGTTTTATTCACTATGCTGGACCAAGTCCTATTTTGGGTGTAATTGGAAAATTGTAAAGCTTCTGACCAGAATTGTTTACCTAAACCAGCATCTTCTAATGTGGATCTAATCATGGTTTGTAGTGTCGAGTTCTTTCTCTCTACCACTCCGTTCTGGAATGCAGAGAAAGGACTAGATGTGTAATGCAACATCCCTTTATCTTTTAGCCATCGTGAGAATTCGTTTGACATGAACTCACATCCTCTATCTGTCATAATTTGTTTTATTCTAATGTTGTGTTGTGTCTCTATGCGTTTGTAAAATTCTTTGAATTTCTGAAATGTTTCATCCTTATGTCTTAATGTGTAGACAAACCCATAACGACTATAGTCATCCACAATGGTTAGAAAATAGCGTTTTTTATATGTGATTGATGGTGTCAATGGGCCAACTAAGTCCATGTGTACTAATTCAAAGATTTGTTTGGTTGACCTGGTTGATTTTTTGGGCCTGGGGCTAGTTTTGAGTTTTGTGGATTTACACACTGAGCATTCTAGATAGTTTTTACAGTTTTTTATTTTAACACCATCAGCATGTTCAATCATTTTTTGTACTACAGGAAAACTAGCATGTCCTAATTTTCTATGTAAGATATTTATTTATTTATTTATTTATTTATTTATTTATTTAATTTGTATACCGCCCTTCTCCCAGAAGGGACTCAGGGCGGTGAACAGCCAAAATTAAAAAACATACAAATACAAAAGTTAAGATAATTTAAAAAATTAAATAATTGGCTACCCAATTTAAAACCCCAAATCCATAAAATTTAAAATCCCAGTTAAAAACCATTTAGGCTAGGCCTAGATATGAGCACATTCATCATGAATAGGTTTGCCTATATTAGGTCTTTTATCATTGGATGAGTTTTTGTTGTTATGAACTACCTCATGTTCCTCATTATCACTATTATTATTTTCTTCGTTATTTATGTCATTGTCATCCTCTATGTTGGAATCAATATTGTGTAAACATCTTTCATTTGTTATTAAGTAAGGTAAGCCTCCTTTTATAATGACAGTACCTACGCTTGTTTCATTTTTCTTTAAAGCTGCATTCCCTTTTGAAAAGACTATGTTTATGCCGGATTCTCTGCTTAGTTTTATTGCACTAAGTATGTTATGAGGTATTTCAGGTATTAACAATACCCCCTCTATTTTTCCTAGGCCAGGTAAGATTATATTTCCTCTACCTATGACTTGGACCTTCTCTTGATTAGCTACTTTGATTACAAATTTATCTTCAACAAACGAAGATAATATATTTTTCTTGTGTGTAGTGTGATTTGTTGCACCAGAGTCAATGAGCCAATCGTTATCTTCTGGTCTATGTATGTTGTTGTTGTTGTGTTTGTTCAGCCCATTCAATGAACCAGATTTTCTATCTCTTGAATCATCTCTACCCCCTCTATGTTCCTTATAGATGGGTGGACTTCTATATCTATGTCTGTCAGTGGATGACTGTCTGTTGTGATATCTATCTCTATGATCTGTCCTATGTTTATCTCTGAGGAATTTAGGACAATCTCTTCTATTATGCTCCTTGGACCCACAATTATGGCATTTGATTGGTTCATGGTACCTTTCTTGAAATGCTACTTTCTTATATTGCTTATGCTCTATGTGATTATTATAACGATTTCTTCTCGAATTGTCTTCAGCTATCAACCTATTAGAAAGGTTTTCTATGGATAAATACCCTAAATTGATTGTATCTAAATGGGATATATAATTATTCCAAGATGGGTCTAATGAATTGATAATAACACTTTTCATTGTTTGATCTGAAATTATTTCTCCTCTTAGTTGTAATTCTGCTCTGACTTTGTTTAAGTATATTAAATGTTCACTTATGGTGACCCCAGATTTTAACCTGGCTGAAAAGAAATCCTTAGACATTCTTGTTGTAGTGGCTACACTATCACTGTGAAACAGCTTAAACATGCATTGAACAATTTCTGATACAGTTAGATTTGACTTAATACTATGATACATAGCAGGAGATATACTGGATATTAGTAAGAAAAATGCTCTATGGTGTAGGCAGTCCAATCTTAAAGTCCAAGGTCTTTTTGGAGGGTTAGTAATGAAAAACAATAAATTTTCTTTCATAAAGACAACTTGGAGCTGTTGGCACCACTCTTGTAAATTAACACCATCTATCCTCAGTTTTGGGAAATCATTGGGTAAATTCCCAATGTTGTTAGCTCCATTACTTACAACTGGAGGAAGTCCATGGTCTTCTAAGTGTTGGTAACCGCAGAATGGCATGGGGATGCTAGCGACGACTTTAAATGGCAGTCTCTGTCTTTCTCTTGCTTCGAAGCTGTCTGTGTAGCTTTGCACATGCGCATTGTCCATTTCGCTCCTGAAGTCATGGTGAAAGGTTCTCATCGCTGCAGCTCCCTCGCATTATTCTTCTTCGGAAGACTTGGTCTCTGGTTCAGCCTTGGGAGTCCTGGTGGCGATGGGAGTCTTTTTATTGAGAGCGCTGGTCTCTGGAATTGTTTGCGGCATAGGTTGGTATCTGCAGGGCTGTCTGGGTTCAGGCGTCGATGCTTTCGCTGTTTGCATAGAGGCGTGCGATCTTCGGGAAGTTCGTTTACTCACTGTTCTTCCTTTTGTTTTTTTACTGCAGTTTTTCGCTGATTCTTTAGTTATTTTCTATTTCGTTTTCTTTTTGATCATTGTTCTCATCTATTATTTCTTCGTTGTCTGTAGTACAGTCTTCAGATTCTCTCGATATTTCAGTTGCGTATTCATCAATTATTTCTTGTTCTGCTTCCATTTCTTTAGTATATGCCCTGGTGTTGGGTCTTATTTTTTTGCTTTTTGATTTTTCTCTCTCAGACATTGTTGAATTTTTTTATTGAGTCAATTAACCATCCTCTGCTACCAAAATTGTTGCAATATTTTCAGGATCAGACTCAATAATTAAAATAAGAATAGTATGTTTAAATAAAGCTCTGTTTAATCACAGATGGCATTCTATATTCACTGAATATTCACAAATAGAAGCACTGAAAAATGGCATACAGCTCCTTATATATACAAGGGGAGGAGCTAGATATGGGAGTGGTTAGACATACATACATTAAGCAATGGAAATAAGTTAACTCTTGATATACTGTACAGATACTATTTACATGATGGAGAATAAAGCATTTACTTGTGACAATTAGCATATTGGTGATACACAGTGGTGAAATCCAATTTTTTTTACTACCAGTTCTATGGGCATGGCTTGGTGGGCGTGGCAGGGGAAGGATACTGCAAAATCTCCATTCCTACCCCACTCCAGGGGGAAGGATATTGCAAAATCTCCATTCCCACCCCACTCTGGGGCCAGCCAGAGAGGTATTTGCCAGTTCTCCCGAACTACTCAAACTTTCCGCTACCGGTTCTTCAGAACCTGCCAGAACCTGCTGGATTTCACCCCTGGTGATAGCTCAGTCCATGGTGATGGAAGGTGGTTTCATCGAATTCTTTGCAAGAAAGGCTGTATGTGATGAAGGAAGATAGATAGAAGAAGCTAGTAATAAGAAATGTTGCTCCGAATATTTTTTCTTTAAAGAAACTACTAGAGGATTCTTTTTAATTCTCAGCTAGGAAACCAGCAGCAAACTAATAGAACTTCCAAGCATACAACAAGAACAACAACAAAAAGAATTTGCTGTTTAATATTATACAATTGTACAATGGAGATAATGTTGGGATGGATCTGAAAAAGATGTGAAAAAGAGCATTCTAGAATTGCCTTTTAAGAAATGTTTGCTGACCATCCCTTGAATAGGAGTCGTTTTAACAGAGAAAAATTATCAGGTCTTCACTTAAAATAATGGGAAAAAGAAGACTAGCTCACTTAACAGAATAGCTGTTATCTTTTTTTTTTATTGAAAAAGTTTTTCAAATACAGATTTTTCCCCCTTTTCCCCCCTCCTCCCTAACCCCCCCCTCCCCCTCCCCTCCCCCCATGGCTTCTCCAAAATAGAATCCAAATTGATATCACATTATATAATTCTTTACCATCCTTTTACACCACCCCCCATATGCTAACCATTTCTTTCTAACATTATTATTATATCCCCCCTATACTATACATTTCAAAGCAACTTTCAGCTATACAATTATATAATAAATCCTAATTTGGCATTTATTCAACTCATAATCTACCCATTTCCTCCACCCCCATACATATATCTCTTAATTCAAATCTTTTACGTATATTAATATCTGAACATAACATCCCTTTTCCTAAACTAAACAATCAGTAACCTAACCTATCTCCACCCACTTTCCTTCAGGTTTACCATATATAATATTTTTAATATCTTTGTTCTTCTCCCCACACCACTAAAAGATATTTCCATATATATATCCTCAAATGACTTTAAGTTTGTAATCCATATAGTATCTTCTGTAATGTCTTTCAACTGGATTATTAATTCCATCGCCCATGTTAGGGTAACATCAAGTTCTGCTTCCAACAGTATATTCAGTATATTCAATTACCATCTGCCCCCATCAATAATAAATGTTTTCGTATATAAAAAAAACCACCCGAGTGACTTTATATTTATATTCCATGTAGTATCTTCTGTAGTGTCTTTTGTCTAGATTATTAATTCCAACCACCACGTTAGGGTAACAACCAGATCTTCTGCATGTCCCAATTCCATAGTTCTCTTGCCTTATAACACAACATATACGTAATCCATTTTTCAAAGAGTCCAAAATAGAAAGTTCCAATCCGCTCAATCAAAGGCTATCTTCCACATCCCAAAAAACACCAGCACTGCAGAGATCTGTTATTCTTCTCAAAATAGTATAAGTCTATGATTTGCCTCAGTTATATTTTCATGTATCAGCCTTCTATAAATCCCGCTTATTATATTTAATCATCTCTTAAGTAACTGGCATTAGTCTGTTGGCTAAAAAAAAAGAAAAAAATTATTTTTGTTTAGTTTAAAATTTTTTAGTTTTGTAGAACCTGCTTCTTCTTTTCTTAACTTGAACAGAATAACAGAATAGCTGTTATCTTGAGAGGAGATGAAAAGTGCTTAATGATTATTTAGTTAGGAATCAACTGGCCTGAGCAATCTCATGGGCCCCTCAGAAATCTCTCTGGAATTGCTTTATAATTTGGCATGCATGCAAATGCATACCCTCTACCTTAAATTGAGCTAATGCACATTTTCGCAAACTCATGCAACTCCTTTGGTTAAAAGCAGAAGCATGGCTAAATATCATGCAGAAATGCAGATTGAGTTCCCTTACTGGAAATTAGAGAAGCAACACAAGAAGTCACCTGACCCCTCATCAGCCAATAAGAGGAAAGAATGGGATTCTGTTTGGTTTTTGGCGGGAAAAACCTCAGAATGCCTTTGGTAAAAGAATCAATGGCTTCCTAGAAGAGGAGTTACCTCAGGAACAATAGGAAACTGCGATTTTGCTATTGCATAGACACAATTGTACTGGCATTTTGCATGTTTAAAGTGTGTATTCTGTATATGGAAGCTCACTTTCTTTTAACACCTTTAATAAACTGGTTTTTTGTTCCAATCCTGCCTTTCTGCCACCCACCTCAGCTTGGCTTTTTCTTGGCTTCTCCTTTGGATTTAGCCAGATTTGGGTGGGGTGTGGGTGTCCATCCTTCCCAGTTCCCCAGGGGACTGGTGTGGAGGAAGGAACCAGTATCCAGCAAAGAGGATGGCAACAGCCATTGGACCGAATTTTTCAGTTGATGGTCATCCCAGGTTACCTCAGAACTGAAGGATCTCAGAGGAAGAGCTGATTTGACCCATAGGACGCCTTTCCCTTGTTATTATAGTGACCAAATCTCCTTGGAAAAAAAGGACAAACCGGGAAAAGTGTCCAACATGAAAGCGGTTCATAAGGACAACATGTTTTAAAGTAACAACCCAACCTCCCACAAGTGAAGCTGTGTAAAACATTGTTTAGATGAGCACAAACACACTGCAGCAACCCTAAACATCAGGAAAAAGAAACAGATCGTGTATACAACATCTTCCAGCAGAACGGATAGCTATGCAACTTTATTCAAAAAGTGTCTGGCCACATTCAACCCTCTACACCACAGCCAACAGAAGCTTTGAAAAGGATAGCAATAAAATAAAATAAAAATAAAAATGGGGGGGATGGGATCAGTGGTGGGTTTCAAATTTTTTTACTACCAGTTCTGTGGGTGTGGCTTGGTGGGTGTGTCATGGCTTGGTGGGTGTGGCTTGGTGGGTGTGGCTTGGTGGGCGTGACAGGGGAAGAATACTGTAAAATCTCCATTCCCTCCCCAATCCAGGGGAAGGATACTGCAAAATCCCCATTTTCTCCCGATCAGCTGGGACTTGGGAGACAGAGAATAGACGGGGGCGGGGGCAGTCAGAATTTTTACTACTGGTTCTCCGATCTACTCAAAATTTTCACTATCGGGTCTCCAGAAATGGTCAGAACCTGCTGAAACCCATCTCTGGATGGGACAGGATTGATGTACAACATACAACATAGAGTGTAATAGCCACTATGTAGGACAAATAGGCAGAAGACTAGCAAAGCACATCTATGGACATCAAGTAGCCATCAGAAGAGATGATGAAAACTCCTCCATTTCACAACACGTGGACAGAGTTAAGAAGTTTCAATTGAGAAATTGTGAGCATCCTAAACCAAGTTAATTCCAAAAATGCTAGACTTTTCTTTGAAGCCTAGCACTCAGGCACAATTGGGATATGATTCCAGCCATCGCTCTCCTTTGGATTTAGACATCACAAAAACCACCCTGAATTTGGCTAAAATGGGATTTTGCAGCTGATAGGTCAATTTGTGGGAATTCAGGCATTGTCTTAAAATATTTGCAGCATGCTCAGGTATCATTCTTAATTCGGAGTAGCATGGTATGTGAACATAGCAACTACCGGTATATTTCATTCATCTGCTTTCAACCCAATTATCAATAAAGGTTGGGTTGAACTATTGGTAGCTCAGAGTTTAAATGAGGGGGCTTTGATGCTCTCTGAGCTTGACTGATCAGATTGAGGATGTTACCTAATTTGGGTAGTGAAATTTTTGCAAGCAAACAATCAAGCTCAGAGAGCATCAAGAACCCAAATACTTAGATAGAATATTGACCGTGTGTGCAATTCTCCCTTCTCTGGTTTACACCTTCTCTACTCCACATGTTTCAGTTAAATGACAAAGCAAGGCATCACCAAACAATGTCTCCTATCAGATTTTGTTTGACAATGTGGTTTGAAAATGTATCCTTTCCCTGGAGAAATTTAGGAAAAAAATGTCAGTTTTACAAGCAAGATGAAAGGATATGGGAAAACCAAGACAAGAAATTGGTTGGAGAGAGTTGGCAGTCTGGCTCTTACATTGATGATTAAAGAAACTTGCTTGTTATTTCCAGTTTGAAATGTTAACTCTGTTCTCAACCTTGGGACATAATCTCAAACATACTAGAACATTAGCTGGTAAATTCAAAAGTTCTAACCTGAAACAAAGAGGAAGTGGTAGCCTAGTGGTTAAGACTCTAGGCTTGTCAACCAGAAGGTTGGCAGTTTGAGACTCAAGTACCGCATGACAGAATGAGCTTCCGTTAGTTGCCTCAGATCCTGCCAATTTAGCAGTTTGAAAGCATGCAGATGCAAGTAGATAAATAGGTAGCACTTCAATGGGAAGGTAGCGGTATTCCATGAATGTCTGCACAAAGATGGCCTTGAGAGACATATTCAGGATCTGTTAAAAAAACCAAAAAGGACAGAAGCCTTATCTGAGCCTTGGGAAAGAAAGAGAAAAAGTCTGAAGCTCTATCCACACTGAGTCAGTGGATTACAAGAAGAGGGGATGAAAAACTAAACTCTAGAACTAAACTTTATGCTCTATGAACTCTTGTAGATCTGTTTCCTGATCTGGAGAATTTTCAAGGGCTAACAATGGCAGCCCCCTCAACACCTACTGATTTGATTTCATCAGAAGAGAACTTAATGAAAACATTTCAGTGGAATATTTGGAGTGTTTTTGTTTCCTGAGCTGCATAGAAAATTACTGTTGCTTTCGTACTCTTTGGTCTCTAGTGTCTCGAGGGAAAAGACAAAAAAAAGAGAAATCCAATTTCCCCTTTTCTTGCTTTCTCTTCCTTCTACAATGGTACGCCTTAAGGGTAATTTAAACAGGATGTTTAATTGCCCATCAATGGTAATTTAAACATTAAAAAGGTATAACTTTTTCATGCTAAGAAGAATTGCCAAATACTAATGGTCCAAAATCGAATGGCTTTATAAGGAATGTCTTGAAGAATCGATGTCTCACTCTTTTTGAGCCAAGATCATCACTGTGTTTACACTTTGCTGACAATCCTGGCAGAAGAGAGGACTTCTTTTGAGGCCAGAACAGGGATTACAGTGAAGAGATCCTGAGATAGGAGAACTCACTAGAATTTGAATATCAAAAGGTAGGTGCTCTCTGAATTTATGCATATGTCCTATACCTGGAATTTCTCTCTATGATGGATTGATTATGTGCCATTAAGTTGTTGCCAACTCTTAGTAAACACATTGATATTTTCCATTATGTTCTGTCTCTTCTTCTATGATGCTCCCCCCCCCTTTCCCATGCCTCCTAATGCTACACCTTCCATTCCCACAATTCTGCTTCAACAACATTTTTAGACTTCACTTGGAGCACAACCAGAGGTGAAATCCAGCAGGTTCTGACAGATTCTGGAGAATCAGTAGTGGAAATTTTGAGTAGTTCAGAGAACTGGCAAATATCATCTCTGGCTGGCCCCAGAGTGGGGTGGAAATGGGGATTTTGAAGTATCCTTCCCCTGCCATGCCAACCAAGCCTCGCCTACCAAGCCACATGATGCCCACCGAGCCATACCTATAGAACCGGTGGTAAAAAAAACTGAACTTCACCCCTGAGTACAACACACTACTACGCTATCTTTTGCTTCCATCCACATCATTCTCCACCCAAAGGCCAACCTATGGCAACCGAAGGAAGCAATAATTTAGTAAACTTGTATAAATTATGCATCGATAATTTTTTTGTTTAGTCTCATCATTTTCCCCCAAACAACAGCAATCACAAATTGTATCTCACTTTTGATACTGAAGGGTTTAAATATTTATACATACACTATAATACAGAAAATAGAAGGAAAATAGAAGGAGAGGCAAGTAGGAAAAAATTATGATACATTTTTAGGACCTCCTTGGAAAAGTATTGATTTTACATTATATTCTCACCAGCTCAAGGTTGACTCAGCCTTCCATCCTTCCGGTATCAGTAAAATGAGGACCCAGATTGTTGGGGACAATATGCTGACTCTGTAAACTGCTTAGAGAGGATCGTAAAGCACTGTGAAGTGGTATATAAGTCTAAGTGTTATTGCTATTATATTTAATTAAAGAGACTCACCTCCGCGTCAAGTTCAATGTACGAATGAAGGCAAATATGTTTGTCCCAGGGATATTGTTGTAGGATCAAATTCAACTCCTGGGGACTCTGTGGATTTGGCAATAGGATAAAATAGTTTGCCATTCTTAGTGTTTTTCAGTTTCTCAAAATAATTCACAGAGTGGGATTACTTGTTGGTTACCCATCCAGGAATTTACCTGGTCCAACTCTGCTGAGCTCTTGGATACCAGCTAACATTGGCTAAATGTGATTCATTTATTTGACATTTTACCTTTGTTATCTCTATAACAGACTTTTCAATAGCAACCAGTTAACTGATAGATCCTTCGTTCAGCTCATCAAGGAAACGGATTCCATCTCTGTCTTTTTTCTTCTTCTTATGCCATCAATGCATAAAACATGGCAAAAAGTAGACCAAAAGCCCAAACCACAGACTAAATAATATCCCAAACTTCTTATCCACACCTTCTAGGACCTCATGATTAATATCTTCATTTTCACAATTTCCATTTTTGGCATGTACAGACAGAATGATTATCTGGTTTTCTGGGCTTCAGCAGCAAAATATCTCCTTTCACTGTTTATATCCTGAACTTGGCAATAGCTGATCTTGAAGTTCTCCTAACCAGGAGAGTCTGGTTCTTTCCCTTAGTTTTGATCCAAGAACTTGTTCTCCTGGCAAGTGTCCATTTCCAGGTTTTCCTACCGTTAGCTTGAATCAATGTTTGGCTCTCCTCTGCTTTGAATCAGTGGTAAAATCCTTTTTTTTTTACTAACGTTTCTGTGGGTATAGCTTGGTGGGCATGGCTTGGTGGGCATGGAGGATACTGCAAAATCTCCATTCCCACCCCACTCCATGGGAAGGATACTGCAAAATCCCCATTCCCTCCCCACTCCTGGGGGAAGGATATTGCAAAATCTCCATTTCCACCCCACTCTGGGGCCAGCCAGAGGTGGGTATTTGCTGATTCTCCGAACTACTCAAAATTTCCACTACCAGTTCTCCAGAACCTGTCAGAACCTGCTGGATTTCACACCTGCATTGAATGTGATTGTTCTTATCAGCTGGGACATTTCTCCATAATTATGTATATTCTTCTGTGAATCATTTTCTTCTTGTTCTTGGCAGTTCACTTTATACATTTCAGTTCTGAAAATTCAATTATAACATTATACCCCTTCCAGGTGCTTGTGTCGTCTTCCCTTCCATTCCGACAATTGCCTCTTTGGTTCTTTTTGTTAAAGGTTGCGGTGAAATGCAACAATTTTCCCAACATACACTCTCAATGGTTATCCTGATCGCTCTTATCTCCCTCCTCTTTGCTCTTCCTCATAAGAGCCCCTGTTGGATTCAACAAGGTTTATCTTAGTCTACTAAATTGTTTTTAGAATTGGCCAAGTAGATGTTTCAAGGGTACATGGAAAGAAAGGTTTGAGACATACCCCCATCCCTTGCAGTTGGTATCTGGAGATGTGCCTTCTTGACTAATAATCCTTGAGAGACATGCCCACTTTACTGTTGCTATGCAGGGTTTTCTATTCCTCAACCATGTCATCATGTCCCCACTCAACTTTCTTCTTCATTGACCTGTATCTGACAATGGCCCCTACCATGTTTCTTTCCTGTTATTTTCCTGCAACTCGCCATCAGCATCATACACATGACACATAGCTTGCTTTTCTCAACACCTTCATCACTTTGGGGAAGTGGTGAAATCCATTTTTTTTACTACCGGTTCTGTGGGTGTGGCTTGATGGGTGTGGTGCGGCTTTATTGGCGTGGCTTGGTGGGCATGGAAGGGGAAGGATACTGCAAAATTCCCATTCCCTTCCCACTCCTGAGGCCAGACAGAGGTAGTATTTGCCGGTTCTCCGAACTGCTCAAAATTTCCACTACTGGTCTACCAGAACCTGTCAGAACCTGCTGGATTTCACCCCTGCTCCGTAGTACCCTAGAGTTATGCATTCTAAAAAAAATTCACAATATTGAGAAGAGTTTAGAAAATACAGAAGGAAATGATTAGGCATTAAGAGAAGGAGTTCTTTAAGGAGTTCATTAAGAGTTCTTGCAAATTTTTCCTTCAGAAACTTTAAGAATCTTAAGCTGAGCAGTCTGCTTCATTTCATTTTTCTTTTCACTTTCAGGAAAAATGAAATATTTTCCAAACAAAAATGAATGTCACATCCAAATTAGGCTGCTTTTCAGTATTTTTTAGATTGTTCCTTCTTCTATGTTGTGATAACATGTTTGCACACTTCTTTCACAATATATTTATGCTAATGCTTTAACTTGGAAAATTCAGAGAAGAAAATTAAGAGTGTTCTCTGTTTTTCTACTCTAGTTTTGCAGCTTGGGCCACCTAAGTTCTCTGGTCCAATTGTAGCAGCATCAAGTGCAGGCCAAGGAAAATGTCACCCTTAGATCCTGAAAGAGATCTACTTTTGTCCTCTGGAGATTCCTCCGGTGATTACCAGGTATGTCAGCAATAAAGGTAGCACTTGAGTTGTGGTAATTGTTATTTGCAAAGTACATTTTCTTTTTTAGCTCATGATAGGACTTGGGGATCATTAGGAAGTTATCAGCCAATACCATAGAATCCTATGGCCAATTGAAAATCTTACTACCAGTTTGCTATCCAGCTTCTAATTTTATATAATTATATCCTGTCGTTATTATTTTTACAAATAACTGAAAGCACTGAACATACCTACTATGAGTAGTGTAATGGCCTAGAGGTGGAGCTCTTCCCTCACAATCAAGAAGTTGTGAGTTCAATCCTAGGTAGAGGCAGGCATTTCTCTCTCTGGGCATAGTGAGACTATATCTGCTGAAACAACAGCATTGGTGACAGGAAGAGCATCCAGCCAGTAAACACTCAGCTCCATTTGGTTGTCCAAGATTCCACCCCGCAAGAGATTATGGAGACTTTAAAAGAAGAAGATGATGATGATGACTGAACATACCTACTGTAATACTCCTTCCTCTTACCATTTCCTATATAAAAGCATTGAGGAGTTGGGGACTGGACTGAGAGAAAGCTGTTGGTCCAAAGTCACCCACCCACCTTTTATGCCTAAAACAGAACTAGAACTCACAGTCTCCTGGTTTCTGGCCTGGTGGCTTGAAAAGCAGACCAAACTGCCTTTCTAGTGCTCTCTTCAAATGCTTTCATGCAACTGGAATTAGGCCCAATTTCTTTTAGGATTCTGATTAAGATTTTGTTTGCTAAGATTTTGGCTGAAGCAGTCTCCCACTTTGGTAGATTGACTGTATTAGATTAGGTTTCATTTTCTTTACTAAAAAAGAAAAGTACCCCATACTCCCTGTAGAATAGAATAGAATAGAATAGAATAGAATAGAATAGAATAGAATAGAATAGAATAGAATAGAATAGAATAGAATAGAATAGAATAGAATTCTTTATTGACCAAGTGTGATTGGACACACAAGGAATTTGTCTTGATGCATATGCTCTCAGTATACATAAGAGAAAAGATACGTTCATCAATAATCATAAGGTACAACACTTAATGACAGTTTTAGGGTACAAATGATACAAGCAACAAAATTACAGTCATACAGTCATAAGTGGAAGGAGATGGGTGGTGGGAACGATGAGAAGATTAATAGTAGTGTACACATGCATATATAAAATCCCCTCTGACCATTATGAGTGAATTATGTCTTCCACAATCTTGGTCTACTACAGATGCCTTGGATTGTGAGGGTTCTGTGAAGTTTCTTAGCTGTTTCTATTCCTGCATTCTTCTGAATAGAGACCTCTGATGTTGTTTCTGGGAGCTGTTGGAGCTACTCTCCCAGTTTAGGACACACAATCCCAAATGCTCCTACCACTTCTGGGACCATATTGTCCTTCAGAATCTGGTATTTCTCCAGCTTCCCATACTCCTTTGTGATGTTGTCGTCACTTGGCACTGCTACATCTATCACCACTTCTGCCTTATGGATGTATGGTTAAAGATAGATAGATAGATAGATAGATAGATAGATAGATAGATAGATAGATAGATTTCCTGGAGCCTCCAGAAGAGCGAAAACGGCTTCCCTTGGGCTCTGGAGGCCCTCCCAAGGCCAGAAATGAGCCCATTTCTGGACTTCTGGTACTTCCAGTAGACCCATTTTTTACTCTCCCCAGACTCTGGAGGCTTTCCTGGAGCCTCCAGGAGGGCGAAAACGGCCACCCCCGGGCGCCGGATGCTCTCCGGAGGCTGGAAACAGGTGCGTTTCCGGACTTCCGGTACTTCCAGTAGGCCTGTTTTTTGCCCTCCCAGAGCCTCCATGCATGCCATGCACTTACCTGGCATCCAAAACGGGCTGCGTGGAGACTCTTGGAAGGGGTGGGGTGGGCAGGATCAGCCAGTCCTTGGAACAACTGGTTCAGCGAACCAGATTAAAATTAACATCTAGTTTGCCTGAACTAGTCCAAACCGGCTGAATCCCACCCTTGTAATAGATTTGGTTTCTATTTTCCCACCAGCAACAATCAGGAGACAGAAAATCTGTCTCACATAAACTGTTAGAATGTCCCTTATGTACCTAATGGCAATCAAGATTAAACCTTATAATTGTTCACAGTTCTAACTGTTTTTGCAAGAGGTGGGCATGAATATCTCCTGTGTGATCACTTCTCAGAAATTTCTAAGAAGCCTGCATAGTTCTCACCAAGAGCTGCAGCTCCTAAAAGCCAACAGGTTCTTCCGTCATGTTATTGTTAGCTGCTAACTTTTAAAAGATTTTCTCACAGTTGCTATTTTTTAAAAATATTTTTTCATATTGATTATATGTATGGTTTTTTTTTTTATATTTATGTTTGGTGTTGGACCATAAATACATTTTAATTGATTGATTGATTGAAAGCTCAGAAGGGCTTTAAGTGGATGGGACAAACGTTAGGGGTGGGCTTCAAATATTTTAGCAAGGGGTTCTCTGGGTGGGCATGGCCATGTTGGGCATGGCTTAGTTGGCCTCCTGCACCATGGCGGGGGGGGGGGGGGGGCGTTTTTGCCCTCTTTGGGCTCCTTGAGGCTTTCCTCGAGTTTCAGGAAGGGCACAAATGGCCTCCCAAGGCTTTGGAGGCCCTCTGGAGGCTGGAAACAGGCCCATTTTTAACTCTCCCTGAGTCTCCACGTGTGCCTGCACTTACCTGCATCCAAAACGGGCCATGTGGGGACTCCAGGGAGGGGCAGGGTGGGGTGAGCAGGGCTAGCCAGGAGTGGGTTATCTAAACTGCACAGAATCTTAGCTAGAGATTCTCCCGAACACCTGCAAACCCCCAGCATCCCTCTCCTGCCTATGAATCATGTTTATTATTAGAAGTCGAGTCCAGTTTTATTTATTCTGATAATTGTATTTCCCCTTAAATTGCAGAGCTCTGGACTGTCCACCTTATTCCCCGGTCCGAATTCCTACAACAAAACAAGCAAGACTTTTGGTACAATGGTGCAACTATTTAATCTTTTAATAAGTAGGGATGGCATGTGAACTATATTGAAAAAAAAAATAAGTGGATGCATTCACAAAATGGCTCCTGGAGGGAATAGGTCATCTATTAAAAAGCCTTATGGTGAATATACAAATATTTACACATTGATTGTCTTTGGGTGGGGCTAAAGACATAAAGCCAACTGCTTTATCTTTGAAGAAAACTTTAAGAAAACAATGTTACTGGAGGCCCATATGTGCTTGTGAAAATGAAAGAAAAACATTGATGGGCAGAATAATTTCAGCTGAAAAGGTGGTTGAGTGGCTCTGATAGGAGCAGGCTAAAAGACTGAAGGGACCCAGCAGGATGGACAAGAAATGGGCACTGCAGAGCACAGGTGGGTTTCAGCAGGTTCTGACCAGTTCTGGAGAACTGGTAGCGGAAATTTTGAATAGTTCAGAGAACCAGGCTGCCCCCCACCCCCCATCTATTCTCTGCCTCCCAAGTCTCAGCTGATCGAGAGGAAATGGGGATTTTGCAGTAACCTTCCCCTATATTGGGGAGGGAATGGAGATTTTACAGTATCCTTCCCCTGCCACGCCCACCAAGCCACGCCCACCAAGCCACACCCACAGAAATTTTTGAAACCCACCACTGCTGCAGAGTCCATGTAGTCACTTGTAAGGGTGAACAATCATGGGGGTGCATCAGGGCCATGGCTTCAAAACTGGGTTGTAAATAGCTTTGGGCGCATCTGGCATAACTTCAGACAGCCATTAAGTGACTGGTAGTATGTAACGGATAACCTGCATGGACAAAGTTTCTAGAACAAATTAGTATTTTTGCTGCATTATGTTATTGGCCATAATCATGACTTATGATAATTTTGTCCTTAGACGAAGAATTAAGGCAGACCTTTCATCGTATTTGGCCTGAAGTCATGTAAGTATATTATGGTACAAAATACAATATTTTCTTTGCAGGAATGAAGGAAGCAGTCCAACTGTTACATAATATACCTAAAGGAAAATGGCTGCTCTGCTCTGCCCATTGTGACTGTTGAAACAGGATCCCCTGTGAAGGATGGAAGTTCACCCAGCTCTGTTTGATCTTAACCCACTTTGGATGAATGTCCAGACACCTTAGATTCCCAAGAGAACAAATGAGGATTTTGAACTCAGTACAGGGGGCAGATAAGGGACCAGTTTCCCTGGAGAGCATCTCATTCCCATTTGAGAAATAGGAGGGGTATTGAGAAGTCTTCATAATGAAAAAAAAGTTGGTTTTCTGAAGGAAAGATAGGATAGAAACCAAATAAGTAAAATATTGTGAGGATGCCATAGTTATGATAATATTAGACTCTAATTAGACTCTAAAGGGTGGTGCAAGGAGTAGCACAGCCCCCTCCAGCCAGAGCAAGGTAATGGCGCTGCTGTTGCAAGGTGGGGCGGGGCAGCATAGGAACAAGTGGGCTGAAGCAGTTTGGGTTCTTCTTACCTGTAAGAAGTCCCATCCCAAAAGTGCTGCAGCAGCTTTGCTGAATGCTGCTTCTCTCCGCCGCAGTGCTTTCCAGATGGGACTTACAGGTCCGAACCCAAAGCGGCGGCTCACAGCTGCTAAATTTCACTGTGCTGCAGAAGATGCATCAGGCCACTAGCAAGAACAGCGATGGAGAGAAGCAGCTAGTGTCTTGGGGGCAGTGTCTTTGGGCAGAGAGCACGTGCAGTGTCTCCCCGAGTGCCTGAGGCTCGCCCAGCACCAACAAGGACCAGAAGAAGTGGCCATGTTGTGACCAAGGCCAAAGTAGTGATTACCAAACACAATTCAGTCCTCAACAAACTTATTTTATTTAAACAGCTGAGAATGAATTCATTCTCAGCTTAGTCCAAAACAAAATTCTTAATAACCAGTCCATCGGCCTTATCACTAACCTTTGATGTCTTTGGCAATCTGCCAATGGCTTTTCTTGGCAAAAACCCCACAAAGTTCAAGAGACACTGACAAGAAGCATAGGAATCAACATTGCTTTTCTACAAAGAACCCAACGGCTCGTTGCTGCTCTTTTAAGCCTTATGGGAGTGGCCAATCATCTTCTAGCCTTACTCCTGAGTCATCCTTTTTGCTTGAGCTGCTCTTGCCTTCTGGCAGCTCTTCACATGTGTGCACTAGGAACAGGCTCCTCCTGTTCCTCTGCCTCTCTGCTTTCTACCTCTGGATGCTCCGTAGTTCGTGCATTGCTCCCAGATGGCCCTGGCCCCATCTCTGCCTTCAACTCAGAACCCTTATCTGGGCCTTCCCCAGCCTCCATGACTGGCCTATTGTCCTCCCCAGCCTCCTCACTGTCCGACTCCTCTGCCAGGTCCGCAGGCTGCTGGAGGACCACAACAGGCCGCAAGATCAAGCAACATCTTGTGGCCACTTCTTCCAGTCATTGTTGGTACTGGGCATGCCTCGGGCACTCGGGGAGATGTTCCACATGTTCTCCCTTTCTTCCAGCGCTCGTGCAGGGAACCCAGGCTTGGAGGAGCAGCAACGGTTTGGAGCTTGTTAAGGAGGACCGCTTCGCTCCAGCCATGCGTTTTCCAGCCTGAGCTGCTTGCAGTAAAAAGCATGCAATATGCTGCTGCTAAGCACACACGAGTGCTGGAAGAAAATTGGCCAATGGTCAGCTGCAGCCAGAGCTGAGCTTGGTGAAGCAGATGAACTTCAGGACACACAATCTACCCCTCAAGCTCCCAATGCCCGAACCTGTGAGTTGGAAGAGAGATTCTCTGTTGTGCTGTGAATACGTATGGACCGAGTGGGCTTTTTGCTTCCCACCCCCATCTCCCCATCCCGATCCAGCGTGGCGGAGACAGCCCAGTGGAGGCAGAAAACGGGGCGTTTCCATTGGCCCTTCTCTTGTTTTCCCGCTAGCCTCCTTTTGCCAGCATGAGCCAAGCAGGCTTGTCAGGCAGTCACAATCTTTAGATGGGCTTTTATTTTGTCAGCCTAAGAGGGTGGGGGGAAAAGAGCACGGAATGATACTTTTGGAAATCGCCCTGTCTTTGCAGCATCGTCCCGCCTGCGCCGCCCCACCTTGCCATGAGTGATGTTGAGTTGGCCATGCCCACTCAGTCACATGACACCCCCCAGCCACGCCCACCCAACCAGTCACTAGGAAGAACCAGTTGTTAAATTACTTGAATCCCACCACTGTGTATAAGTAAAAATGACTTGTCTTTTGGTTTCTTTTTATTATCAGGGTATATCAGATTTTTATTCCTTGGAGTGACCCTAGACTGATTAACATTTCTTCCAATAATACTGAAAATGCGGAAATTCCTTCGAATATGTCTAGAATATCAGAAAATTTCTCTTCTCCATATGACCAACCGTTCGATTATTTAACACAAAACCTTTACTATGGATTCTTTGCCATTATTTGTTTTTTGGGCCTGGTTGGAAATGGAATGACAATTTATCTTCTGGCCTTTTCCATTAAGAGGAATTCTTTCACCACTTTCATCCTGAATCTCTCCATTGCTGATTTTGGAGTCATCACATCCCTCATTATGACAGAAATATTTGTGATAGTGTTAACTTTGGGTAAAAGAAATTACGTTGTCCAAACCTTTTTCTTCTTACTTTTTGAGTTCTTTTTCTTCACCTATTCTGCCAGCCAGTTTCTACTGACCGCCATCAGCCTGGACAGGTGTGTGGCTGTCCTCTTCCCACTCTGGCATCGCTGCCATCGTCCTCCATATTTGCCCACACTTGTTTGTAGCCTCATCTGGATCCTCTCCTTCCTGCTCTCTGCGGTGCACTTCATTCTCCAGCAAACCAGGGCCTTTGGAAGTTCACCTTTCTTTTACCAGCTGATTGTGAATGGTTTGCTTTGTATGCCTCTCATGGTTGTGTCCACTGTGACTCTCTTGATTCATATGAGGACTAAAAGGCAACGCAATCAAAGGAAACTTCTCACCACCATCTTGCTGGCTCTCCTCTTCTTCCTCCTGTTTTCTCTCCCAATGAATGTCTTTTATGTCCTTGAATATTTTGTTTCTTATAATCCCCTCCTCATGACCATTGGGATAGGATGTATGGCTCTCAACAGCAGCATCAACCCACTCCTTTATTTTTTAATCAGGAGGAAAAAGAGAGGAAAGAAGCAGCCCAGAGCAACTTTTAAGGTTGCTCTGCAAAGAGTTTTCAAGGATGAGCAGGAAAGCTCAGAAGAGCAGCAAACTACAGAGGAAAGCATATTGTGAAATGTCACTATCATTGTATAATCATTTTAAATCCATAAATAATTGGTGGGTTCAGTAAGAAAACTGATGTGATTTACTGAACAAGCTGAACACAAAACAATATAAACAGGAAATATTTATCTATGTATAATTCTCGAAGTGAAGATGTTTGTATATTAATTGTTTTGCTTATATAATTCCTTTTTTTCTTTCCTAATAAGAACTGTTAAGAGGGATGTGGTAGCTCAGTGGATAAGATGCTTGTCGATTGAAAGGTTGGCAGTTCAGCGGTTCAAATCCCTAGTGCCATGTAATAGGGTGAGCTCCCGTTACTTGTCCCAGCTTCTGCCAACCTAGCAGTTCGAAAGCACATAAAAAATACAAGTAGAAAAATAGGGATCACCTTTGGTAACAGCGTTCTGTGCGCCTTTGGCGTTGAGTCATGCCGGCCACATGACCATGGAGACGTCTTCGGACAGCGCTGGCTCTTCAGCTTTGAAACAGAGATGAGCACCGCCCCCTAGAGTCAGGAACGACTGGCACATATGTGCAAGGGGAACCTTTACCTTTAATAAAAACCGTTAGAAATAATTCTTACTGCATGATATTTTTAAAATGTATAAAACTTATCATTTTATTTATCTTTATTTGTTACATATTTTCCAAGGTTTTGTCCCTAACAAACTTGGAAGAATATATGGCTTGACTAAAAACATGTAAATTTATATGTGTATATATGCATAATGAAAATAAAGAGAAGGGGAAAAATACAAGATACATTTCCTGAAATAAAATGTGACAATTATGATCCTCACAAATTTCAGACTTAATATTCAAATATGTTTAATAATAACAGTTCATTATTGATAACTTTCATTTGTTGGGGTTTTTTAAACTATTTATTTATTTTATTTATTTTATTTACCAAACAGGTGATAGGTGATAGGTGATAGATTTTATTTATTTATTTATTTACCAAAAATTTATATGCCGCCCTTCTCCCTAAGGACTCAGGGCGGCGAACACAAGTTAAAAACATACAATAATAAAAGATCAAAATGATTAAAACCCAATTAAAACAACAACAATCAAAATAAGAAAAAACCCCAAGGATCAAGGTCAACCCATTTGTGAAACAGCCAGGTGTTTAAGTCCCGACCGAAGGAGGGGATATCAGGAGCCGTCCGAAGCTCGGTGGGTAACTCATTCCAGAGGACAGGGGCGCCCACAGAGAACACTCTACCCCTGGATGTTGCCAGCTGACATTGTCTGGCTTAAGGTACCCTGAGGAGGGCACTCTTATGAGATCGAACAGGACAGTGGGAGGCGGGTAGGAGATGGTCCTGCAAATACCCCGGACCTAAGCCATGTATGCTTTAAAGGTGAGTACCAGCACCTTGAAGCAGATCTGGAGGACCACTGGTAGCCCATGCAGCTCGTGTAGAAGATGGGTTACACGGGAGTAACGGGAAGCTCCCTGTAACCACCTGCGCGGCCGCATTCTGAACCAGTTGGAGCCTCCGGGTGCACCTCAAGGGCAGCCCCATGTAGAGGGAGTTGCAGTAATCCAAACGAGAAGTAACCAGGACATGAGTGACCGTGCGGAGGGCATCTTTGTCTAGGAAAGGGCACAACTGGCGCACCAGGCGAACCTGGGTGAAGGCCCCCCTGGTCACGGCCGTAAGAATGGTCTTCCAAAGACAGTCGGGAATCCAGGAGGACACCCAAGTTGCGGGCCCTCTCGATGGGAGGAAACACTCCCCCCCATTGAAAGTGATGGAACTTCTAGAACACGAGATGCTGGCATCCATAGCCACTCAGTCTTGGAAGGGTTGAGTCTTAGCCTGTTCCTACCCATCCAGGCCCGTACCGCCTCCAGGCAGCAGGACATAATGGAAAAGGCATCCCCGGGGTGGCCTGGAGTGGAGATATATAACTATGTATCATCAGCATATTGATGATACCTCACCCCGAAGCCACGAATGATCTCACCCAGCGGCTTCATATAGATGTTAAAGAGTAGGGGGGAGAGAATCGACCCCTGAGGCACCCCACAAGTTAGGGGCCTTGGGGTGGACCTCTGCCCCCCCCCGCCCATACAAACTGTGAACGACCTGAGAGGTAGGAGGAGAACCACTGTAAAACAGTGCCTCCTACCCCCAACCCCCCAAGTCGCTGTAGTAGGATACCATGTTTGATGGTATTGAAAGCCACTGAGAGGTCAAGTAGGACCAGGATGGAGGAACAACCTCCATCCCGGGCCCACCAGAGATCATTCACCAGAGCGACCAATGCCATTTCCGTGCTGTGCCCACGCCAGAACCCCAATTGGTACGGGTCTAGGAAATCTGTTTCCTCGAGGAACTTTGGGAGCTGTTGCGCCACCACAGACTCAACAACCTTTGCAATAAAGCAAAGGTTGGAGACTGGCTGATAGTTATTTAGTGAGTCTTAATAACTCACTTAATAACTCCAAGGCCGGCTTCTTGAGGAGGGATCGAACCACCACCTCCTTAAGGGAGGCAGGGATGACCCCCTCCCTCAAAGAAGTGTTGACAATGGCCTGGGTCCAGTCTCCAGTCACCTCCCAGGCAGCTGAGACAAGCCAGGAGGGACACGGATCCAGCAAACATGTGGAGGCACCCAATCTACCCACAACCCTGTCCACTTCATCCACAGAAACTGGGTCAAACTCAACCCAGATACTACTCCCAAGACTTGCCCCAGTTTCCTGAATGGATTCTGCCCAGTCAGAGTCCAGACCGATCCAGATCTGAGCGATTTTATCTTGCAGAAACTGAACAAAATCCTCAGCTCTGCCCTCTAAGGGGTCTTCCCTTGCTCCCTGATTGAGGAGAGAGCGGGTCACTCTAAACAGGGCTGCTGGGCGATTTGCAGGGCTTTGGCAATAGCCATGATGAGAATTCGGACTTGTCGGACTCTAGGAAATAGCTTTAGGCAACGCAGTACACGGCTTAACAGCAGAAGTCGGAGAGTTGTCACACTCTGGTACTTCTTAAATGGATATATTTCTTCTGGTATAATGGAGATGATGGTCACTATGAAATCAAAGATATTCCAGGGATTTTTCCAGTATCTCTGAAAGCTCACAAACCAATGCAACCCAATCTCCGTCAGAAAGATCTGTAAAATGATCCAAATGATCACCTCCAGGACCCTGGTAATTTTCACATAGGTGATTCCCCTCTTCCCCATGATCTCCGTTGAGATCATGAGGACTACCATGTTCAAGAAGATAAGAAAGATGATAAAGCCTTTGAATGTTTGGCTGTTCAGAACTGAAGACACCCACATCTTAAGAGGGGGCCAACGACTGCAACGCACCTCGATACGGTTGCGCCAGCGTTTCTCTTGAGTCACCATGATGTTCCGGGTGGGCACGACATGGAAGCGAACCAATTGGTGGTGATCCATGAGCATCAGTTTCTTTCGCTTCTTGGAATCCAGAAAATCTTGTATGTTATACCGTGGCACCGCATGGCTCAGCCCCTCAAAGTGATCAATCAGGTAAAATGTATAGATCAGCTTAGAGCAAATGGCATCCGCACGGGGATTCAAGTCAAGTTTGGGAGTTTTCTTAGGTGGGGCAAAAGGCAGCATGGCACCTGTTTGCTGCTCCAACTCCACACAGAAAAATCTAGAAGTTCCTCAGTTGTTTCAACAGTGATCTCATAGTTGAGAAGAATGACTCCAACGTTCTATTAAGCTGCCCTGATATCAGTAGGATCTCTTAATTTCTACAATCCATAGACAAGATGTTTGCCCCCACCAATCCATGGAGACCTAGACTAGAAGGAAGACAGAAATTAGTATCTAATGAGTTTAGGGCCATAGTTTATTTAACTTGCAGGAATTTTCAACTAACAGAATTATACTAAAACATAGAGAATAACAGAGTTGGAAGGGACTGTGGAGGTCTTCTAGTCCAACCCCCTGCTCAGGCAGGAAACTCTTTACCATTTCAGACAAATGGTTGTCCAATCTCTTCTTAAAAGCTCCCAGTGTTGGAGCAGCCACAGCTTCTGGAGGCAAGTCGTTCCACGGATTAAATTAATTTCTCCTTATTTTTAGGTTGGATCTTTCCTTCATGAGTTTCAATCCATTGCTTCTTGTCCTGATTTCGGGTTCTTTGGACAATAGGTTGACCCCTTCTACTTTGTATTGTGAGATCAGCTGGGAAGGTATACCAATTATCAGCTTTTACCTGGGCATTTCCACTCTCCATCAATCAAATAAGGATGATGAAGATACGTTTTTTCCGATCTTGCTTATTAATCTAAAAAAAAAATGTAAAGAAACCAACTATGCCTTTTATCTCAGCTGATGTAGCTGAGATAAATGAAGATAAATCGGCTTAGATAATATTACCAAAACAGGAAGAACATCTTCTCTGCTCTTATCTATTTACTTACTTTTGATATTGTATAGCATGTTTTCTTGAGTTACAAACTTTACTAACTTAATTGTTGTTGGTGGTGTTTAGATTTTTGGTGGCCTGGTGATGTCCCAAAGGTGCTTTTCAAGAGGCAACTGGGCTTTCTTTGTTTTTCCTTGAAGATGTTTCTCTTCTCGTTCTAAAAGCTTCTTCAGTTCTCTGAAGAAGAAAGGCATTTTTTTTCTTTTTTTAAAAAATGGTAATAATTTTAGGCTGATATCGGATACAGTTGCAGCTCAGAAGCATGAGGTGGAGCACCAACAAACAACCTAAGAGTGTTGGATTTTCCAGCACTGACTTGTGAATCTCAGAAGGAAGAAGGGAGGTTGTAGGAGTTTTACTATTACAGAAGCTGCTGGCTTTGAATCTTGCTTAAAAGCTTTTACTTTTCAAATTCCATTATGTTTCTATGAAGCCCATTAGTTAATTAAGCGATGCTACCAAAGTCTTCGATTGTCTGAATTTGCCTTTACTCTGCCAGCTGTCACTGGAAATTTACCTACCAGGAAGTTGGTAGACTCTGACTCCATAATAGCTTGGCTTTTGAAATTAAAATTAAATAAGATGCACTGAGAATTTATTGCATTTAAGACACAGAACAGAACAACTCTTGGTAAGAGTTCAAATTTACAAGTTTTTTGAGTTTAACCCATAATAGTTACTTTGGAACTCCTGATCTTTCTCTTCGATTGGTCCCTTCTGGCCAATAAGACCTTGATTCTGAACTCCAGTGCAATTCAATTTTGTTCCTTGATTTCAAGCACAAATATCTTTGCTAATTTAAACCCTGAGTTGTTTAATCACTTTGCTATGTCTCGCAGTCTACTCATTTTCCCTAATGTCCATTGTTCATAATGCGCATTCCCTGAAAACTAACAACGGTTTTCATAATTTAATTTAATTTAATTTAATTTAATTTAATTTCCAATTTATATACCGCCCTTCTCCCTGAGGACTCAGGGCGGTGTACAGCCAAGATAAAAAAAAAAGCATAGAATACAAATATTAAAAAACATTTTAAAATATATATAAATTTTGGCCCGAAAGTTAAGAAATCACAAACTAATTAAAAGAATTTAAAAATTTCTTCTTAAGCCAACCCGGCTTGCTGGAAAAGATGGGTTTTAAGGGCATGGCAGATTCCAGAGGGTAGGTGCCCCCACCGAGAAGGCCCTCCCCCTGGGGGTCACCAGCCTACATTGTTTGGCTGATGGCACCCTGAGGAGGCCTCTCTGTGGGAGCGCACGGGTCGATGGGAGGTCGTTGGTAGCAGCAGGCGGTCTCGCAGATAGCTAGGCCCTATGCCATGGAGGGCTTTAAAGGTGATAACCAACACCTTGAAGTAAGAGAAATGTCCTTAATATTTTCTATTCCATAAGTTTCCCCAGGTGATGCAGGCTTTTAAAATAATATAAGGTATTTATTTATTGAATTTAGAACGTTGCCCAATGGTGTAACACTCTGGACAGGGTAAATATTCAAATCTAAAGAACCAAAATAATAAGAATTTTGCACCAACTGAAGTTTCCAGATGCTCTCCAAGGGCGGCCCCATATAGAG
The DNA here is from genome assembly GCA_022577455.1 of Arizona elegans. Classification (NCBI taxonomy): domain Eukaryota; kingdom Metazoa; phylum Chordata; class Lepidosauria; order Squamata; family Colubridae; genus Arizona; species Arizona elegans. The sequence continues at coordinate 4,118,071 of JAKOOJ010000030.1, forward strand.
TGTGTCGCAATATTCAAGACGAGAAGTGACTAGGGTACAAGTGACTGTGAGTAGGGACTGTCGGTCCAGGAAAGGGCATAACTGGTGCACAACCCGCAGCTGTGCAAAGGCCCTCCTGGCCATGACTGCCTGCTCTTTGAGCAGGCGTCGTGAGTCCAGGAAAACCCCTAGATTACACACAGGTTCTGTTTGGGGTAGTGCCACCCCATCCAAGACCAAAGGTGGCAATTTTCCCTGAGCCAATGAACCCCAAACCCAGAGCCACTCGGTCTTGCAAGGGTTTAGTTTCAACCAGTTGCTCCCCATCCAGCCCCTAACAGCCTCTAGGCACTGCGAGAGGGAGGACACGGCATCATTTAACTCATCACAGGCCGAGACATACAGCTGAGTATCATCAGCATATTGGTGATACACAGTGGTGAAATCCAATTTTTTTTTACTACCAGTTCTGTGGGCATGGTTTGGTGGGCATGGCAGGGGAAGGATACTGCCAAATCTCCATTCCCACCCCACTCCAGGGGGAAGGATATTGCAAAATCTCCATTCCCACTCTGGGGCCAGCCAGAGGTGGTGTTTCCCAGTTCTCCCGAACTACTCAAACTTTCCGCTACCGGTTCTCCAGAACCTGCCAGAACCTGCTGGATTTCACCCCTGGTGATAGCTCAGTCCATGGTGATGGAAGGTGGTTTCATCAAATTCTTTGCAAGAAAGGCTGTATGTGATGAAGGAAGATAGATAGAAGAAGCTAGTAACAAGAAATGTTGCTCCGAATATTTTTTCTTTAAAGAAACTACTAGAGGATTCTTTTTAATTCTCAGCTAGGAAACCAGCAGCAAACTAATAGAACTTCCAAGCATACAACAAGAATAACAACAAAAAGAATTTGCTGTTTAATATTATACAATTGTACAATGCAGATAATGTTGGGATGGATCTGAAAAAGATGTGAAAAAAAGCATTCTAGAATTGCCTTTTAAGAAATGTTTACTGACCATCCCTTGAATAGGAGTCATTTTAAAAGAGAAAAATTATCAGGTCTTCACTTAAGATAATGGGAAAAAGAAGACTAGCTCACTTAACAGAATAGCTGTTATTTTGAAAGGAGATGAAAAGTGCTTAATGTTTATTAAGGGTTAGGAATCAACTGGCCTGAGCAATCTCATGGGCCCCTCAGAAATCTCTCTGGAATTGCTTTATAATTTGGCATGCATGCAAATGCATACCCTCTACCTTAAATTGAGCTAATGCACATTTTCGCAAACTCATGCAATTCCTTTGGTTAAAAGCAGAAGCATGGCTAAATATCATGCAGAAATGCAGATTACTGGAAATTAGAGAAGCAACACAAGAAGTCACCTGACCCCTCATCAGCCAATAAGAGGAAAGAACGGGATTCTGTTTGGTTTTTGGCGGGAAAAACCTCAGAATGCCTATGGTAAAAGAATCAATGGCTTCCAGGAAGAGGAGTTACCTCAGGAACGATAGGAAACTGTGATTTTGCTATTGTATAGCCATAATTGTACTGGCATTTTGCATGTTTAAAGTGTGTATTCTGTATATGGAAGCTCACTTTCTTTTGACACCTTTAATAAACTGGTTTTTTGTTCCAATCCTGCCTTTCTGCCACCCACCTCAGCTTGGCTTTTTCTTGGCTTCTCCTATGGATTTAGCCAGATTTGGGTGGGGTGTGGGTGTCCATCCTTCCCAGTTCCCCAGGGGACTGGTGTGGAGAAAGGAACCAGTATCCGGCAAAGGGGATGGCAACAGCCATTGGACCAAATTTTTCAGTTGATGGTCATCCCAGGTTACCTCAGAACTGAAGGATCTCAGAGGAAGAGCTGATTTGACCCATAGGACGCCTTTCCCTTGTTATTATAGTGACCAAATCTCCTTGGAAAAAAAGGACAAACCGGAAAAAGTGTCCAACCTGAAAGCGGTTCATAAGGACAACATGTTTTAAAGTAACAACCCAACCTCCCACAAGTGAAACTGTGTAAAACATTGTTTAGATGAGCACAAACACACTGCAGCAACCCTAAACATCAGGAAAAGGAAACAGATCGTGTATACAACATCTTCCAGCAGAACGGATAGCTATGCAACTTTATTCAAAAATTGCCTGGCCACATTCAACCCTCTACACCACAGCCAACAGAAGCTTTGAAAAGGATAGCAATAAAATAAAATAAAAATAAAAATGGGGGGGATGGGATGTGTGGGTGTGGCTTGGTGGGTGTGTCATGGCTTGGTGGGTGTGGCTTGGTGGGTGTGGCTAGGTGGGCGTGGCAGGGGAAGGATACTGTAAAATCTCCATTCCCTCCCCAATCCAGGAGAAGGATACTGCAAAATCCCCATTTTCTCCCGATCAGCTGGGACTTGGGAGACAGAGAATAGATGGGGGTGGGGTCAGTCAGAATTTTTACTACTGGTTCTCCGATCTACTCAAAATTTTCACTATCGGGTCTCCAGAAATGGTCAGAACCTGCTGAAACCCATCTCTGGATGGGACAGGATTGATGTACAACATACAACAGAGAGTGTAATAGCCACTATGTAGGAATAATAGGCAGAAGACTAGCAAAGCACATCTACGGACATCAAGTAGCCATCAGAAGATATGATGAAAACTCCTTCATTTCACAACACGTGGAGAGAGTTAACAAGTTTCAATTGAGAAACTGTGAGCATCCTAAACCAAGTTAATTCCAAAAATGCTAGACTTTTCCTTGAAGCCTAGCAGTCAGGCACAATTGGGATATGATTCCAGCCATCCCTCTCCTTTAGATTTAGACACCACAAAAACCACCCTGAATTTGGCTAAAATGGGATTTAGCAGCTGATAGGTCAATTTGTGGGAATTCAGGCATTGTCTTAAAATATTCGCAGCATGCTCAGGTATCATTCTTAATTGGGAGAAGCATGGTATGTGAGCATAGCAACTACAGGTATATTTCATTCATCTGCTTTCAACCCAATTATCAATAAAGGTTGGGTTGAAATATTTGTAGCTCAGAGTTTAAATGAGGGGGCTTTGATGCTCTCTGAGCTTGACTGATCAGATTGAGGATGTTACCTAATTTGGGTAGTGAAACTTTTACAAGCAAACAATCAAGCTCAGAGAGCATCAAGAACCCAAATACTTAGATAGAATATTGACCTGGAGTTGTGTGAATATCTTGGGTTGTTTTGTGTGTGTGTGTGCAATTCTCCCTTCTCTGGTTTATATCTTCTCTACTCCACATGTTTCAGTTAAATGACAAAGCAAGGCATCACAAAACAATGTCTCCTATCAGATTTTGTTGACAATGTGGTTTGAAAATGTATCCTTTCCCTGGAGAAATTTAGGGGAAAAAATGTCAGTTTTACAAGCAAGATGAAAGGATATGGGAAAACCAAGACAAGAAGTTGGTTGGAGAGAGTTGGCAGTCTGGCTCTTACATTGATGATTAAAGAAACTTGCTTGTTATTTCCAGTTTGAAATGTTAACTCTGTTCCCAACCTTGGGACATAATCTCAAACATACTAGAACATTAGCTGGTAAATTCAAAAGTTCTAACCTGAAACAAAGAGGAAGTGGTAGCCTAGTGGTTAAGACTCTAGGCTTGTCAACCAGAAGGTTGGCAGTTTGAGACTCAAGTACCGCATGACAGAATGAGCTTCCGTTAGTTGCCTCAGATCCTGCCAATTTAGCAGTTTGAAAGCATGCAGATGCAAGTAGATAAATAGGTAGCACTTCAATGGGAAGGTAGCGGTATTCCATGAATGTCTGCACAAAGATGGCCTTGAGAGACATATTCAGGATCTGTTAAAAAAACCAAAATGGACAGAAGCCTTATCTGAGCCCTGGGAAAGAAAGAGAAAAAGTCTGAAGCTCTATCCACACTGAGTCAGTGGATTACAAGAAGAGGGGATGAAAAACTAAACTCTAGAACTAAACTTTATGCTATATGAACTCTTGTAGATCTGTTTCCTGATCTGGAGAATTTTCAAGGGCTAACAATGGCAGCCCCCTCAATACCTACTGATTTGATTTCATCAGAAGAGAACTTAATGAAAACATTTCAGTGGAATATTTGGAGTGTTTTTGTTTCCTGAGCTGCATAGAAAATTACTGTTGCTTTCGTACTCTTTGGTCTCTAGTGTCTCGAGGGAAAAGATGAAAAAAAGAGAAATCCAATTTCCCCTTTTCTTGCTTTCTCTTCCTTCTACAATGGTACGCCTTAAGGGTAATTTAAACAGGATGTTTAATTGCCCATCAATGGTAATTTAAACATTAAAAAGGTATAACTTTTTCATGCTAAGAAGAATTGCCAAATACTAATGGTCCAAAATCGAATGGCTTTATAAGGAATGTCTTGAAGAATCGATGTCTCACTCTTTTTGAGCCAAGATCATCACTGTGTTTACACTTTGCTGACAATCCTGGCAGAAGAGAGGACTTCTTTTGAGGCCAGAACAGGGATTACAGTGAAGAGATCCTGAGATAGGAGAACTCACTAGAATTTGAATATCAAAAGGTAGGTGCTCTCTGAATTTATGCATATGTCCTATACCTGGAATTTCTCTCTATGATGGATTGATTATGTGCCATTAAGTTGTTGCCAACTCTTAGTAAACACATTGATATTTTCCATTATGTTCTGTCTCTTCTTCTATGATGCTTCCCCCCCCCCTTTCCCATGCCTCCTAATTCTACACCTTCCATTCCCACAATTCTGCTTCAACAACATTTTTAGACTTCACTTGGAGCACAACCAGAGGTGAAATCCAGCAGGTTCTGACAGATTCTGGAGAATCAGTAGTGGAAATTTTGAGTAGTTCAGAGAACTGGCAAATATCACCTCTGGCTGGCCCCAGAGTGGGGTGGAAATGGGGATTTTGAAGTATCCTTCCCCTGCCATGCCAACCAAGCCTCGCCTACCAAGCCACACGATGCCCACCGAGCCATACCTATAGAACTGGTGGTAAAAAAAAACTGAACTTCACCCCTGAGTACAACACACTACTACACTATCTTTTGCTTCCATCCATATCATTCTCCACCCAAAGGCCAACCTATGGCAACCGAAGGAAGCAATAATTTAGTAAACTTGTATAAATTATGCATAGATAATTTTTTTGTTTAGTCTCATCATTTTCCCCCAAACAACAGCAATCACAAATTGTATCTCACTTTTGATACTGAAGGGTTTAAATATTTATACATACACTATAATACAGAAAATAGAAGGAAAATAGAAAGAGAGGCAAGTAGGAAAAAATTATGATACATTTTTAGGACCTCCTTGGAAAAGTATTGATTTTACATTATATTCTCACCAGCTCAAGGTTGATTCAGCCTTCCATACTTCCAGTGTCAGTAAAATGAAGACCCAGATTGTTGGGGACAATATGCTGACTCTGTAAAAGAATGATTATCTGGTTTCTGGGCTTCAGCAGCAAAATATCTCCTTTCACTGTTTATATCCTGAACTTGGCAATAGCTGATCTTGAAGTTCTCCTAACCAGGAGAGTCTGGTTCTTTCCCTTAGTTTTGATCCAAGAACTTGTTCTCCTGGCAAGTGTCCATTTTCCAGGTTTTCCTACTGTTAGCTTGAATCAATGTTTGGCTCTCCTCTGCTTTGAATCAGTGGTGAAATCCAATTTTTTTTTACTAACGGTTCTGTGGGTGTGGCTTGGTGGGTGTGGCTTGGTGGGCATGGAGGATACTGCAAAATCCCCATTCCTTCCCCACTCCTGGGGGAAGAATATTGCAAAATCTCCATTTCCACCCCACTCTGGGGCCAGCCAGAGGTGGGTATTTGCTGATTCTCTGAACTACTCAAAATTTCCACTTCCAGTTCTCCAGAACCTGTCAGAACCTGCTGGATTTCACCCCTGCATTGAATGTGATTGTTCTTATCAGCTGGGACATTTCTCCATAATTATGTATATTCTTCTGTGAATCATTTTCTTCTTGTTCTTGGCAGTTCACTTTATACATTTCAGTTCTGAAAATTCAGTTATAACATTATACCTCTTCCAGGTGCTTGTGTTGTCTTCCCTTCCATTCCGACAATTGCCTCTTTGGTTCTTTTTGTTAAAGGTTGCGGTGAAATGCAACAATTTTCCCAACACACACTCTCAATGGTTATCCTGATCGCTCTTATCATCTCCCTCCTCTTTGCTCTTCCTTTTACTGTCATTTGCATGATTGCATCATTTGAAGATATATCCCAATCTATATATTAGAACTGGTCAGTTTAATGACTTGTCTGAATAGCAGTGTGATATACTTTTGGGGAGAAAAAAAAAAAGAAGTCAACCTAGAGAGATCATCAAAGTCACATTTCAGAGGATTTTCCAGGAAGGAGAAGACAATAGAAAAGACATGGAGATAGAATTTCACTTTCAAAGTTTGATGCAATGCTTCCACAATTTTCTGGTTGGGATTAATTTGATGGCCCACCACTAACTGGGTAATACCCTTTCAGAAATGTGAATGGGTCAGTAAGTAGAATCTAAAGATGGCTGCAGTTCAAATTTTGATAGGAGTATCAAAAAGGCAGTCTAATGTTTAATGCCTTTTTGGGAAAAAAATGTAAGATTTTATTAGTGAACTATATCAAATAAAAATAATATATCATTAAATTGTACAATGAAAAAACCCATATAAGTTACTTTGATTAAAGTAGACTGAATATAAGAGGAGAAAAACAAAATAAAGTAAAGAAGTTATGAAAAAGGAAAAATTAAAACTGTATAATATTTGTGTAAGATCAGTTTAATTCTTAAAGTTATGATTATTTATTTATTTTTATTTATTTATTTATTAATTTTTTATACCGCCTCCTCTCCCGAAGGACTCGGGGCGGTGAACAGCCAAAATTAAAAACACACAGTACAAATATTAAAATACATTAAAATGAAATTAAATTTATCTTTGGCTTCCCCAATTTAAAACCCGTTACCCATAAAATTAAAAGATTTTTAACCCAGCCCGGCTTGCTGAAATAAAAAAGTCTTCAGGGCCCGGTGGAAGGTACGGATAGTTTCTATAGGGTCTAAATTAAATTTAGACCCTATAGAAACAAGTGGTTCCATCTTCTCAGCTGTAGAATAGAAAGCCATGAGGAATCCTTGGTGCTTTCTGAGATTGATTGTTTTCTTGAAGATGTTTCATTACCCAAACTAGGTAACAGCTGGGACATTTCTCCATAATTATGTATATTCTTCTGTGAATCATTTTCTTCTTGTTCTTGGCAGTTCACTTTATACATTTCAGTTCTGAAAATTCAGTTATAACATTATACCTCTTCCAGGTGCTTGTGGTGTCTTCCCTTCCATTCCGACAACTGCCTCTTTGGTTCTTTTTGTTAAAGGTTGCGGTGAAATGCAACAGTGCTGGTAAGGAGTGGGGTTTGCTCTCAGTTCATTATCTAGTTGCTTGCCCTGTCAGTCTTGGAGGGGATGGTCTTAGGGGTTCTTTGATTGGGCTGTTTACTGTTGGCTTCTTTGGCATTCCGTGAAGGGTCCATGAACGTCCTTGCGAATTTTCCTTCAGAAACTGTAAGACTTTAAAACTTTAATTTCAAGTGTTTTAGTGAACAGCAGAGCCATCTGCTTCAGCTAGGAAAAATTAAAACCTGAATGCATTGCTACAAAAATACCAATTTGGACTTCATCTATAGAAGTATTAAAACATCCAAATTTAAGTGAATTTATTTATTTATTTATTTATTTATTTATTTATTTACTTATTTATTTATTTATTTATTTATTTATTTAAATTTTTATACCGCCCTTCTCCTGAAGGACTCACAGCCAACACTAAAACACACATATACAAAAAATTTAAAAGCAATTTAAAAATATATTAAATAATTTGGCCCCGATATTATTAAAAAAACTAAAACAACCATTAAAATTCATGTTTAGGCCAGCTCAGCTTGTTGGAACAATAACATCTTGAGGGCACGGCAAAAGGCGCATAGGTCAGGGATCATCCGTATCTCAATTCATTCCAGAGGGCAGGTGTCCCCACAGAGAAGGCTCTCCCCCTGGGGGTCACCAGTTGACATTGTTTGACCGATGGCACCCTGAGGAGTCCCTCTCTGTGGGAGCGTATTGGCCAGTGGGAGGCTATCGGTAGCAGAAGACGATCTCGTAGGTACCCAGGTCCTAAGCCATGGAGCGCTGGGATAAGAATCGGATAAGATATAGAGATATACTAAAAGAACAAGGAAATTTGAAATCAAAACAGGAATTGGAACATGATCTTAATAAAGGAATTGATTGGTGGACATACATACAAATTCGGTCGAAATATAAAAAAGATACAAAATTATATGAAGTACAGAATGAACAAATTGAATTGGATAAAATTATACAAGGGACAGAGGAGAAATTAATTAGTAGGATATACAAATTTTTACTGTGATATAAGATGGAAGAAGAAATAGTTAAAGATACAATGATCAAATGGGCAAAAACTTTAATCACAATAGAATTAGAGAGATGGGAAAAAATGTGGCAAATAAATACAAAATTAACCATGTCCACGGCATACAAGGAAAACCAATTAAAGATGTTTTATAGATGGCATCTACCTCCGGCTAGACTCACAAAGATGTTTCCGAATAAATCTCCAGTATGTTGGAAATGTAATAAGAGCTACGGAACGTATTACCATCTTTGGTGGATGTGTCCGGCTGCAAAAAAATTCTGGGCTAAGATTAAAAAGTGGTTGGAGAAAATAATAGAGCAACCTATGAACAGAAAACCAGAGACATTCTTATTAGGGATATTTACTGAAAAATACACCAAAGAAATAAAATATTTGATTTTACATATTATAACAGCTGCACGTATATCATACACACAAAATTGGAAAAGGGAAACCATATCAACAGAAGAAGAATTGATAAAAACAAATCCTAGAATGTGCCGAGATGGACAAATTAACAAAAGAGCTCAAAGAAAAGGAAGATACGGAATATTATATAATCTGGCACAAATGGTATAAGTGGTTAGAGACTAGAAATAATGGATAATAAAAATAGGGGTGAAATTTGAAAATGGAAAGAATGAATATGTCAATGGATAGAATGTATAAAATTTTATTTATTTATTTTATTTATTTATTTATTCGAATTTCTATACCGCCCTTCTCCTTTCGGACTCAGGGCGGTGAACAGCCAGATAAAAAACATCTATACAAACATCACAGTTAAAAAATAAAGTTAAAATAATTTATAAATTTGGCCCATAATTTAAAACTTGTCAATTAAAATAAATATTAAAATTTTAAAACTAACCCTAAAATCAATATGATTGTTAAGAAGTACAATGTAATTAAAAGAGAAAGGGACAAGAAGAAAATGGAATAGCATAAAGGGAAACGAGGAAGAATTTTTTAGGTCGTTCCTTCTTCCAAGTTGTGATAAGATGTTTATACATTTATTTCACAATAATTTTGTCCTAATACAAAAGCAGGGAAGGATATTCTCTTTTTTTTTTCCTCCCTAGGTTTTAGCAGCTTAGGCTACCTAAATTCTCTGCTCCAATTGTAGCAGCAACAAGCGCGGGCCAAGGAGAATGTCTTCCTTAGATCCTGAAAGAGATCTACTTTTGTCCTCTGGAGATTCCTCCGGTGATTATCAGGTATATCAGCAATAAAGGTAGCACTTGAGTGCTGGTAATTGTTATTTGCAAAGTACATTTTCTTTTTTAGCTCATGATAGGACTTGGGTACCATTAGGATGTTATCAGCCAATACCATAGAATCCTATGGCCAACTGAAAATCTTACTGCCAGTTTGCTATCCAGCTTCTAATTTTATATAATTACTGTATATCCTGTCATTATTATTTTTACAAATAGCTGAAGGCACTGAACTTCCTTCCTCCTGCTAGTTTCTCTAAAAGTACATTGAGGGCTGGAGGAGTTTGACTGAGAGAAAACTATTGGTCCAAAGTCACCCAGCTGGCTTTTATGCCTAAAACAGAACTAGAACTCACAGAACAGTCTCCTGGTTTCTGGGCTGTGGCCTTGAAAAGTAGACCAAACTGCCTTTCCAATGCTTTCTACTCCTTTCATGCATCTGGAATTAAGCCTAATTTCTCTTAGGAGTCTAATTAAGATTTTGTTTTCTAAGATTTTGGCTGAAGCAACATCCCACTTTGGAAGATTGCTTGTATTTGATTAGGTTTCATTTTCTTTACTAAAAAAGAAAAGTATCCCATACCCTCTGTACGCATGCATTTATAAAATCCCCTCTCACCGCTATGAGTGAATTATGTCTTCCTCAATCTTGGTCTTCTACAGATGCCTTGGATTATGAGGGTTCTGTGCAGTTTCTTAGCTGTTCCCATCCCTACATTCTTCTGAAGAGACCTCTGATGTTGTTCCAGCGATCTGTTGGAACCACTCTCCCAGCTTAGGACTCATAATTTCAAATGCTCCTACCACTTCTGGGACCATATTGGCCTTTATTTTAAAGAACCCTTTGTATTGGAGGCAAATTCCTTGTGTGTCTAATCACACTTAGCTAAATAAAGTATTGTGTTGTATTGTATGGTAAGGTATCCTCTTTTCCTTCAGGACAAGCAGGACCAGCTTCACATACTCCTTACTGATGTTGTTGTCACTTGGCACTGCTACATCTATCACCACTTCTGTCTTCTGGATGGATGGATGGATGGATGGATGGATGGATGGATGGATAGATAGATGTAGGTCATTAGGTAGGTGGGTAGGTAGGTAGGTAGGCAGGTAGATGATAAATAGAGATGATAGCTAGATAGCTAGATGATAGATACCTAGATGATAGATAGCTAGATGATAGATAGAGATAGATAGATGGATGGATGGATGGATGGATGGATGGATGGATGGATAAGCTGTTCCATTGGTTGATTGCTCTCACTGTCAGAAAATTTCTCCTTATTTCAAGGTTGAATCTCTCCTTGTTCAGTTTCCTTCAGGTGCTTTGGAAAATAGCTTGATCCCACTCCTCTCTGTGGCAGCCCCTCAAATATTGGAACACTGGAATATTGGAAGACTGCTATCATGTCTCCCCTGGTCCTTCTCTTCACTAGACTAGACTGCAACTGCTCATCATATGTTTTGGCTTCCAGTCCCCTCATCATCTTGGTTGCTCTTCTCTGCATTCTCTGCATGTCTTTGGGTGTTAAGTGAATTTTGTTGTATGAGTATATTGTGTATACATGTAAAATGACAATAAAGTTATTATATTATATATTCTGGAGTCGATAGATAGATAGATAGATAGATAGATAGATAAATAGATGAGGTGATAGGTGATAGGTGATAGGTGATAGATTTTATTTATTTATTTATTTACCAAAAATTTATATGCCGCCCTTCTCCCTAAGGACTCAGGGCGGCGAACACAATAATAAAAGATCAAAATGATTAAAACCCAGTTAAAACAATGACAATCAAAATAAGAAAAACCCAAGGATCAAGGTCAACCCATTTGTTGAAAAAGCCAGGTCTTTAAGTCCCGACGGAAGGAGCGGAGATCAGGTGCCATCCAAAGGTCGGTGGGTAACTCATTCCATAGGACAGGGCGCCCACTGAGAATGCTTTACTCCTGGACGTCGCCAGCTGATATTGTCTGGCCGACGGTACCCTGAGGAGGGCAGCCCTGTGAGATCAAACAGGATGGTGGGAGGTGGGTAGGAGATGGTCCTGCAAATACCCCAGACCTAAGCCATGTAGGGCTTTAAAGGTGAGTACCAGCACCTTGAAGCAGATCCGGAGATGATAGAGACAGAGATATTGTCAAGGCAGTAAACATGCTTAATAGACCTGCTTCCTATTTTCCCACCATAACAATCAGGAGGCAGAAACTCTCTCTCACATATACTATTAGATTGTTCCTTATATATATCTAATGGCAATCAAGGTTAGACCTTCCAATTGTTCACAGTTCTGTTTTTGCAAGGGGTGACCATGAATATCTCCTGTGTGATCACTTCTCAGAAATCTCTAAGAAGCCTGCATAATTCTCACCAAGAGCTGCAGTTCCTAAAAGCCAACAGGTTCTTCCGTCATGTTATTGTTTGCTTCTAACTTTTAAAAGATATTCTCAAAATTATTTTTTACTCCTTTTTCATACTGATTACATGAATGATTTTTTAATTTATCTTTGTCATAAATATATTTTAATTGCTTGATTGATTGAAAACTAAGAAGGGTTTTGAGTGGATGGGACAAAAGTTAGTGACTCTGAAATATGATTCTTCCTATGAATCATCTTGATAATCAGAAGTCAAGCTCCCTTTTATTTATTCTGATAATTATATTTCCCCTTAAATTGCAGAGCTTTGGACTGTCCTTTTCAACCATTGATCCGAATTTCTTCAATGAAACAAACAAGTTTTCTGGTACAATGGTGCAACTATTGAATCTTATAATAAGTAGAAGCAGCACATGAATTATATTATATATTATTTTCCTTTCCATTGTGTCTCCTATTGATGAAGAAAAACTCAAGTGTTTGAAGATGCTTTCAAAATTCATTCAAAATTCAAAATTGAATTTCAAAATTCAAATTGTAGCACCAGATCATGGATCCCTATCAGTTTTTTCCCCTATCTGTACATATGTAGGGCTCATGGTGCTGCAGATGGGTACTTTGACAAAAAAAAATAATTGGGTGCATTCACAACATGGCTACTGGAGAGATTAGATCATCTATTAAATAGGTTTATGGAGAATATAAGAATTTTTACACAATGACGTTTACCATTGTTCTTTGGTAGGACTCTGGCAATAAAGTCAACCTCTATATTTCTGAAGAGAATTTTAAGAAAAAAATGTGATTGGAGGCCCATATGCATCTCTGAAAAGGACAGAAAAACAAGGATGGGTAGAATAGTTTGTTTTTTTAAAAAAAATAATACTTACTTAGGGAGACACTATACTGTATATATGGAGATAGAGGATAACTAGCTAGCTAGCTAGCTAGATGATGATAGATAGATAGATAGATAGATAGATAGATAGATAGATAGATAGATAGATTTTGTTATTATTAACTATAATCATGACTTACTATTGCTTCCTTAGGTAAAGTATTACTGCCTGAACTTAGATTAAAAACATCTCGTATTTGGCCTAAATACCGCACATTGTAAGTATATTATACAGTTGTGGTATTCAGCCGGTTCGCACAGGTTCAGGAGAGCCGCTTGTTAACTCTTTCTGAAGTTCTGCGAAACAGCTGAATAGTCAAGCCTGCCTGCCTGCCTGCCTGCCTGCCTAACGATTCCAGTAGCTCACACACACCTCAGACATTCCTGCTCATTTGTAATTAATCAAAGGAAGGGAAAAGAAAAAGAAGAAATAACCACATAGCCATTTCCTCAGCAGAAAAATTCTAGCCAGTTTAAAACTGGGGGCGGGGAAATAAAGTGAAAGAGAGTGGTTTTTTTCTTCTCTCTCCCTTCAGTTAATAGCTCTGGGCAGACAGCCAAGACCATTTAACAGGCAAATACAGTACTTAGTTGCAATAACAAAACTGCAGGAATACAGTCAGCATAGAAACAATAAAAAATTACAGATCATACAGATTAACAGAGTTGGAAGGGAGCTTCTAGGTCATCTAGTCCAACCCCCCACCCAAGCAGGAGAGCCTACACCATTTCTGACAGATGGCAGTCCAGTCTCTTCTTGAAAGCCTCCAGTGATGAAGTTCCCATAACTACTGAAGGCAAGCTGTTCCATTGGTTGATCGTTTTCATTGTCAGAAAATTTCTCCTTATTTCCAGGTTGAATCTCTCCTCACTCTGGACAGGATTAGGCCAGGGAAGGAGTTTTAAAAATGTTAATACAGAGCAGGAGTTTCTTGTCAGAGTTCTTATGTCTTTTAAAATACACCTTCTAATTAGCAGAATTGGTTTTATTAATTTGGAATAGGGTTACAATGCTGTTTCTATGTTTATGTCTTTTGATCCTGCATTTTCAGCATTTAAGAGTTAGCTTACAGTATTAAACTGTAAAGATTTCAAATTATCTTGTAACTGTGTTACTTGTGTATGATGGAGCCCCCACAACTTCTGAAGACAAGCTATTCTATTGGTTCATTGGTCTCATCATTAGGAAATTGCTTCTTAGTCCTTGGTTGCTTCTCTCTTTGAATAGTTTCCATCCATTGTTTCTTGTTATGCTTTTTGGTGCTTTGGAAAATAGATTGACCTCCTCAGTTTTGTAGGAGCTCCTCAGATTTCCTGACAGAACAATTAATCAGTGGAACAACTTGTCTCCAGAAGTTGTAAATACTCCAACACTGGAAGTTTTTAAGAAGAGATTGGACAACCATTTGTCTGAAGTATTGTAGGGTTTCTTGCCTAAGCATGGGGTTGGATTAGAAGACCTCCAAGGTCCCTTCCGACTCTGTTATTCTATTCTATTCTATTCTATTCTATTCTATTCTATTCTATTCTATTCTATTCTATTCTATTCTATTCTATTCTATTCTATCCTATCCTATCCTATCCTATCCTATCCTAGGATAGGGACAGTGCTATTTTATTCCAATCTACTATTGGAACAGTGCTATTTTATTGTGCTATTTTATTTTGAGTTGGACTAAGGAAAAAATTCCTAAGGATGAGACCAATTAAGTTGGCCATGCCCACCCAGTCACATGACTACCCAATGTCAGGCCTGGAAGCCATCTTTTACATTGGGCCTTCAGGCCTGCCACATTTTCTACTGTGGGAAAATGAGAGGGGGGCTTTTATGGAGTATGGGAGATATATAATCAAAGTAACATGTTTTTCTCGGAGAGTCAAGGATGCCTTGCCCTGGCACCTGGAGTCAGATGACTGGAAGGCATCTCCAGTTGGGACAGTGCTTTGATTGGGCCATGTGATAGACATGTGGGTGCTGGGCAGGAACTTGAACTTTCATTTGGGTGGGGAAAACCTGGAAACTTTCAGATTCGGGTTTTCCCAGATGTGCCAATATGATATTTCTAATAAAATGGAACTTTGAGGAACTTCGAGCCTCGGAGTCTTCTTTCGTTGGGGGTGTTACTTGGAACCCTGACACCCAGCCGGTCATTAGGGCAGAGAACCTGTTGTTAAATTATTAGAATCCAGGGGTGAAATGCTCCCGATTTGGCCCAATCCAGTAGCGATGGAGGTGGGTGGTTCGGAGAACTGGTAGCAAAAATCCCTGCCCCCCCCCACACTCAGCTGAGCCGCACAATCATCAGAGGCTCTTTTTATTTTTAAAAGCATTTTTTCTACAACCTCTTCGGCCACAAAATGCTTTTGAAAGTTAAAAAAAAAGTTGGCCACACCCACCCAGTCACATTACACCCCCCCCCACCAAGCCACCCCCACAAAACCAGTGGTAACAAATTTTAGATTTCACCATTGTTAGAAACTCACCACTGATATTATGGTACAAAATATTTTCATTGCATGAATGAGGGCAGCCATCCAATTTTTACATAATATTCCAATTGGAATATTTTACATAATATTCCAAGGAAAATAGCCACTCCGCTCTGCCCATTGTGACTGTAGAAACAGGATCGCCTGTGAAGGATGGAAGTTCACCCAGCTCTGTTTGAACTTAACCCATCTTGGATGAATGTCCAGGCACCTCAGATTCCCAAGAGAGAAAATGAGGATTTTGAACTCAGTACAGGGGGCAGATAAGGGACCAGTTTCCCTGGAGGGCGGATCATCTCCAATGGCTAATTATGAGAATATTGATAAAATATGTTAATTTGGTAGTCTTCATAATGCAAAGATGTTGATGTTCTGAAAGTAAGATGGGATGAAGTAAAATAAATGAAATATTGTGAGAATACCACAGTTATGATAGTATTAAACTCTGTCCTCAGCCAAAATGCCTGACTATGGGTATTAGACTTTGGCCATCTAATGAGAAGGAAGGACTCACTGGAGAAGAGCCTAATGCTGGGAAAGATTGAGGGCAAAAGAAGAATGGGACAACAGAGAATGAGGTGGCTGGATGGAGTCACTGAAGCAGTAGGCTTGAACTTAAATGGACTCCAGAGGATAGTAGAGGACAGGAAAGCCTGGAGGAACATTGTCCATGGGGTCACAATGGGTCAGACACGACTTCGCAACTAACAGCAATGTGGGTATTGGTGGGAATTCTCCTGAAATGCATCATGAGTCTTTTAAGGTGAAAAACTCTGGATTCACCAACCATGTAAGAAACTTTAATTTTAGGGCTGTAGTCAAAACGATGGTCAAATATATGTTGATATATGTAAGTAAAATAAAGTGTGTTTCTGCATGCCCATCTATATATTTCTGTAATAATGACTGATTGGTTTCTTTTTATTATCAGGGAACATGAGGAGATTTTTAATCCTTTCAATAGTACTGAAATTGTGGAAATTGTTTCAAATACTTCTAGAATACCAGAGATTCCCTGTCTGCCACATGATGATTTAACACAAAACCTTTACTATGGATTCTTTGCCATTCTTTGTATTTTGGGCCTTGTGGGAAATGGAATGACAATTTATCTCCTGGCCTTTTCCATTAAGAGGAATCCTTTCACCACTTTCATCCTGAATCTCTCTGTTGCTGATTTTGGAGTCATCACATCCCTCATTATGGCAGAAATATTTGTGACAGTGTTAACTCTGGGTAAAACAAATGACATTGTCCAAACCTTTTTCTTCTTGTTTTTCGAGCTCTTTTCCTTCACTTATTCTGTCAGCCAGTTTCTGCTGACAGCCATCAGCCTAGACAGGTGTGTGCTTGTCCTCTTCCCACTCTGGCATCGCTGCCATCGTCCTCCATATTTGCCCACTCTTGTTTGTGGCCTCATCTGGATCCTCTCCTTCCTGCTCTCTGCGGTGCATTTCATTCTCCAGCAAACCAGGGCCTTTGGAAGTTCACCTTTGCTTTACCAGCTGATTGTGAATGGTTTACTTTGTACACCTCTCATGGTTGTGTCCACTGTGACTCTCTTGATTCATATGAGGTCTAAATCACAACACAATCAAAGGAAACTTCTCACCACCATCTTGCTGGCTCTCCTCTTCTTCCTCCTTTTTTCTCTCCCAATGAATGTCTTTTATGTCATTGAATATTTTGGTTCCTGTAATCCCCTTCTCATGACAGTTGGGATAGGATGTGCGGCTCTCAACAGCAGCATCAATCCACTCCTTTATTTCTTAGTGGGGAGGAAGAAGAGAGGAAAGGATCAGCACAGAGCATCTTACAAGGTTGCTCTGCAAAGAGTCTTCAAGGATGAGCAGGAAAGCTCAGAAGAGCAGCAAGCTACAGAGGAAAACATATTGTGAAGTGTTCCTATCATTGTATAATCATTTTAAATCCATACATATGTGGGTTGAATAAGAAAACTGATGTGATTTACAGAACAAGCTGAACACAAAACAATCTAAACAGGAAATATTGCTCTATGTATAATTATCAAAGTGAAGATGTTTGTATAGTAAACATTTTACTTATATAATTCCTTTTTTCCTTCCTAGTAAGAACTGTTAGAAAATACTTACTGCACGAAATTTTTATGTAGCATTTATCATGTTATTTTATTTTTATTTGTTACGTATTTTCCAAGGTTCCATCCCTAATGAACTTGGTAGAATATATGGATTCATGAATGAACTTGGTAGAATATACAGTATGGCTTCACTAAAAATGCTAAAACATTTATTTATTTATTCATTCATTCATTCATTCATTCATTCATTCATTCATTGGTTCGATTTATACGTCACCCTTCTCCAGAGAGTCAGGGCGGCTTACAATGCATTAAGCAATAGGCTTCATACTTTTTGTATATACCTGCTTAGTAGGTCTTTCGCCCCCCCGCCCAGCAGCGTGCTTTTTTATACAAAGTCAGCTTATTGTCCCCACAAACCGTGTCCTCATTTTACCTACCTCGAAAGGATGGAAGGCTGAGTCAACCTTGAGCCTGGTGAGATTTGAACTCTCACAAATTGAGAAAGCAGAGCCTTTTCTATTTTGTTGTTATTCACTTGTTTTTGTTTCCTTTTTCGTTTTCTACATGCTTAAACAGTACAGTTAAAATAAATAAATTATCAAGCTTAAGGTAAAATTGTTATTATTTAATAACTTTTTGATTATTTTGCTGTTCTCTCTTAATGCCACTTTTAGCTGTAGATGTAAAATTTAAAGAACCTTATGCTTATCAGCAAAATTAGCATGTCGTTCATAATCAGTATTCAAGTAAACTTTTTTCTTTGTCTTTAAACGTCTAAGTTATCTAAATGATGTAATGTTAATAATCTTTTGTCTATACTGTATAAAAACCACTGTAACCAATTAATATATGGGCACACCATAAACCCAAACATTGCAAGTATTACAATAAAGTTGAGTTGCACTCCCCCCACCCCCACAGTGCATGTAAGAATGTTTTAGGAATTAGCGTTAAGCTAAAATCATAAAAATGTCTGCTCTCTTGTTCACTAACACATAACATCCAGCTTATGATGCTGAAAAAACTTTGAAATGTTTGGCTGGTCTCTTTGTTTGCCCCACAACACAACTATGCAGACAAAGTAATACTGAAAATGCAAAAGCTCAATGTGCTGCCCCTTCATTGAAGATGCTCAACTTTGTCTCGAAGCCCAATGGATCTTAATATCTCCAAGTTGCAAGATAAATCTCAGTCTCAAGAGGAAAATCCCCCAAAGCAAAAATCCAGTTCCCAGTTTGTAATGTTCTTCTGTTCACTACACCCCCTGTTGATGACTACCTGCATCTTTCATCACTCAGTGGGAGCCACCTATTGGAAAGAGAGTGAAATTCCATGTTGGAATAAATCAACAGTTTTCACATTGGTGTCAGCACTGTGCCTGCCCCGGATATTTGAACTATTTTGGAACACTTCTTATCAGCAATTCCCTTGTCCCCCCCTCTCCCCCACCCCACATCTCTTGTAATTGCCCTGCCCGCAGTGCAATGCCATAATTGTACACCAGCTCAGCCAAAGAGACTTATTTGCAGGTGGTGGACAGGCCAAAATTGAGAACAGCTGCAATCGTATTTAACTTGCTTTGATTTTTTTTTTAATCATTCATCAAGGAACCTCCCTTCTGTCATCCAGAAGGATGGAAACCATCAAGTCTGGATCTAAAGATGACTCAAAGAATGGTTGGGCTTCAGGATCCCTTTTATCCCACAAAGCCCTTGCTGATTCATAAGACTGGCAGTTACTCTTAATTGTTGACTTTCAACTCTGGGATTGATGAGATTTATAGACAAATTCCTCCTGGCCTCAGACCTAACTCCTTTTGTCTGGGTCAGGTGAGATTCCCCCCACCCACATTTGTTTCCTTTGTAAGTCTGGAAAATGTGGTGGCCACTTTACCAATACGTTTATTCAGCTCAGTATCTAAAGAGAGAGTATCAGAGATAGTTGAGCCGAGGTACACAAAGTCATGGACGACCTCCAGTTCTTGTGCAGAGATAGGGAAGTGAATCCACGTCCTGACCCATGACTTGTGATTTTTTCAGGCTGATTTTTAGTCCAAAGTCTTGGCAGGCCTTGCTAAAACTGATGTGAGAGTATGGCTCAATAAGAAGCTGACAGAATGTACAAAGATCCAGGTCTAGAGAGCCTGTGTCCTGAGCACAGTCTTGTACTGCAGTGAGTCTTGGACCTTCTACGCACGGCAGGAGAGAAAGTTGAACACCTTTCATATGCGCTCTCTCCGACGAATTCTTGGCATCACCTGGCAGGACAAAGTTCCAAATATTGCAGTCTTGGAACGTGCTGGAATTTCTAGCATGTACACACTATTGAAACAGCGATGTCTACGTTGGCTGGGGCATGTCGTGAGAATGGCTGATGGTCGGATTCCGAAAGATCTCCTGTATGGAGAATTAGTGCAGGGAAAGAATCTCAGAGGAAGACCACAGCTGCGAAATAAGGATATCTGCAAGAGGGACCTAAAGGCCCTGGGAATGGACATTAACAACTTTTTATTTATTTATTTATTTATATTTATATGCCGCCCTTCTCCAGAGATTCAGGGCGGCTTACAATGCGTTAAGCAATAGCCTTCATACTTTTGTATATTTTATACAAAGTCAGCTTATTGCCCCCATAATCTGGGTCCTCATTTAACCTACCTTAGAAAGGATGGAAGGCTGAGTCAACCTTGAGCCTAGTGAGAATTGAACTCGCAGTAATTGCAGGCAGGTGAATGTTAAATGCTGCCTTAGTAGGAGGCATTAGCCTCCTACACCACTCAGGCTCCTGGGAAACCTTGACCTCCGATCGTTCAGCTTGGAGGCTAAAGACACAGCATGGCCTCCTCCAATTCAAAGAGACACTTGTTCGGCAGGCTGAGGCAAAGAGGCAGTCCCAGAACCAGCGAAATCTGGGGGCTGGGCAGGGGACAGAATGTATCTGCCCTCAGTGTGGAAGGGATTGCCACTCTCGAATTGGCCTTTTTAGTCACATTAGATGCTGTTTTAGGACCTCTTTCCAGAGCACGATACCATCGTCTCTTGAGACTGAAGGATGCCAATGAATGATTTGTTTCCTTAATGTCTATAGAGATTCTCAGTCATCCAGGTCATGGTTGCCTCAAAGGTATTTTTTCAAGAGGCCACTGGACTTTCCTTAAGGACTTGATTCCTTTTTCTCTACTATATCTATTTCATTTATTCCCTCTCATTCTTTTTTCTTTAAATCAAGTTTTATATAGCATATATATATATATATATATATATATATATATATATATATATATATATATATATATAACAAATCAATCCGCGAACAGTGTGACATCTGGGTGTCATACATTCTAATACAAATAACACTATCAAAGTTAATCATAATTATTACATTCAATCAACTTATATATTTCTAGTAAATAATACACATTTGTCTTAGATTGCAATCTATCATTGTTCATTTATTACATGTTTTCTCTTGTTATTGCTTTCATTATATAAAAATGTATACGTTGATATTCCCCCTTCTCTTATTTCTATCACCTATTCTAGCTTTTAATCACATCACCCTTTATTAAAAGACTTTTCCTTTCTTTCCTTTCTAACTTCTAATCAGGTCACCTACCTAAAAAAAAAGAGAGAGAGGAAAGAAAAGAGAGCGAAAGAAAGGGAGGAGTAACTCCTAACAATAACATAAAAGAAATCATCCATACATCATCTCTTGCCCGCTTTGATACTTTTAATTGCTATGCTTTAAGCAAAAGCATCTTTCATGATACACAACTATTATTTCATTCAGAAATTGCACTTTGCAAAAACCTTGTAATTCAAGGTCATTGATTAGTCATTGTGCTTTTTCTACATCAATAAGCATGCTATGTTGTATTTCTCATCTTCATACATTATTCGCTGATCACCTGCTAAAGACCGTCCATTAAGAGGTTAAAAAAAACCTAAGATACACAAAGTTAAAAAAAAAATTAAACTTATAAACAGGTTGTCCTCAACTTATGAACCAAAATTTATGCTGCTAAATGAAACATTTGCTAAGTGAGTTTAGCCCATTTTACGACTTTTCTTGCCACTGTTGTTAAGTGCATCATTGCAATTATTAAATGAGTAACATGGTTGTTAAGTGAATGTGGCTTCCCCATTGACTTTGCTTATCAGAAGGTCATAAAAGTTTATCTCATGACACCAGGACACTTCAACTGTCATAAATATGAACCAGGTGCCAAGCATCCGAAATGTAAATCATGTAATCATTGGGATGCTACAATGATCGTAAGAAGGGGTGGGTTCTAACCGGCTTTACTACTGGTTCTCTTTGTGTGAGTGCTTTGCGCGTGATCGCCTCTTCAGTCGCGCACTTTGTGCGTTGAGAATCTGCCCAGCTGAGGTGAGGCAATCCGCTCTGCCGCACCTCTCAGCTGGGCAAAAAAAGAAGAAATAATAAGGTCGGAATAACGTGGGGGCGGGCGGGAGGGCCCAGCTCCCGAGGAAAGAGAACCGGTTCAGTGACGTAATAGCGTCACCACTACCGGCTCGGCCGAACCGGGCCAAACCGGGAGCAACCCATCACTGATCGTAAGTGTGAAAAATGGTCACTTTTTTCAATGCCACTCTGAACAGGTACTAAATGAACTGCTGTAAGTCGAGGACTACTTTTGTGTGTGTGTGTGTGTGTGTGTGATGTCTATGGAGAATCTCCATAGAGATTAAGGAAACAAATGAAAAAAAAATGCATACACACACACACACATATAAAATCTCTAGCTCAAATACAGAATACAAACCAAGATGAAGTTTATGATTGAAAAGGAAGGTTTATTAAGTTCTTAGAACTTAACAGGTGAGTTTGGGTGCCAATTAGAAATGGACTTGAAAGGTCCATAAAAGAATGGCAGGAAAGGAAGCTTACAATGATAGAACCTACGTATCTTTAAAGAACACTAAAAAAAAGGGCAAAACATGAACATTATTACTAATGAACTGTTATTAAATATAAGTAAACTTATAAGTAAGTCTGAGATATGTGAGGATCAAAATTGTATTTTGGGAAATGTATCTTGTACATGTTTTTCCCTTCTCTTTTCTTTCATTATATAGACAAATTTGCAAGATTTTAGGGAAGCCATATATTCTTCTACTACCAAGTGCTTTAGAATAGAATAGAATAGAATAGAATAGAATAGAATAGAATAGAATAGAATAGAATAGAATAGAATAGAATAGAATAGAATTCTTTATTGCCCAAGTGTGATTGGACACAGAAGGAATTTGTCTTTGGTGTATATGCTAAGGTGACCAGATTTTAACATTGGTAAAGAGGGACACCATTGTGGGCATGGCTTATTTTGTGGGCATGGCTTGGAGGTCATGTGACTGGGTGGGCGTGGTTAGCTGGTCATGTGACTGGGTGGCCATGGCTATGTGCATAGGGACTACTCAGAGGGCTGAAAAAAGTCATTTCTGACAGGTCCTCGCACTTTTGACTGGTCCTCACACTTATGACCATCCTCACATTTATGCCCGTGCAGCATTCTTAACAACCATGTCACTCATTTCACAACTGCTTCTCTTCACCATGGTGATAAAACGTAAAATGTGAGGACAGTCGTAAGTTTGAGGACTGGTCAAAAGTGCGAGGACCAGTCAAAAATAACTTTTTCAGCCCTCTGGGTAGTCCATATGCATAAAAGGATACAGCAATAGAGAGGGATGAATGAAGGGAAGGGAAATTAGAGTAGGAGTGAGGGTAAGAGAAGGAGGAAGAGAGGAGGAGAAAGAGAAAGGAAGAGGAAGTAGGGAGGAGAAGAGGGTGGGGGGAAGAGAAAGTAAGAAGGAAAGAAAAGAGAGAAGTGGTAGGTTTGAGGAGAAAGATAGCTGTACAATAAAAAAGATGAAAGGGAAGAAAGCCAACCCCAAACAAATATAAAGATATTAAGATAAAGAATGAATTGTTAAACTTTAAAGAATAAAAGAGAACAAATATGAATAAATAGCAATAATTAGAAACACACATACAAGCATACAATGTATTTTCTTTGAACAGAATATTTGGCTGGTTCACAAATTTAAACAGTGTTCAGTCATTTCAATTAAATTTACAATTTCTATGTTTCCTTTTTGCCATATTTATTCCTCATCTATTTTTTTAAAAAAAACAATATTACCCTTCATCCTCATCTCTAATCTTAATCAAATTCAATTTTCCCCTTCTATTCTATATTATACCCCTTCCCATTGTCATCTATTTTTATATCCATCCTCACATTGGTTAATTATGTAATTATGTAATACAGTTGTTACAGAAATGAAAGACTGGAAAACATTCCTGGGTCAGCCAGATACATTTTATTTGCGCAAAGGTTTGGTGGAGTTTTGGTTCTAGCAAATCTGAACAAAGAATGGTTCTGATCCCACTGTTTTTATACATTTCTAAGACAAAGGATTTGATGAGCTCATGCATTTTCCATATATGGTTACATCGTTTGTTACATTATAATCACGTTATACTTACATTATACTTTACTAATTATAAAACCATTACATGCTAATTAATAAGATTATTTTAGCTACACAACTTTACTAACCCATCACTTTATAGTTTACAACTTTCCTTGAATGCTGTAATGGTCAAATGCAGAAATTTATGGCTATACTTTAAGTAATAAGTAACTCTCTGTTTCATATGCATGTCCCTTCCGTATGGTATTTCTGTAGTTTTGGTTCTATCCAAAGATATATAGAATCAGTGTGTTTGACACAGTGTCATAGGTCAGGTAATTATGAGGAAATCTATGATGTAATTGCTTAGCTTCTTCTCATAATCAGAGTCAGTCATCCACCAGAACACCACTCTTAGTGTTATGTATTGATACTTTTAAGCGGGAGTTTCAAACCTGCCTTCATTTCTGATTGGCTGACAGTCCCTCCTGGATTGTATATAAGGAGGGCTGCAGCCTCTGAGTTTTCGGTGAAGTCTCACTGTATATTAAAGAGCTGTTGTCACTTGCTTGCTTGTGCCTCTCATTATTCCCGAACCACTTCATTGGCGATGAAGGTGGGATAGAGGCTACAAGAAGCCAACCAGTGAGACCACGAGCTTCAGCTAGGCGACGAGGCGAACCACAGGAGGCATACCAAACATGTCTGCCTACGTTCCGCCCAAGCCTTTTGATCCGACCCGTGAAAAATGGGTCTCGTACCTAACGAGGTTTGAATGCTCGCTTGAAGCCAGCGACATGCAGGGCCTCTCTGCTAATCGAAAGAGAGCCCTCTTCCTAAGCCACTGCGGACCGGATGTGTTCGAGATGGCTGAGTCACTGTGTGAGCCAACGCCGGTTCAAACCGTCTCCTGGGACACCCTGATGGCAACTCTCCAGGCTCACTACGCTCCCGTCCCCTCCAAGTTCGTGCAACGATACCAACTCAGACAGCGCATTCAAGGTGAGGGAGAACCGGTCAGCGCGTACATGGCTAGCCTGAGAAAAGCCGCAACCCATTGCGACTATAGAGACTTGGACGATGCGTTGCTTGAGCAACTTATCTGTGGTGTTCGGGACATTAGGCTGCAACGGCGCCTGCTCGCCAAGCCTGATTTGATGCTTGCTGGAGCCCTAGACAAAGCCAGGGCTCATGAAGCCTCCACAAAAGCCGCTGAAACGCTGCAGCGTCCGCTGACCAGCAAAGACAGCCCCAAGTCTGCCCCGGTGCACAGAGAAGACGCCGGATCCAGCTCGGAGTCCGAGTCGGATGAGGACGTCTTCCGAACGGAGCACCAGAGAAAAGACACTGGCAGCCCCCGGCGAAGCTGTCCCAGCTGTGGCGGGCACCATGATAGACTGTCCTGCAAATACAGAGAGGCTATTTGCAGGCGCTGCGAGAAAAAAGGGCACTTGGCGCGAGTCTGTAGAGCCATTCTGCCCAGAAAACACCAACCACGTGAGCGCCGCAGCCAACCGGAATCAGCGCGCCAGAAGCAGCCAACGAGAGAAGGCGGCGCAAAAAAACGGCGTGAATTTGAACCGCGAGATGGCCGCAGCATACATATCGACCAGGCCAACACAGCGATCGAGGACAAAGTCAGCACGGTGGTCGAGATCAACGGAAAGCCGTGCTCGATGGAGATCGACACCGGATCAGCTCTCTCCATAATGTCGTGGGCGACCCTAAAGACCCTCCTGCCGTCATTCCGGAAGGACCAGCTCTCCAAGCAGAGACTGCGCATCCTAGACTACCAGGGGAACCGAGTCCCCCTCGAAGGCGTGGGCACGTTCCGAGTCACCTACGGAGACTACGAAAGAGACCTGCCGCTGACCATCGTCACAAAGCAGCTCCCTAGCCTTCTGGGCATGGGGTGGTTCCGAGCCCTTGGCATGGGTTTCACCAGCATCCACCTGATGTCCAAATCAACACTGAAAGACAGTCTCCTGTCCGAGTTCCAGGACGTCTTTGGGGACACATTGGGCAATTATGTGGGGACCCCTATTTCACTAAACTTAGACCCCAATGTAGCCCAAGTAAGACTTAAGGCCAGACGAGTGCCGTTCGCATTGAAACCGAAGATCGATGCGGAACTGGACAAAT
This sequence comes from Arizona elegans, assembly GCA_022577455.1. Classification (NCBI taxonomy): domain Eukaryota; kingdom Metazoa; phylum Chordata; class Lepidosauria; order Squamata; family Colubridae; genus Arizona; species Arizona elegans. The sequence continues at coordinate 4,144,131 of JAKOOJ010000030.1, forward strand.
TGATTAAGCAAGGGGTGTTGGTTCCCGTTGACCATGCCAAGTGGGAGACCCCTATAGTGACCCCAGTAAAGTCCGACGGCTCAATAAGAATTTGCGCCGACTACAATGCACGATCAACAAGGCTTTGCAGCTGAGCGCCTATCCGGTGCCGATTGTGCACCATCTACTACACTCCCTGGGGCCCGGGAAAATTTTTGCCAAATTAGACCTGGCCCAAGCCTACCAGCAGTTACCAGTTGACGACGCCACGGCAGAGGCTCAAACAATTGTAACTCATAGGGGTGCATTTAAATGCACCAGGCTCCAGTTTGGGGTGAGCGTCGCACCCGGCTTATTTCAAAGCACCATGGAGCGCCTTTTGCAAGGACTCCCAGGAATGGTGCCCTATTTCGATGACGTTCTAGTCAGTGCCCAGGACGAACGTCAGCTAGGGGACAGAGTAAGGAACGTCCTGTCCAGGTTCAGAGAAGCGGGACTGAAACTAAAAAAAAACAAGTGTATGATTGTTGTCCCCTCCGTTGAATTTCTGGGGTACAGGGTGGACGGCACAGGCATCCACCCTACCGAAAGCAAGGTGAGAGCTATTAAGAGCGCACCTGCCCCCAAATCCAAAGCGGAGCTCCAAGCCTTCCTTGGACTGCTCAATTTTTACTCCATGTTTCTGAAGGACAAAGCCACGGTTGCAGATCCCCTACACAAGTTTCTAGGGAAGAATGTACCATGGGTCTGGGGGAAACCACAGGCAGCCGCTTTTGAGGCAGTGAAGAGACTCCTGTCTGAGGACAGCTTCCTGATTCAGTACAATACAGAGCTGCCGCTTGTCTTAGTTTGTGACGCCTCCCCCGTAGGAGTTGGTGCCATCCTAGGCCATAGACTGCCGAACGGCCTAGAGGCGCCCATTGCATTTTACTCTCGCACCCTGTCCAGCACAGAGCGGAACTATAGTCAGTTGGACAGAGAGGCTCTGGCTGCGATTGCGGGGGTTAAAAAGTTCCACGAATACCTCTATGGCCGAAAGTTCGAACTTGTGACTGATCATAGACCCTTGCTAGGACTTTTGGCGGGCGATAGGCCAACCCCTGCTGCCCTTTCCCCTCGTTTGACCAGATGGGCCATTTTTCTGTCAGCCTACTCGTATCAGCTCGTCCATCGACCTGGCCGAACCCTGGGTCATGCGGATGCCCTTAGCCACTGCCCCCTTCCCGACCTACTGGACAACCCAACGCCGGAAGCCTCCGTCCTTTTGTTGGATACGTTGACTTTGGGCCCTATCTCCTCTTGCGAGGTGGTGAAGGCCTCGGCCAGAGACCCAATCATCCGAACTGTTATGGGTTGGGTACTGAAGGGGTGGCCGGTCAAGGTGGATGGAGAGGAGTACCAAGGTTACGCCAACAAACGAAACGAACTGTTTATGCAAGGGGGTTGCTTGCTGTGGGGTGACAGGGTGATAATTCCAACGAAGCTACGGAATAGAGTTTTAGAGTTGCTGCACGAAGGGCACCCGGGCATTGTTAGGATGAAATGTTTAGCCCACAGTTATGTCTGGTGGCCCAACATGGACCAAGTCATTTCCGAGTGGGTGGGGAAGTGCAGACCCTGCCAGGAGTCTCGTCCCGATCCCCCAGTAGCGCCCATCCGAGAGTGGGAGAAACCAAAAGGCCCATGGGGGAGGATCCACATTGATTTTGCCGGCCCGTTCCATGGCCAAATGTTTTTAATAGTTGTTGATGCCTACTCAAAGTGGCTCGAAATCATCTTAATGCCATCAACAACGGCCGAGGCAGTTATCAGGGTCCTAAGGAAGTTGTTTGCCACCCACGGCCTGCCGGATACCCTGGTATCTGATAACGGCCCTCAATTTACGGCAACTCTTTTTGAAGGCTACTTGGCCGGACTGGGCATCCGCCATGCCCTATCAGCTCTGTTTCACCTGGCTTCGAACGGATTGGCTGAACGCTTTGTTAGGACAGCCAAAGAAGCACTGTCCAGATTAGACAACGGGGACTGGCAGGCCAGGATAGACCAATTCCTAGCAGTCCAGCATGCCACACCATGCACAGCAACAGGGAGAAGCCCAGCAGAGCTCCTCATGGGGAGGAAGCTCCGGTGCGTGTTAGACAGGCTTCACCCTAACTACTCGCACGAAAATTTCAAGGGAGTAACCTGTGGCTTAAGACAGTTTCAGGTTGGGTCCCCGGTGTTCGCTCGCAATTATGCCAGCGGACCTCTATGGGTTGCAGGAACCATAGTGGGTATAACAGGCCCAAAATCGTATATGGTAGACATAGGGGTGGACAGACTCTGGAAGCGCCACATAGACCAACTTAGAAAAAGGGTGGTCGGCGAGGCGAACATCAATTTAGATATCTCCGAACCTAACGATAACAACTTTCCCAAAACAGCTAACTCAAGCCCGGGTTCGCGAGAATACTTAGCTGACAAGCCCTGGTTCCAGCACTGCCCCAGCGAGTCGCCACTCCCAGCCGGGAATAACCACACCCCGGACAAAATCCAGGAGGTTCCATTGGCGGAGCCGGGAGAGACGGAGAGTCCCTCTGACCAGCTCGACGCCCCACCAGACACTGAACTGCGCAGGTCAACTAGGGCGAGAACTCGTCCTAGGCACCTGCGAGATTTTGTGTGTACATATGTTAATTTCTGAATACTAGTGCTTTCTGGGAAGGGTGTTATGTATTGATACTTTTAAGCGGGAGTTTCAAACCTGCCTTCGTTTCTGATTGGCTGACAGTCCCTCCTGGATTGTATATAAGGAGGGCTGCAGCCTCTGAGTTTTCGCTGAAGTCTCACTGTATATTAAAGAGCTGTTGTCACTTGCTTGCTTGTGCCTCTCATTATTCCCGAACCACTTCACTTAGCTTTCCTGATGGGTGACAGCTAGGCCCCATCAGAAGATATATTACCACTAAGCTTGTTTTACTTTCAGTTTCGTTTTGAGCTTTGTTTGCACAAGGAGAAAAAAAAATCTGCTCGAGCAATTTAGCAAGCAGCAGAGCCCCGTGCAAAACAGCTGAGAGCAAATCAGCTGAGAGTGGGGAAGCTGAGCTAATCAACGTGCTAATTAACCTATGCGAAAGCTGTAAGGGGCTGTTTTTTCTATTTTTGCAGGCATCGGTCTACTCATTTGTTTTCTTTTAACACTGATCAGCTCTAGGGCAGCCATTTGAAGCCCCGCGGCAAGAGTTTAAATAGTTTTTTTTCCCTCTAGCCATCAGCTGGGACTCAGGAGGCAGCCGGGACTCAGGAGGCAGAATGAAAAATTGGGACTTTTTTAAAACGCCGCGGGACGCGGGACAAATTGCTAAAAATCGGGACTGTCCCGCCAAAAACAGGATGTCTGGTCACCTTAGTATATGCTCTCAGTGTACATAAGGAGAATAAAATACATTCATCAAGAATAAAAAGGTATCCTGTTTTCCCCAAAATAAGACATCTCCTGATAATAAACCCAATCGGGCCTTTGAGTGCATGGCAATAAGGCCAAGCACTTATTTCAGGGTTCAAAAAAATATAAGTCAGGGTTTTATTTTCAGGGAAACATGATAAAACACTTAGTGATAATCAAGGTTACTAATAAGCTATCAAGTTGTACTAGGAAACAAATAAAAACAATATAATTGAAAGGAACATGGTTATGGTAATAAGTGGGAAGAGATAGATACTAGTAAGGGAGAGAAGAATAATAGTAATACAGTCTTAGTAAATTATTTGACAGTGTTGTGGGAATTAATTGTTAAGCAGAATGAAGGCATTTGGGGGAAAAAAACTGTCCTTGTGTCTAGTTGTTCTGGTGTGCAGTGCCCTATAATGTCATTTTGAGGGTAGAAGTTAAAACAATTTATGTTACATTCAGGGCCGGATTTTCCTATAGGCTAACTAGGCTTCAGCCCTCAAGATCAAGAGGGGCCTACATTCAAATTGTTAGCAAAATTAAAATTACACTTTCACTATAGGTGAAAGGGCCTCATAAGTGGAATAGCCTAGGGCCTCTTTTCATCTAGATCCAGCCCTGGTTACATTTATAAAAATCTATGTTTCATTTATAAAACAATTTATGTAAAAACAACTTAGAGACAAAAGCTTTGCAAATATATAGGAAATAACCATACTTAAAACAATGAATGTTACATTTTTTTTAAAAAAAAAATCATTCAGTAAGAAATATTCCTAACAGTAGCTGTTCTGATATAAAAAAATAATTTATAGGAAGTCAGACAAATAATTTCATGTTATGATGTAAAAAAAAGAATTATATGAAGTCGGACATTTTCTGTATAAATAGCTTCACTTTGGAAATTATGAATACAGCAATATTTCCTTTTTATATTCTTTGGCGTTAGCTACTTTTTTCAATAAATGTGTTTCTTATTGAACGCACATATTATTTATGGTTTTCAAACATGAATGTACAGTGATAGTAATGCTTCACAAAAATTCTTCCTTTGTAGTTTGCTGCCCTTCTGAGATGCCCTGCTCATCCTTGAAGACTCTTTGCAGAGCAATCTTGTAAGATGTTCTGTGCTGATCCTTTCCTCTCTTCTTCCTCCCCACTAAGAAATAAAGGAGTGAGTTGATGCTGCTGTTGAGAGCTGCACATCCTATCCCAATGGTCAAGAGGAAAGGATGATGGAAACCAAAATAATAAACGACATATAAAGCATTCATTGGGAGAGAAAAAAGGAAGAAGAAGAGGAGAGCCAGCAAGATGGTGGTGAGAAGTTTCCTTTGATTGCGTTGTGATTTAGACCTCATATGAATCCAGAGGTTCACAGTGGACAAAACCATGAGAGGCGTACAAAGTAAACCATTCACAATCAGCTGGTAAAGAAAACAAGAACTTTCAAAGCTCTTGGTTTGATACAGAATGAAGTGCACCGCAGAGAGCAGGAAGGAGAGGATCCAGATGAAGCCACAAACAAGGGTGGACAGTTTTGGGGGACGATGGCAGCGATGCCAGAGAGGGAAAAGGACAGCTATGCACCGGTCCAGGCTGATGGCCGTCAGCAGAAACTGGCTGGCAGAATAGGTGAAGAAAAAGAGCTCAAAAAACAAGAAGAAAAAGGTTTGGACAACGTCATTTGTTTTACCCAGAGTTAACACTGTCACAAATATAATTACAATAATGAGGGATGTGAGGACCCCAAAATCAGCGATGGAGAGGTTCAGGATGAAAGTGGTGAAAGGATTCCTCTTAATGGAAAAGGCCAGGAGATAAATTGTCATTCCATTACCTACAAGGCCTAAAAGGCAAACAAGGGCAAAGAATCCATTGATAAGATTTCGTGTTAAATTTTCAAACAGTTGATCATCCTGAGAAGATACGTTAGAAATATTCATGTTGCCCTCCGAAATAGTTTTGGGATGGATCCTTTAAAAAAAGAAAAGAGTATCAGTCCTCATATACAAACACACACACCCCCCCACACACACACATGCACATACTTTTTTTTTCACTTACACATATCAACACGTATGTGGTGTTTTTTTTCATCATCTGATGGAAATTATAGCCCTAAAATCAATGCTTTTTATGATGCTGGAGAATTGCTGTACCCAAGCTTTTCACCCCAAAATCTTTAAGATGCATTTCAGTAAAATCCCCACCAATCCTCATAATTAGACATTCTGGCTGAGGGCAGACTACGATTATTGGGTATCTGAACAAGCAAAGGACAACCCAAAAAAACAGGAAAGGAAAACTAATGCAGGGGGAGGACACGACATTTATGGTATTTTACAGTAGAAGATGCACTTCCCCCCCCTAAAAGAGGGTGAAAATTTGGGTGTGTCTTATACACTGAATGTAGCCCTGCCCACCTGCTGGTCCCCACCCTTTGGCCTCTGCCTCCCAGCAATTTACCTTCTTGCAGCAAGCAGCAAACAGCCTATTTCAGCACCAGCAGCGCCTGATTAGCACAAGCAGTTGATTGTCGGTTGGATCAGCCTCCCGACCCGCAGCTGTTTCAGGCTGCAGGGATTGCCATTGCCTATTGCCACGCGGGCCTCTGCTGTTTGCTGTAAGGAGGCAAATTGCTGGGAGGCAGATTTTTTTTCTTGTGCTAATCAGTCTCGGCTGAAAATGAAAATGAAACTAAAGCAGGCTGTTTGCTGTTTGCTGCAACGAGGCAAATTGCTGGGAGGCAGAGGCAGATTTCTTTTTCTTGTTTTCCTCCCCAAAAAAGGTAGGTATGTCTTATAGTCCGGAGCATCTTATTCTCCAAAAAAATACGGTAATATTGGCATTTACATTTTTTGGAGAGGATACCAAGTATGAATACAGGCACACAATTGCAAATATGTATTGAAAGGAATGTGCTAGTACTATCAATTAGTCTTCAATGTATAATTGAGAAACGTCTTGTCAATATCAAACTTTAATGAATGCTAATTGCATTTTATGGATGTGAGAGTTGGACCATAAGGAAGGCTGAGTGATGAAGAATCAATGCTTTAAATTGTGGTGCTGGAGAAGACTCTTGAGAGTCCCTTGAACTGTAAGGAGATCCAATCAGTCAATCCTAAAGGAAAGCAGCCGTTCTTTAGAAGGACAGATACAGAGGCTGAAGCTGAAGTACTTTGGCCACCAAATCAGAAGAAAGGACCCATTGGAAAAGACTCTGATGTTGGGAAAGAATGAAGGCAAAAGGAGAAGGAACCAACAGAGGATGAGATGGTTATGGTCATCCATACCATGAATAGTGAAGAAGACACAGAAAAGGCTGTACTTCCTGAGAATGCTCAGGAAGATAAATCTAGCTCAGCATCTACTTCTGTCCTTCTATCACAGCACCATTGAGAGTGTCCTGACATACGGTATTCTTGCATGGTATGGGAGCAGCTCTGTAGCAGATGAAAAACCTCTACAGAGAATCATTAAAACTGCCCAGAATATCATCGGGCTCCAGCTACCAGCCCTGGATGACATCTTTGAATCTCGCTGTTTGAAAAAGTTGCATAACATTCTCAGAGACTCTTCTCATCCTGCTTACAATCTTTTTGGACTGTTGCCTTCTGGCAGAAGATACAGAACAATTAAAACTCGGACCACATGTTTTCTGAACAGTTTTTATCCCAGAGCTATAATTGTACTCAACGATGAGCTAAAGGGCCACTATCAGTGAGCTGTTGGACAATATTACTTGGTCTGTTGTGTGGATGTTTGGGTGGTTTAAGGGTGAGGAATTGTGGTGGGTGGGAGTGTGTTTGGGGATTGTTATGTGTGTTGGACCTGGTCTTTGGGTGTTAAGTGAATTTCGTTGTATGGGTATACTGTGTATACACATACAATGACAATCAAGTTATTTATTTATTTAATATGAATTTGGGCAAACTTTGGGAGACATTGGAGGACAGAGGGGGCCTGGCATGCTATGGTCCATAGGGTCATGAAGAGTTGGATACAACTTAGTTGATTGAACAACAAATGCCCCAGTGAAAAGCTACTTACATACACAAAAGTCAAGAAACTTCTAAGGTTATGCATGTCAGAGTAAGAAAATGAGGGGGAAAGTCAGATATGTCCTCCCTTTGCCAGATGCTTAGTAACCTGAGGTTAGAGAATGTTACAATCAAAAGTTCTGGAGAACATCAGGTTGAACATAATATTTTTCCCATATCAAGGAAAAAGAATTTGTGGGCCTATAGGTAGACCAAGGTTGAAATCCAGCAGGTTCTGACAGGTTCTGGAGAACCGGTAGCAGAAATTTTGAGTAGTTCGGAGAACAGGCAAATACCACCTCTGGCTGGGTGGGAATGGAGATTTTTTTTTAAATTTGATTTATATGCCGCCCTTCTCCAGAGACTCAGGGCGGCTTACAATGCATTAAGCAATTTTGCAGTATCCTTCTCCTGCCACGCCCATCAAGCCATGCCTACCAAGCCCACCAAGCCATGCCTACAGATCCGGTAGTAAAAAAAAATGGATTTCATCACTGAGGTAGTGTTGTGGCCCATACGTGGCCTGTACGGCTGGTGGCTGATTTGGAAAGCGAGGAGGCTGGTGTGGTGCTGCACCAGCAGCCTGTGCAGCTGGCACTCAAGTCGGACAATGAGGCTGGAGAAGATGTGGTGCCAGAGGCGGGGATTCAGCCAGAGCCTTCAGAACCTCCAGTAGCTCCCTTAAGTGAAGAGGATGAAGAGGAAGAGCCTCTTTTCGATGCACGGGCGCACAGAGCTGCCAAAAGGCAGGAGTGGCTCCTCAGGAGGAGGTCTCCTCAAGAGTAAGGCTTGGGGCTAATTGGCCACTCCCTTAGCCTATTTAAGGAGGACCGCCAACTGAAGCAATTTGCAGGGAACAACCATTCACTCTCCTTTGTGCCTTGATCTTAGTTCTCTGCAAATTGCTTCTGGGCTTTCTGCCAACCATAGTAAGATTAAGATTATTTATTCTTTGGATTCTTTCAGGCTGTTAAGAAAGTTAATTAACAGCCTTTGTTAGAAAAAAACTGATTTTATTTTAGTAAACTATGGTTTGTACAGACTTTGTCTGTGCTGTGTTCTTTGGGGTCCGTAGCTGGGGCAGAACAGGTAGACCATGTATATGACAGTTATCATGTGGTCAAGAACAATGCCATAAGAAGACCACCAAAGTTCAGATATTCATCTCATTACATGGAGTGTACCACAGGAAAGTTAACAAGAGTGATGATGCAATTCTACCTCGCAATTTCTCCAACCTCCACTTCTATGGGAAATGTATCTGGAAACAGTAGATTTCTTGTTTGAAAAGAAGTACGGTTCTAAGTGTGATCCAGAAATTTGAGGTTGAGGGCTACCTGAGGGCTTCCTATACATCAGGTGTGTCAAACTCGATTTCATTGAGGGCCACATCAGGTGTTTGTGTTTGACCTTGGGAGCCAGGGTGGGCGTGGCCAGCTTGGCATCACTCGTGTTGGGGGCACCTGTGGCCCGAGCACTCTGCCAGAGAAAATGGCCTCCTGCGACCCTCTGCCAGCAAAAATGAAGCTCAGAGGGCCGCATTTTCACTGGCAAAGGCACCGTGGGTCAGTCCTTCGCTATTTCTAGGGCAGCCCCATGGGCCCGATCTAAGCACCCTGCAGGCCAAATCTGGCCCGTGGGCTTTGAGTTAGACACGTGCTATACATCCTTGAGTAGGACAGCAGAGAAAGTATTAGACTTCTGGGTTTTGTTGTTACTTCGTAATCCATCTTTCTCCTCTTTTCTTTTTCTGGGATTATAATGGACTGAAATGAATTTCACGTCTTCCACTTTCTGCTCGGTTTCTATTCTATTCTTTCACTTTCCAACTCTATCTATACAATACTAAAACTTTTGTGTCTGTTTGATGCTTCATAATATATGTAACTAAGTCTAGGTCAATAACATTTGCAACTTTGGAGTTCTTATTTATTTATCTGAGTTCCACTCCGTCGTTTCTGCTGGAGGTAAGAAAGTTTGGCTTTTCAGACTCTGCCAACGTTATACATGTTGTCAATGGAAGCTTCCTAATAATTCTCAATTGGGGATGAGCTTTGTCCCTTGTCTGACTCCTGCACTGAATCAAAAAATCCTCATTGATTTTCTTAGGATGTCTTTGGACATTCACAAATGTAACAAAACAATTGGAAGGCAAAGAAAATAGTTTGTACTATTCAGTATTATACTCACATGTCAACTAACACAAACGCAGCACCTATCAAAGTGGGATGGACATCGAGATATTCTTTAGAGAAAAAGCAATTATAGTAAGTCATGATTATGATCAATATTAGGCAACAAAAATACTAATGTGTTTTAGACACTTTTCCATATTTAAGTCTATGTGTTTTTGTTTGTGGGTCTTTGTAATGATCATAGGCCAATAATCAATTTAGAACTAAGGAGAAATTTCTTGACAGTTAGAACAATTAATCAGTGGAACAACTTGCCTCCAGAAGTTGGGGATGCTCCAACACTGGAAGTTTTTAAGAAGATGTAACCTAATTCAAAATATATATAAAAATGCTAATTTTGAACAGGAAACTTTTCTTCCCACCCTTCCTTCGTTTTCAGAAATGCATCTGGGTCTCCAATCACATATTTTTCTTAAAATTTTCTTAAAGAACATAGATGTTGATTTCAACCCTTGTGTCCCTCCAGAGGACAATTCTGGGAGGATGTTGCATAAAGGAAATCACAGTTATCGGTGTTTTAGTATTCATACATTCTCCATAAGGCTTTGTTTATGAAAAAATCCCCTCAGGAACCATTTGTAAATGCATCTATTGAATGTTTTCAAAATGCCAACACCCCCCGCCCCAACCCCAGGAGGTGAAGGACAACAGGAATTCATCTACTGGTGCTATAGTTTAAATTTTGAAATAAACTTATGAATATCATGAACACTTGGGATTTTCTTCATCCAGGAAAAGAAGTTGATATAATATATGCTGTTCCTACTTTTCGTTGAATTAAATACAAATTCCATTGTGTTGTGGAATTCCACGTGTGTAGAAAACTTCAAATCTGTGGTGAAGGAGGACAATCCAGGACACTGCAATTTAAGGGGAAATATAATTATTAAAACAAAGCAAACTTGTCTGTTCTTATTGTCCAAATGTCTTAAAGGAATTGTGTTCTTGAGGAATTCAAAGTCACTGTAGGTCTGCTGTCCACACAAAACAGGTTCAAACATTCTTAGCTTTCAAGCAAGCAATCAAAGTTTATTTACAGTCCAAGACCAGGGGTAAAATGCTCCTGGTTCAGACCGGTTCGGGCGAGTAGGTAGTGATGGCAGCGGGCACTTCGGAGAACCGGTAGCAAAAATCCCTGCCCCTGCCCCCCATACCCAGCTGAGCCCCACGATCATCAGAGCCTTTTTTTCCTTTTAAATGGCTCTGACCAGCCAAGCTCTGACATCCCAGCTGAGTTGCCTGCTAATCAGGCAACTCAGCTTGGATCGCCAGAGCCATGTAAAAGAAAAAAAGTTTATTTTTTCTCCCCCCCCCCAGCCTCCAGCTTGCTTACCTTAGCTGCTGATCGCATGACGAGCACAATCCATGCATCAGCAAGCAACTGGATCTCCCTGCCTGCAATCAAGCTCATCGGTGAGCAGCTCTTTCTGCCTGCCTGCCTTGACTTGTGGACTTCAACTCCCAGCAAAGCTGGCTGAGGAATTCTGGGAGTTGAAGTCCACAAGTCTTAAAGTTGCCAAGGTTGGAGATCCCTGTTCTATTGGGTAAGTTTTTTTCCCCTTTGGGAGCTTTAAAAAAAATAGTTAATTGGGTTTTTTTTAATTGTTTTTTTTTTTGGACCTAGCCATTTAAAGTTTAGGAAGTTTTAAATTTAGCTGCTTTTATATAAAAATAAAAATAAATTAAAATAATATTTGTGCAGCTTTCTGAGATTTAGTGTGTTTCTGTAGTGTTTCACTCTAACTACACAAACACATAAAATCTCACAAAGCTGTATGTGGAATTTTGTGTGTGTGAAGTGTGAAAGTTTGTTTTTTGGGCTTTTTGTGGCTGTGTGAGGTTCCTGCTTGTTGCAGGGGCCATTTTGGGTCTAGCACAGCTGCTTTTACATTGTGGGTGAGCCAGTTGTGTTGTGTTGTGTTTTGTAGGTTAAAAAAGGGCAAAGAAGTGACATTGACTTGACCACGCCCACCCAGTCACCTTACCACCAAGCCCCACCCACTAATTAAGCCACGCCCACAGAACCGGTAGCAAAAATTTTTAGATTTCACCCCTGTCCAAGACCAAACACAATAGTAGTAACTGTGAGAGGGATCTTGGAGTCCTAGTGGACAACCATTTAAAAGATATGAGCCAGCAGTGTGCAGCAGCTGCCAAAAAAGCCAACACAGTTCTGGGCTGCATAAACAGAGGGATAGAAGCAAGATAACGTGAAGTGTTAAGACCACTTTATAATGCCTTGGTAAGGCCACACTTGGAATATTGCATTCAGTTTCGGTTGCCACGATGTAAAAAAAATGTTGAGACTCTAGAAAGAGTGCAGAGAAGAGCATCAAAAATGGTTAGAGGACTGGAGGCTAAAACGTAAGAAGAATGGTTGAAGGAACTGGGTATGTCTACTTTAATGAAGAGACGGACTAGGAGAGACATGATAGCAGTCTTCCAATATCTCAGGGGCTGCCACAAAGAAGAGGGAGTCAAACTATTCTTCAAAGCACCTGAGGGTAGAACAAGAAGCAATGAGTGGAAACTAATCAAGGAGAGAAGCAATTTAGAACTAAGGAGAAATTTCCTGCAATAGAACAATTAATAAGTGGAACAACTTGCCTGCAGAAGTTGTGAATGCCCCAACACTGGAAATTTTTAAGAAGATGTTGGATAACCCTTTGTCTGAAGTGGTGTAGGGTTTCCCGCCTGAGCAGGGAGTTAGACTAGAAGACCTCCAAGGTCCCTTCCAACTCTGTTATTCTATTCTATTCTATTCTATTCTATTCTATTCTATTCTATTCTATTCTATTCTATTCTATTCTATTCTATTCTATTCTATTCCATTCCATTCCATTCCATTCCATTCCATTCCATTCTATCAATGCAAGTGTCCACCATTTTGTCCATTTTGTCATGTTTGCAAATGTTGCAGTTAGTGTACATGTTTAAAAGCAAATACAACTTTTGTTCCAAATTGGATCATGTAAAGTCAAAATGTTTCTATATTTCCTTCCAAACTCAAAATGTTTCTGTATTTCCTTCCAAACGTTTCTCATTTAATCTGAAGAAGAAAAATATATTCCAGCATTTTGTCCAAAGGGAAGAGAAATTTGATGAATTCGTCATGAGTGGAACATGGAGGCCTTCCACTCACTTGGTTAGTGGGAGAAAAGGCCTGAATAGGAATGTCCTGACTCTCCCTGTAGAATCGCCTTCAAGGAGTCTTCTGAGTTTCTATTTTCTCACAGTCCAATTCAATCCCAAAGCAAGTCAGGAGAAGCTCTTCTGATTAAGCTTTCTCAGCCTAGGAAGAATGGGCAGCTCAGGACACTGCCCTGTGACCCAAAAGAAACCTAATGGAAGAGAATACCTCCACCATCTCCAACATTAAGTGAAGCTGAAAAGCACCACCATGAGAAGGCATGAATGAATGAATGAATGAATGAATGAATGAATGAATGACAGAATAACAGAGTTGGGAAGGACCTTGGAGGTCTTCTAGCCCAACCCCCTGCTCAAGCAGGACATCCTTTACCTTTCAGACAAGTGATTGTCCAATCTCTTCTTAGAAACCTCCAGTGATGAAGCACCCTCAACTTCTGAAGGTAAGCCATTCCACTGATTCATTGTTCTAACACCCCTCCAAGACTGAGTGGCTGTGGATGCCGGCGTCTCCTGATCTAGTACCCCCACCACTTCATATGGGAGGGGAGTTGCTGACTCCCTCTGAAAGGGTTCATAATCTAGGCGTCTTCCTTGATCCTCGGCTGTCCCTGGTGGATCATCTAATGGCCGTGACAAAGGGGGCTTTTGCGCAGGTTTGCCTAGTGCACCAGTTGCGCCCTTTCCTAGACAGGGATGCCCTTCATACAGTCACTCATGCTCTCATTCTTTCTGGATTACTGCAATACCCTCTACATGGGGCTGCCCTTGGGGTGCACCCGGAAGCTTCAACTGGTCCAGAATGCAGCCACACGGGTTGTTACGGGAGCCTCCCATTACTCCCATGTAACACCTCTCCTGTGCGAGCTGCACTGGTTACCGGTGGCCCTTTGGATTCGCTTCAAGGTGCTGGTCTTGACCTATAAAGCCGTACATAGTATGGGCCCAGGGTACTTGCATGACCACCTCCTACCGGCCTCCCACCGCCCAGTGCGGTCACATAGGACTGCCCTCCTCCGGGTGCCATCAGCCAGACAATGTCAGCTGGTGGCCCCCAGGATGAGAGTGTTCTCGGTGGCCGCACCGACCCTCTGGAATGAATTACCCACCGGGCTTCGGACGGCCCCCGACCTCTGCGCTTTCCGCGCCGAACTGAAGACATGGCTTTTTCAGCAAATTCCCTGATCTGTTATGAGATTTTAGTTGTTGGGGTTTTTATATTTGGATGTTTTTAGTTTTATTTATTGTTATATGTTTTTTATTCTGTAAGCCGCCCTGAGTCCTACGGGAGAAGGGTGGCATAGAAATCTAATAAATAAATAAATAAATAAAATAACTGTCAGGAGCTTTCTCTTTAATTCTAGTTTGGTTCTCTCCTTAATTAGTTTCCATCCATTGTTTCTTGTTCTGCCTTCAGATGAATGAATGGATGAATGAATCAATGACTCAATGGACAAATCAATCAATCAATCAATCAATCAATATTCTTAGCATGAGGCAGAAAAGCAAAAAAAATCAAATAAAAAATCAAAGACTGTCTTTGATTATCAGAAATAAAACACTAAAAAGCTATTCTAATGTTCGATTCCAGAGTGCAATCTAAAAATCAGAAGCTCAGTGAATAGAAGGGAATTGGCTAGTCAACTTTTGTAACATGGTTGAAAAAACTGAAACATATTTCAAGGGTTCACAGAGATCATTTTGGGCCCATCTGACACTTCCTTCACAAACAAACAAGCTTTATTTTCATCATTACAAGTGACTCATTCTCTGCCTTTTCTGCAGCTCAGTTTATACAATGCACTAAACCAGAATGTTGCTATGTTTTGTATACAAACAATGTTTAATGTTTTAGCATATTCAATGAACCAAGACAACTGAGATTAATGCTTTAATGGTGAATGTAAATTCTTTGTTGAGGGTAAACTGCCCTCTGCAGAGTAGAGCAATGGACCAGACAGCGTTGCAACACAGATACTCTCAGACTCTGAATGTTGTTAGAAAAATAAATAGTCTTTACTTGTTGTAAAACAAACAAACCTGGCTTCTCATAAACAAAGATAACACTTTCAATACAAAACAAAGTTTGCTTACAGTTCTAGTTCCGTAACACCGACACAGTATCTTTAGCAGTAATATCACGAGCAGGAGTGAGCAGGAGTGAATGAACTTCCTTTTATTTCTGTTTTAACCACTTAATCAATTAGTCATCTTGTAGCAGTTAAAGTAACAGTACATATTATCTACCCAACCGTAGAATAAGGATCCAACATTCTCCCCTTTGGGAGAATATATTTACAATCTTAAACCATACTGTTCACATGTATCTATATGTTTCCTACTTCCCTGTGTTTTTGTGAAATGATCAGCCACATTGTTTTCTGATGCACAATATACAAGCTCTATCATCTTGTTCTTTATACATTCTCTTACATAGAGATATCGAAGATCTGTATGTTTTGTTCTAGTCTTTACAGCTATATTTGTCGCCATTTTTATCGCTGCCTGATTATCTTCGTATACTATTATAGGATCTTGTATATCTATTCCTAAATCTATCATCAGCTGCTTAATACTGATCAAATCCATACATAACAAAGATAAACAAGAAAACTCTGCTTCCATTGTAGACATACTTAAATGCTTCTGTCTTATTGAACGCCACCATATCAAAGATTTTCCCAGAAATACAGCGATTCCTGAGGTTGATTTTCTTGTATTCACATCTGTTGCAAAACTAGCATCTGCATAAGTGGTTACATGCAATTCTTCTGATGGTTGTAGATACAATACATGATGCATGGTATATTTCAGATATCTAAGAATACGTTTTGCTCCTTGCCAGTGTCTTTCTGTAGGTTCTGTGTTGAATCTAGCTAATTGGTTCACACTATAAGAAATATTGGGTCTAGACCAATTGCTAATGTATGATAAACTGCCAATCAACGATTGGTATATCCCTTTATCAAACAACGGACTTTGCACATCAGTGTTGCAATAATCCTGAACCATAGGTGTTTTTGATGGTTTACACAATTCCATTCTGAACTGTTTTAATAGATTATTAATTTTATCAGTTTGGGATAATTTAAATCCTCCCCTAGTTTTTTCGATCCTTACACCTAGGTATTGTTGTATCTCCCCTAGATTTTTAATCCTGACATGAGCTTTTAATTCATCAACAATCCTGTTGGTCTCTTGCTCATTCTTTGTAAACAGAACTATATCGTCCGTAAAAAGAAGTAATAATGATACTATACCATCCCTTTTCATTTTAAATAAACATGGATCTGCTAATCCTGCTTTAAATCCGATATTCTTCAATGTTTTTACAATGCACTGGTTCCATTCATAACCTGACTGTTTTAACCCATACAGACTTTTCTTTAATAACCAACAGTCAGCCTTCCCATTTTCCTCAAATCCTGAGGGTTTCTTTAAATAAATTTCATGCTATAATGGTGCAAGCAGATATGCGGTCTCTACATCTAAATGGTTGACTGTATATTTATTTCTAGCTGCCCATACCAACCCTGCTCGTAATGTAATGGCTTTTAAGCTTGGAGCGAATACTTCATCGTAATCATTAGGAGACTGATTAAATCCTTGAGCTACTAGCCTAGCTTTATATATTGGTATCCCATCTATCCCAGTCTTTAATTTATATACCCACTTACTACTGAGTATAGTTTTCCCTTTTGGAATTGTTACAGACTCATACACTTTCAAATTCTGCAAAGATTGTAATTCTTTAGTCATTGCACATCTCCACACTTTCTGGTCTTCAGGTGGAAATGTGGTCAACTCATTAAATGTAGTAGGGACTTTATTTACTTGATAGACTGTAGTTGCCTGATACCTATCAGGTGGTCTTGTTACTCTACTCGATCTTCTTGGGAGTTCAGGACTTACAGATTGCCTCTCCACCTTAACCTCTTCCTGTACTATGTCTTTCTCTACCTCTTCGCTCTGGATATCTGGCATTTCATTGGTAGCTTCAGTCTGCATTTCAATGATAACCTCATTTTCAGTACCTAATTTATTCCACCCTACATGCTCCATAAACCTGGCATTTGCACTGTTAACTACCGTTGCTGTTCCTTTTACCCAAAATCTGTAGGACCTGTGGTTTGAATTATAACCAACAAATATTAATTGTTGTGCTCTACTCTGGCCCTTACGCCTTAACTGCGATGGAGTATGTACCCATGCAGGTGATCCAAATGTGTGTATGTAGCTCAAATCTGGCTTCCTTCCATGCCATACGGTATATGGAATTTTGTTAGTGGTTGTATTTATGGTGTTAAGAGTGTATTTGCACACATAATGGCTTCTCCCCATAAATTAGCCAGTAAACCTGCATCAGCTAACATTGATCTTATCATTACTTGTAGAATTTGTCCTCTCCTTTCAACATATGAGTTATGCTGTGGTCAATATGGAGCTGAACATTTGTGTTTTATACCAGCATTAGCTAACATTGATTTAAACCTTGTGTTGACAAACTCAGTACCATTGTCGGTTACAATGGTAGCTATTTTTTGATTTGTTTTCCTCTCCACAAACTTAATCCATTGAACAAAATTCCGAAAAGTATCTACCTTAGACTTCAATAGGTAGCAAAAACCATACCTGGAATAATGGTCAACTATACTGAGAACATAGCAAGCACCCCCTAAACTAGCCTTCATTGGCCCTATTAAATCAGCAAATACCACTTCCAGTGGTCTCTTCGTTTTAAACCCCTCAAACCTATTAGCAGGGATTGTTCTACTTTTCTGCTGATTACAAACATTGCAATTTAAATACTGGTTACATGGTTTCAGCTTCAACCCATCAACTAATTTTACAGTTTTCTGTAACATCTGTAAAACTGATATGCCCCATACGTCTGTGAAGCAATTTGAGTATACAACATTTGTAACATGGTTACCAGATAATACATATAAACCATCTTTCAGTTTTCCAATAATCTTGGTTTCACCTTTTTCAATTAAACAATCATTGGTTCTAAACATTACTGTATATCCTAGCTTAACCAATACTCTAAGTGAAATCAAATTAAAGTTTAGATTTGGAACATATAACATATGCATTTTTTCTTTTACAAATGGACATATTGTCATTCCCTCACCACATGCCTTTAGCTTCCACCCATTTGCTAAAGAAACCTTATTATTACTAGGCAACATTTTCACAAAATAATTTTGTGTTCTGACAATGCATAGAGACGCCCCGCTATCAATAACCCACGAATCGTGGTTAACCGGTTTCTTATCAGACATAGCTACATTACATTGTTTTTTATCATAAACCATGGTTTTTGGTTTCAGCCTTCTGCAAAACTTGGCTATATGACCCTTCTTGCCACAATTAAAACAATGTTTTACAGCATATACATGGTTATTTGCCTTTACATTTACATTAATCAACTCAGGTTCTTCCCTTAGTTGTTTTCTTTCTTCTCTCCTTCTGGCCTCTTCTAGGAGTCGTGAGGTTACATTGGCCAAAGTTAGTTCCTGCTGTGTGAGAACTTCAAATGATGTTACTACATCGTCGTAGCTTTCATCTAGCGATGATAACAGTATATAAACTTGCTGCTGCTCAGAAAAAACCACCTCCTTCTGATGTAGCTCTCAAAAAATGCTTTTTATGCAATTCAGGTGTGTTAACATGTCACCACCCTTAAGAAGTCTTGTGCGAAACAACTTTCGTGTAATGTTAATTTGCGCCCCTACAGTGTCACGAACATAAAGACGTTTCAAATTTCCCCAGCATTTTGCAGCTGACTGTTCACCCTCAATATGAACAAGCTGGGTATCGTCTAGAGACAAACCAATAATACACAATGCACTCTCATTCTTCCTCTGGAACTCGGCTATCTTCCTGGCATCCTCGGCATCATCAGCATTCCAGGAGGTCACATCTGGTGGATTCTGCACTACATCCCATAGCCCTTCTTTGCGCAACAGGAGACTGCACTTGATGGACCAGGATTTGTAGTTGGTGCCATCCAGCTGGGTAACCAGCGATAAGTTGGGAGCTTGACCTTGTGCCATCCTCACCAGGACATTAAATACATATCAGAATGTCTGGAGCAATAATGTGTGTTGCAACTCTCTTATTGCTGTAACTGGTACACACACTCTGGCACTGGGCCCATAACCAGTGTTGAGGGTTAACTGCCCTCTGCAGAGTAGAGCGACGGACCAGACAGCGTTGCAACACAGATACTCTCAGACTCTGAATGTTGTTAGAAAAATAAATAGTCTTTACTTGTTGTAAAACAAACAAAACTGGCTTCTCATAAACCAGCGGTTCTCAACCTGGGGGTCGCGACCCCTTTGGGGGTCGAACAGCCATTTCACGGGGGTCGCCAAAGCCCTCTCTTACCCCCCTCCCCATGCCTTCACTCACCCTCTGCCTCTGCTGGATCGCCCAGTCGCCGTTCGCTTACCCCGCCCACTCCCAATCTATTGCTGCTCCGGAGTCCCAGCTGATGGCTAGAGGGGAAAAAAACTTTAAATTCTTGCCGCGGGGCTTCAAAGAGCCGCCCTACTCTCAACTATTTTGCGGAGGGCTCTGTTGCTAGCTAGATGCAAAGAGGTAAATTCCTGGAGCAGATTTCCCCCCTAGCTATGCTCAAAAAGCAAAATTGAAAGTAAGCAGGGTCTTGGCTGCAACGTGACAACACGAGGCAGAGAGATTTCTTTTTCCTCACCAAAAAAGGTAGGTGCAAACTGCAAACAATGGGAAATTTAGGGCAAAAGAGGAGATTCAAGATTTTAAAACACAGAAGAAAAAAAGCTCTATTTAACTAGGGAATTGTAATAATTGAGATACTGTTAATTGCATATTGTGTTGAAAGCAGAAATGGTTAAGTTGTGGTTTGGAGGAATATGGGGGGAAATTATTTGGTTTATTATTATTGGTAAATATAATTAATTGATTTGTAAGAAATTGGATTGCATGGAAATAATTGGAATATTCATGTTCATATTGATTAATATACAAAAAAGGTAGTTATATAACTAATTGATTTATATTAAAATGTTGAATTTGTATTAAACAACTGTATTATATAATTAACCAATGTGAGGATGGATATAAAAATAGATGACAATGGGAAGGGGTATAATATAGAATAGAAGGGAAAAATTGAATTTGATTAAGATTAGAGATGAGGATGAAGGGTAATATTGGTTTTTTAAAAAAAATAGATGAGGAATAAATATGGTAAAAAGGAAATATAAAAATTGTAAATTTAATTGAAATGACTAAATACTGTGTTGGAAGAAATATCCTTCTGGGTTCTGCTCCAAGTGGGGAAAAAGACACTGGAAACATGGAGACTGCTTGGAAAGATTGTTTAATGGTGGACAGGATCACATGGCTTGATGGGGCCCATTGTGTTAGTTTCTGTTGCTATTGTGTTGCAAATGTCCTTTGACAAAGGATTGAGTTTCTGCCTCTGGCCCATTAACAAAGGGTGGGGGGCAGGAAGGTGGGAGTTGCTTTGTCTGTAAAATATGCTTCTCCATTTCTCATACAGGAAAATATAATATTCTGCCTTTTTAATATTTCCCAAAATATTTCATTCTTCTAGGAAAGGGGTGGGTGCTAACCTCCTACAACTGTTTAAATTTGTGGACCGGCCAAATACTCTGTTCAAAGAAAATACATTGTATGTTTGTATGTGTGTTTCTAATTATTACTATTTATTGCTATTTGTTCTCTTTTATTCTTTAAAATTTAACAATTCATTCTTTATCTTAATATCTTAATATTTGTTTGGGGTTGGCTTTCTTCCCTTTCATCTTTTTTATTGTACAGCAATCGTTCTCCTCAAACCTACCACCTCTGTCTTTTCTTTCTTTCTTACTTTCTCTTCCCCCCTTCTTCTTCTCCCTACTTCCTCTTTCTTTCTCCTTCTCCTCCTCTCTTCCTCCCTCTCTTACCTTCACTCCTACTCTAATTTCCCTTCCCTTCCTTCATCCCTCTCTATTGCTGTATCCTTTTATGCATATGGACTACTCAGAGGGCTGAAAAGGTTATTTTTGACTGGTCCTCGTACTTTTGACCAGTCCTCGAACTTACGACTGTCCTCACAATTTACATTTTTGCCCTATCTTATACCATGTTGAAGAGAAGCAGTTGTGAAATGAGTGACATGGTTGTTAAGAATGCTGCACGGGCATAAATGTGAGGATGGTCATAAGTGTGAGGACCAGTCAAAAGTGCGAGGACCTGTCAGAAATGACTTTTTTCAGCCCTCTGAGTAGTCCCTATACACATAGCCATGGCCACTCGGTCACATGACCAGCTAGCCACGCCCACTCAGTCACATGACCTCCAAGCCACGCCCACAAAATAAGCCACACCCACAGAACCGGTAGTAAAAAAAATTAGAACCTACCCCTGGTTGGGGGTTACCACAACATGAGGAACTGTATTAAAGGGTCGCGGCATTAGGAAGGTTGAGAACCACTGTCATAAATAAAGATAACACTTTCAATACAAAACAAAGTTTGCTTACAGTTCTAGTTCCGTAACACCGACACAGTATCTTTAGCAGTAATATCACGAGCAGGAGTGAGCAGGAGTGAATGAACTTCCTGCCTTCCTTTTATTTCTGTTTTAACCACCTAATCAATTAGTCATCTTGTAGCAGTTAAAGTAACAGTACGTATTATCTACCCAACCGTAGGATAAGGATCCAACATTCTTTCAAGATTGTTTTAGTTACAACAAGTTCTGTGATTAATGATGTTGTTCCAAAATATGAGGCTTGTTACCTGGCATACTATAGTTCAATAAAGCACATCGAGGGTGGAGATAAATCAGACATTTTTATTAATACCACTAAAAAGGAAAACCAAGAAAACCAAGAAAAAAAAAACCAGCATGGTTGCACAAAGAACTCTCTGACCAACTGAAAGAAGAAGAAAAAAATAAGTTACAAAAAATGGAAAGAGGAACACATACAGTAACTAAGGCAGAAAGAATATCAACAAACAGCCCAAACCTGCAAAAATGGAATTAGGAGAGCTAAGGCTTTGGAAGCCAAGAGCTGATGTTTCTGTAAGGTTTTACTTTATCATATAGGTTTATACCAGAGGTGGGTTTCAGCAGGTTCTGACCAGTTCTGGGGAACCGGTAGCGGAAATTTTGAGTAGTTTGGAGAACCGCTAGTAAAAATTCTGACTGGCCCCGCCCCCATCTATTCTCTGGGGGGGAAAACCTCGGAACGTCTTTGGTAAAAGAATCAATGGCTTCCTGGAAGAGGAGTTACCTCAGGAACGATAGGAAACTGTGATTTTGCTACTGTATAAACACAATTGTACTGGCATTTTGCATGTTTAAAGTGTGTATTCTGTATATGGAAAGTCACTTTCTTTTGACACCTTTAATAAAGTTGTTTTTTTGTTCCAATCCTGGCTTTCTGGCACCCACCTCAGCTTGGCTTTTTCTTGGGTTCTCCTTTGGGTTTAGCCAGACCTGTTTCAGACTCTAGGCTTGTCAACCAGAAGGTTGGCAGTTTGAGACCCAAGTACCGTGTGACAGAATGAGCTTCCGTTAGTTGCCTCAGATCCTGCCAACTTAGCAATTTGAAAACATGCAGATGCAAGTAGATAAATAGGTACCACTTCAATGGGAAGGTAGCAGCCTTCCATGCACGTCAGGGTACGCTGGTCACATGACAATGGAGCATCTTTAGACACCGCTGGCTCCCATGGCTAGGATATGGAGATAGTACTGCTCCCTAGAGTTGGACATGACTGGACAGGGGAAACCTTTACCTTTACCTAAAACAATTCTGAAGCTGGAATGAACATTCTCAGTGCTCTAATCTCAGAATGAAATTACTCTTTAATTCCATGTTCCTTCAGTATGGACATTTATTCACTCCATCTTTTGTGATCCCAGGAGCAAGAAGTTTCTTCATAAGGTTCATATAGCTGTAGAGAGCCTGCATAAAGATGGTCTTGAGAGACATATTCAGGATCTGTTAAAAAAACCAAAAAGGACAGAAGCCTTCTCTGAGCCCTGGGAAAGAAAGAGAAAAAGTCTGAAGTTCTATCCACCCTGAGTCAGTGGGTTACAAGAAGAGGGGATGAAAAAGAAGACTAGAATGAAGATATTAATCATGAGGATTAAATAATAAAAATAATCTGATTCTGAAATGGTTACAGCTGGGAATTCAGCATCCATGTGGGTCAGTTCTGGTCCCAGGTCCATAGAAGGTGTGGATAAGAAGTTTGGGATATTATTTAGTCTGTGGTTTGGGCTTTTGGTCTACTTTTTGCCATGATTTATGCATTGATGGCATAAGAAGAAGAAAAAAGACAGAGATGGAATCCGTTTCCTTGATGAGCTGAACGAAGGATCTATCAGTTAACTGGTTGCTATTGAAAAGTCTGTTATAGAGATAACAAAGGTAAAATGTCTAATAAATGAATCACATTTAGCCAATGTTGGCTGGTATCCAAGAGCTCAGCAGAGTTGGACCAGGTAAATACCTGGATGGGTAACCAACAAGTAATCCCAGTCTGTGAATTATTTTGAGAAACTGAAAAACACTAAGAATGGCAAACTATTTTATCCTGTTGCCAAATCTACAGAGTCCCCAGGAGTTGAATTTGATTCTACAACAATATCCCTGGGACAAACATATTTGCCTTCATTCGTACATTGAACTTGACGCGGAGGTGAGTCTCTTTAATTAAATATAATAGCAATAACACTTAGACTTATATACCACTTCACAGTGCTTTACGATCCTCTCTAAGCAGTTTACAGAGTCAGCATATTGTCCCCAACAATCTGGGTCCTCATTTTACTGATACCGGAAGGATGGAAGGCTGAGTCAACCTTGAGCTGGTGAGAATATAATGTAAAATCAATACTTTTCCAAGGAGGTCCTAAAAATGTATCATAATTTTTTCCTACTTGCCTCTCCTTCTATTTTCCTTCTATTTTCTGTATTATAGTGTATGTATAAATATTTAAACCCTTCAGTATCAAAAGTGAGATACAATTTGTGATTGCTGTTGTTTGGTGGAAAATAATGAGATTAAACAAAAAAATTATCTATGCATAATTTATACAGGTTTACTAAATTATTGCTTCCTTTGGTTGCCATAGGTTGGCCTTTGGGTGGAGAATGATGTGGACGGAAGCAAAAGATAGTGTAGTAGTGTGTTGTACTCAGGGGTGAAATTCAATTTTTTTTACCACCAGTTCTATGGGTATGGCTCGATGGGCATCGTGTGGCTTGGTAGCGTGGCTTGGTGGGCATGGCAGGGGAAGGATACTTCAAAATCCTCATTCCCACCCCACTCTGGGGCCAGCCAGAGGTGATATTTGCCAGTTCTCTGAACTACTCAAAATTTCCACTACTGATTCTCCAGAATCTGTCAGAACCTGCTGGATTTCACCCATGGTTGTACTCCAAGTGAAGTCTAAAAATGTTGTTGAAGCAGAATTGTGGGAATGGAAGGTGTAGAATTAGGAGGCATGGGAAAGGGGGGAAAATCAGCATCATAGAAGAAGAGACAGAACATAATGGAAAATATCAATGTGTTTACTAAGAGTTGGCAACAATTTAATGGCACATAATCAATCCATCATAGAGAGAAATTCCAGGTACAGGACATATGCATAAATTCAGAGAGCACCTACCTTTTGATATTCAAATTCTAGTGAGTTCTCCTATCTCAGGATCTCTTCACTGTAATCCCTGATCTGGCATCAAAAGAAGTCCTCTTTTCTGCCAGGATTGTCAGCAAAGTGTAAACACAGCAATGGTCTTGGCTCAAAAAGAGTGAGACATCGATTCTTCAAGCCATTCCTTATAAAGCCATTCGATTTTGGACCATTAGTGTTTGGCAATTCTTCTTAGCATGAAAAAGTTATACCTTTTTAATGTTTAAATTACCATTGATGGGCAATTAAACATCCTGTTTAAATTACCCTTAAGGCGTATTATTGTAGAAGGAAGAGAAAGCAAGAAAGGGAGAAATTGGATTTCTCTTTTTTTTGTCTTTTCCCTCGAGACACTAGAGACCAAAGAGTATGAAAGCAACAGTAATTTTCTATGCAGCTCAGGAAACAAAAACACTCTAAATATTCCACTGAAATGTTTTCATTAAGTTCTCTTCTGATGAAATCAAATCAGTAGGTGTTGAGGGGGCTGCTATTGTTAGCAATTGAAAATTCTCCAGATCAGGAAACAGATCTACAAGAGTTCATAGAGCATAAAGTTTAGTTATCATAATTTCCATTTTTGGCAAGTACGGACAGAATGATTATCTGGTTTCTGGGCTTCAGCAGCAAAATATCTTCTTTCACTGTTTATATCCTGAACTTGGCAATAGCTGATCTTGAAGTTCTCCTAACCAGGAGAGTCTGGTTCTTTCCCTTAGTTTTGATCCAAGAACTTGTTCTCCTGGCAAGTGTCCATTTCCAGGTTTTTCTACAGTTAGCTTGAATCAATGTTTGGCTCTCCTCTGCACTGAATCAGTGGTGAAATCCAAATTTTTTTACTAATGGTTCTGTGGGTGTGGCTTGGTGGGCATGGTGTGGCTTGGTGGGCATGGCTTGGTGGGCATGGAGGATACTGCAAAATCACCATTCCCTCCCCAGTCCTGGGGGAAGGATATTTATTTATGTATGTATGTATGTATGTATGTATGTATGTATGTATGTATTTATTTATTTATTTATTTAAATTAAATTTATATACCACCCTACTCCTGAAGGACTCAGGGCGATGAACAGCCAGAAAGTAAAATATACATAATACAAATGTTAAAAACCATTTAAAATACATTAAATACTTTGGCCAGATTTAAAACACCCCAATTATAAAAACAATTTAAAAACAATTAAAAAGGGAGGTTAGGCCAGACCAGCCTGCTGGAATAAGAACGTTTTGAGGGCACGGTGGAAAGTGCGCAGATCCGGGATCCTCCATATCTCTGGGGGGAGCTCGTTCCAGATGCCAGGTGCCCCCACAGAGAAGGCTTTCCCCCTCGGGGCCACCAGTCGACATTGTTTGACCGACAGCATTCTGAGAAGACCCTCTCTATGGGAGCGTACTGGTCGGTGAGAGGCTATTGGTGGCAGAAGGCGGTCTCGTGGTACCCCGGTCATAAGCCATGTACCGCTCTAAAGGTGGTAACTAAAACCTTGAAGTGCACCCGGAAGACCACCGGGAGCCAGTGCAGCTTGCGCAGGAGGGGAGTCACATGGGAGCGCCATGTCGCTCCCGTAACCACCCACGCGGATGCATTCTGGACCAGTTGGAGCCTCTGGGTGCTCCTCAAGGGGAGTCCCATGTAGAGATCATTACAGTAGTCCAGGCGGGAAGTGATGAGGGCATGAGTGACCATGCATAATGAGTCCCGATCCAGAAAGGGATGCAACTGGTGGATCAGGCGAACCTGATAAAAAGTCCTCCTGGCCACAGCTGTCAAATGCTCTTCTAAAGACAGCCGTGAGTCCAGGAGGACACCCAAGTTGCGAGCCCTCTCCATGGGGGCCAACGACTCGCTCCCAATAGTCAGTGATGGCACCAACTGACTATATCAGGATGTCAGAAACCACAGCCACTCGGTCTTGGATGGGTTGAGCCTGAGTCTATTCCTCCCCATCCAGATCCGTACAGCCTTCAGGCACCAGGACATCACTTCAAGGGCATCATTGGGGTGATCCAGGATGGAGATGTACAGCTGAGTGTCATCAGCGTACTGATGGTACTTCACCCCGAAACCACAGATGATCTCACCCAGCGGCTTCACATAAATGTTGAACAGAAGGGGCGAGAGGACCGACCCCTGTGGCACCCCATATACAAGGGGCCTTGGGGTCGACCTTTGCCCCCCTGTCAACACAGACTGCGCCCGGTCAGAGAGAAAGGAGGAGAACCACCGCAACACGGTGCCCCCCACCCCTAACTCTTCCAACCGGTGCAGCATGATACCATTATCGATGGTATCAAAAGCCGCTGAGAGGTCTAATAGGACCAGGACAGAGGAGCAACCCCTGTCCTGAGCCCTCCAGAGATCATCGACCAATGCAACCAATGCCGTCTCCATGCTGTACCCAGGCCTGAAGCCCGACTGGAATGGATCTAGATAAGCCGATTCATCCAGGTACTGAGGAAGCTGTCGTGCTACCACATTCTCAACAACCTTCGCAACAAAGTGAAGGTTGGAGACTGGACAATAATTAACCAACACTGCTGGGTCCAGGGAAGGCTTCTTGAGGAGAGGCCTCACCACCGCCTCCTTCAAGGCGGCGGGGAAGGCGCCCTCACTCAAGGAAGCATTAATAATCCCCTGGAGCCAGCCTCGCGTAACCTCCCGGGCGGCCAGCACCAACCAGGAGGGACACGGGTCCAATAAACATGTGGCCGCGCTCAGTCTACCCAGTATCCAGTCCACGTCTTGAGGAGTCACAGAATCAAACTCTTCCCAGGTAATATTCTCAAGACCTGCCTCCATCATCCCCCCCTGAAGCTACCCAGTCAGAGTCCAGGTGTTCCCGAATCTGAGCGATTTTGTCATATAGATACTGTACAAAGTCCTCGGCTCTACCCTCCAAGGGGTCCTCCTGCACTTCCTGGTGGAGCACCCTAAACAGGGCGGCCGGGCAATTATCTGATGATGCAATAAGAGCGGAAAAATAATTACATTTTGCTGCTTTTATCACCACCAGGTAGGTCTTAATATAAGACCTTACCAGTGTTCAGTCGGATTCAGAACGGCTGGCCCTCCAACTGCTCTCCAGGCATCTTTTCTGGCACTTCATCTCACTCAGCTCCTCGGTGAACCAAGGAGCCAGGTGAGACTG
The DNA here is from genome assembly GCA_022577455.1 of Arizona elegans. NCBI lineage: Eukaryota > Metazoa > Chordata > Lepidosauria > Squamata > Colubridae > Arizona > Arizona elegans. Next base: position 4,171,787 of record JAKOOJ010000030.1, read on the forward strand.
ACGCCGGGTCAGAGGCCGCAAATGCACGACTCGGTCCAAAGCTCTAGCTGCCGCCCTATCCCAGGCGGCCACTAGGTCTTCAGTCGAGCCGTGAGCCAGATATTGCAAAATCTCCATTTCCATCCCACTCTGGGGCCAGCCAGAGGTGAGTATTTGCCGATTCTCCAAACTACTCAAAATTTCCACTACCAGTTCTCCAGAACCTGTCAGAACCTGCTAGATTTCACCTCTGCATTGAATGTGATTGTTCTTATCAGCTGGGATATTTCTCCATAATTATGTATATTCTTCTGTGAATCATTTTCTTCTTGTTCTTGGCAGTTCACTTTATACATTTCAGTTCTGCGGTAGTGAAAATTCAGTTATAACATTATACCTCTTCCAGGTGCTTGTGTCGTCTTCCCTTCCATTCTGACAGTTGCCTCTTTGGTTCTTTTTGTTAAAGGTTGCAGTGAAATGCAACAATTTTCCCAACACACACTCTCAATGGTTATCCTGATCACTCTTATCCTCTCCCTCCTCTTTGCTTTGCCTTTTACTGTCATCTGCATGATTGCATCATTTGAAGACATCCCAATCTATACATTAGAACTGGGCAGTTTAATGACTTGTCTGAATAGCAGTGTGATATACTTTTTGGGAGAAAAAAAAAAGAAGTCAACCTAGAGAGATCATCAAAGTCACATTTCAGAGGATTTTCCAGGAAGGAGAAGACAATAGAAAAGACATGGAGATAGAATTTCACTTTCAAAGTTTGATGCAATGCTTCCACAATTTTCTGGTTGGGATTAATTTGATGGCCTACCACTAACTGGGTAATACCCTTTGATCCCTTTGATGCAATGTGAATGGATCAGTAAGTAGAATCTAAAGGATGGCTGCAGTTCAAATTTTGATAGGAGTATCAAAAAGGCAGTCTAATGTTTAATGCCTTTTTGGGAAAAAAATGTAAGATTTTATTAGTGAAATATACCAAATAAAAATAATATATCATTAATTGTAGAATGAAAAAACCCATATAAGTTACTTTGATTAAAGTAGACTGAATATAAGAGGATAAAAACAAAAGAAACTAAAGAAGTTATGAAAAAGGAAAAATTAAGACCGTATAATATTTCTGTAAGATGAGTTTAATTCTTAAAGTTATGATTAAATTTAGACCCTATAGGAACAAGTGGTTCCATCATCTCAGCTGTAGAATAGAAAGCCATGAGGAATCCTTGGTGCTTTCTGAGATTGATTATTTTCTTGAAGACGTTTCATTACCCAAACTAGGTAACATCATCAGTGCTGGTAAGGAGTGGGGTTTGCTCTCAGTTCATTATCTAGTGCAGATGACAGCAACCTGCGGCTCCGGAGCCACATGTGACACTTTGGGCCCTCTGCTGTGGCTCCTTGTCAGGGGATCCCACCACTGGCGGGCCCTGCCCCTTTCCCTCCCCTCCCAGTCACTCCTCGCCTGGCCTGAGAAGGTAAGGGTGAAGGCAGGGAATGGAGAAGTGGCTGGGGCAGAGACAGAGAGATACAGAGAGAAAGGTGGGGAGAGAGGAAGAGAGGGGGGAGGAAGGGAGATATATATATATATCAAAAAGGTTTTGTGGTTCCCGGTGTTTTTTAACAACCGGTTCTCTGCCCTAATGACCGTCTGGGTAGGCGTGGCTTGGGGGCGGTCATGTGACTGGTGGAAGTGAGTGACGTCGAGTTGGCCACGCCCACCCAGGTTTTGTGGCTCCCAATGTTTTCTTTTCTGTGGGAAATGGGTCCAAATGGCTCTTTGAGTGTTTAAGTTTGCAGACCCAGTGGCTTGCTCTGTTAGTGTTGGAGGGGCTGGTCTAGACATTCTTTGCCCTAGACATTCTTTGATTGGGCTGTTTACCGTTGGCTTCTTTGGCAGTTCCTTGATTGGGGCATTGTTTATTTGCTGATGTTAATTTTGGAATTAATCCATGCTCACCTGTCTGCTGATTGCTGGTGGAGAGGTGCTTAAGGCTTTTTGGCTTGTTGATTGACTCTTTTCCATAGTCCATAGATATTGTTTATGTCTACGTGTCTTATCTTAGGGAACAAAATAATGTTACTCTCCACCAGCAATATTTTTGGTGAACAATTTTTGAATTGCAAGCTGCCCAGAGTTTTTTGCGGAGATGGGCATCTATAGAAACTGAAAAAAATAAATAAACAAACAATCAAACAAACAAACAAATAAATAAAGGCATTGTTGCATAGGTAAAGATGCCATAACTCAACTTGTTACCTTCATAAGAGCCCCTGTTGGATTCAACAAGGTTTATCTTAGTCTACTAAATTGTTTTCAGAATTGGTCAAGCAGATGTTTCAAGGGTACATGGAAAGAGAGGTTTGAGACATACCCCCATCCCTTGCAGTTGGTATCTGGAGATGTGCCTTCTTGACTAATAATCCTTGAGAGACGTGCCCACTTTACTGTTGCTATGCAGGGTTTTCTACTCCTCAACCATGTCATCATGTCCCCACTCAACTTTCTTCTTCATTGACCTGTATCTGACAATGGCCCCCACCATGTTTCCTTCCTGTTATTTTCCTGCAACTCGCCATCAGCATCATACACATGACACATAGCTTGCTTTTCTCAACACCTTCATCACTCTGGGGCAGTGGTGAAATCCAATTTCAACAGGACGGTGGGAGGCGGGTAGGAGATGATCCTGCAAATACCCTGGACCTAAGCCATGTAGAGCTTTAAAGGTGAGTACCAGCACCTTGAAGCGGATCTGGACGACCACTAGTAGCCAGTGCAGCTCACGTAGAAGAGGGGTTACACAGGAGTAATGGGGAGCTCCCGTAACCACCCGCACGGCCGCATTCTGAACCAGTTGGAGCCTCCGGGTGCACCTCAAGGGCAGCCCCATGTAGAGGGAGTTGCAGTAATCCAAATGAGAAGTAACCAGGGCATGAGTGACTGTGCGGAGGGCATCTCTGTCTAGGAAAGGGCGCAACTGGCACACCAAATGAACCTGGGCGAAGGCCCCCCTGGTCACAGCCGTAAGAATGGTCTTCCAAAGACAGTCGGGAATCCAGGAGAACACCCAAGTTGCGGTCCCTCTCGATGGGAGGAAACACTCCCCCTCCCCATTGAAAGTGATAGAACTTCTAGAACATGAGACGCCGGCATCCATAGCCATTCAGTCTTGGAAGGGTTGAGTCTTAGCCTGTTCCTACCCATCCAGGCCCGTACCGCCTCCAGGCAGCGGGACATAATGGAAAGGGCATCCCTGGGGTGGCCCAGAGTGGAGATATATAACTGTGTATCATCAGCATATTGATGATACCTCACCCCGAAGCCACGAATGATCTCACCCAGCGGCTTCATAGAGATGTTAAAGAGTAGGGGGGAGAGAACCGACCCCTGAGGCACCCCACAAGTTAGGGGCCTCAGGGTGGACCTCTGCCCCCCCCATACAAACTGTGAACGACCTGAGAGGTAGGAGGAAAACCACTGTAAAACAGTGCCTCCTACCCCCAACCCCCCCAAGTCGCTGCAGTAAAATATCATGGTCGATGGTATCGAAAGCCACTGAGAGGTCAAGTAGGATCAGGATGGAGGAACAACCTCCATCTCAGGCCCGCCAGAGATCATTCACCAGAGCGACCAATGCCGTTTCCATGCTGTGCCCACACTGGAACCCAAATTGGTACGGGTCTAGGAAATCCGTTTCCTCCAGGAACTGTGGGAGCTGTTCCACCACCATGGACTCAACAACCTTTGCAATAAAGCAAAGGTTGGAGACTGGCCGATAGTTATTAAGTGAGTCTTAATAACTTACTTAATAACTCCAAGGCCGGCTTCTTGAGGAGGGATCGAACCACCACCTCCTTAAGGGAGGTGGGGATGACCCCTCCCTCAAAGAAGTGTTGAAAATGGCCTGGGTCCAGTCTCCAGTCACCTCCCAGGCAGCTGAGACAAGCCAGGAGGGACACAGAACCAGCAAACATGTGGAGGCACCCAGTCTACCCACAATCATGTCCACTTCATCCATGGAAACAGGTCAAACTCAACCCAGATACTACTCCCAAGACTTGCCCCAGTTTCCTGGATGGATTCTGCCCAGTCAGAATCCAGACCAATCTGGATCTGAGCGATTTTATCTTGCAGAAACTGAACAAAATTCTCAGCTTTGCCCTGTAAGGGGTCTTCCCTCGCTCCCTAATTGAGGAGAGAGCGGGTCACTCTAAACAGGGCTGCTGGGCGATTTTCTGCAGATACAATGAGAGCAGCGAAATGATCCTGCTTCACCGCTTCCATCGCCACAAGATAAGACCTAATATAGGTTCTTAACTGTGTTCGATCAGATTTGGATTGGGAGGACCTCCAACACTCCTCTAGGCATCTTTTCTGATGCTTCATTTCCCGGAGCTCCGTGGAGACCAAGGAGCCACCCGGGATCTGCATTGGATCAGAGGCCGCAAAGGTGCGATTCGATCCAAGGCCCCGGCAGCTGCCCATTCCCAGGATGCTACCAGTGCCTCAGTCGAATCGCGGGATTGGGAAGCAGGGAATGTCCCAATCTCTCAGGATCCATCAGGCACCTGGGGCAGAACCATTTTACTGGTTCCACCTCCCAGTGGCAGGGGTTGGCGGATTGAAAGTCCAGTTTAAGGAGGGAATGGTCGGTCCATGACAGGGGGACAGTAGACAGATCCACCCTACCCTGGCCATTTATCCACTGCCCAGAGAGAAAAACCAGGTCAAGTGTGTGTCCACCCCTATGAGTTGGGCCCTGAACAACCTGAATCAGGTCCATGACCGCCATGGAGGCCATGAACTCCCATGCCATCTCAGATGTCTTGCCGATAGATGGCAGATTGAAGTCTCCCACAACCAAAAGGCTGGGGAGTTCCACTGCCACTTCGGCCAAGACATCGAGCAGTGCGGGCCGGGCAGTGGCTACACAGCTGGGAGATAGGTATGTGATCAATAAACCTGACTGAACCTGTTATCTTATATATGCTTGACAAATAAACTTATGATTATGAAATTCACAGGGGATAAAAAGCTTCAGAGCATTCAGACCTGAACATAACACATTAGGAAATTCCTTCAACTGTTATTAATGACAACATCTTTAAAAAAAAACAAAATTTGTAAGGGAAGAAGAAAACAAAAACAACAATGTTATCCTTTCTGGATATACTCATCAGCAGAGGCACCAATGGCAAATTAAAAACACAAGTGTGTCATAAAACAACCCACACCAACCAAGTGCTGCACTACCAAAGTGACAACGCAACCTCCCACAAAGAGATGCCTTGTAAAAATATTATTTAGATGAGCGCAAGCACACTGCAGCAACCCTGAACACCAGGAAAAGGAAACAGATCGTATATACAACATTCTTATTTTTGAATAAGGCATCCCTATGCAAAAAGTGCCTGGCCACATTCAACCTGCTACAGCACATAGCCAACACAAGCTGTGAAAAGGATGACACTTGCATACATCAAAAACATCTCAGAAAACACCAACAGATTAGTACAACCACTTGGCATAATCATAGCCCACAAACCCACTAAAGCCCTCCAAAACATCCCAAATAAACCAAAACACTCAATACCCCCTGAAGGGGGAAAAAAAACCCAGGAGGTCAAGGTTCTGACTGACAAACCTAACTCAGCAAGCACTGATGAGACGATCCAATCTCTTAAGGCAAAGCTTTATTGAGTACATCATTTTGGCACAGCATGAAAACAATATCAACTCTGGTTAATTCTTGGGCAATTCAATATAATCAAATATAGAATCCTCCCTCCCATACCCCATTAGTGCAGGTCACATTATCCAATTAGGTGTCCAGGTGTTGTTATGGGAAAACGTCCATGCCTCTGGCTGACAACTGCTGGAGTGTCCTTGGTTCCCATGAGACAGTTTCTTCTGCAATGCACATTCCAATCTCTCTCTCCCTTATTCCCCACCTCATCTGTTGGCAAGCTGTGAAGCAATAAAAGTGAAAGCAGTCTGAATACGCTTCGAAGCTAGACACAGGATTCATGTAAAACATACCATGAAAAAGAGGACTAAAGCTAAACTTTATGGAGATATGCTATATGAACAAAATCTTGCAAGTCTGCTTCCTGATCTGGAGAAGCTTTAAGGGCTTACAATGGCAGCCCCCTCAATTCCTTCTAATTTTATTTCATCAGAGTAGAACTTAATCAAAACATTTCAATGGGATATTTAGCGTGTTTTTGTTTCCCAAACTTTGTAGGAAACAATTGTTGCTTTCACACTCTGGATTTCACCACTGATTCAGTGCAGAGGAGAGCCAAACATTGATTCAAGCTAACTGTAGAAAAACCTGAAAATGGACACTTGCCAGGAGAACAAGTTCTTGGATCAAAACTAAGGGAAAGAACCAGACTCTCCTGGTTAGGAGAACTTCAAGATCAGCTATTGCCAAGTTCAGAATATAGACAGTGAAAGAAGATATTTTGCTGCTGAAGCCAAAAAACCAGATAATCATTCTGCCGTACTTGTCAAAAATGGAAATTATGATAACTAAACTTTATGCTCTATGAACTCTTGTAGATCTGTTTCCTGATCTGGAGAATTTTCAAGGGCTAACAATGGCAGCCCCCTCAACACCTACTGATTTGATTTCATCAGAAGAGAACTTAATGAAAACATTTCAGTGGAATATTTAGAGTGTTTTTGTTTCCTGAGCTGCATAGAAAATTACTGTTGCTTTCATACTCTTTGGTCTCTAGTGTCTCGAGGGAAAAGACGAAAAAAAGAGAAATCCAATTTCCCCCTTTCTTGCTTTCTCTTCCTTCTACAATGGTATGCCTTAAGGGTAATTTAAACAGGATATTTAATTGCCCATCAATGGTAATTTAAACATTAAAAAGGTATAACTTTTTCATGCTAAGAAGAATTGCCAAACGCTAATGGTCCAAAATCGAATGGCTTTATAAGAAATGCCTGGAAGAACTGATGTCTCATTCTTCTTGAACCAAGACCATCTCTGTGTTTACACTTTGCTGACAATCCTGGCAGAAGCGAGGACTTCTTTTGAGGCCAGATCAGGGATTACAATGAAGACATCCTGAAGTAGGGCAACTCAGTAGAATTTGGATATCAAAAGGTAGGTGCTCTCTGAATTTATCATACATCCATACTTGGAATGTTTTCTCCATGACTGATTATGTGCCATCAAGTCACTGTCAATTCTTAGGAAGCACATACTGTGTTTCCACGAAAATAAGACCCTGTTTTATATTTTTTTTGAACCCCGAAATAAGTGCTTGGCCTTATTTTCGGGGAGGTCTTATTATTTTGGGGTACTTTGAGCAAGATGGGGCTCCTCTTGCCATCTTACCTGATTTCCAGCTCTGCATTTAAATATTTTCAGGGAGGGCTTATTTTGGGGGGGGAAGCTTATTTAAGCAAATGCACTCAAAAACCCGATTGGCCTTATTAACAGGTGATGTCTTATTTTTGGGGAAACAGGGTAGATATTCTCCATGATGATCTGTCCCTTTGTCTTTGATGCAGTACCTAAAGGCAAATTTAATGGCAATTGAAAGAAATAATAATTTAGCAAACTTGTATAAATAATTCAGTCAACATCTTTGTTTAATCTCATTTTATTTTTCCCCCCAAACCACAACAATCACATAGTGTATCTCACTTGGATACTTAAGGGTTTTATTACTTATAAATTGTCTGTAATACAGAAAATAGAATGAGAGGGGTACGTAGGCAGGCAGGAAAAATAATTATATGTTTTTAGGATCTCCTTGGAAAAGTATTGCGTTTATATTTAATTAAAGAGAATCATCAAATTCAACTCACAAATTCACGTGTTGGACATTTAGCATTTACTATCCTATAATAGACTTTGCTGGGAACAATTGAGGGCAAAAGAAGAACGGGATGGCAGAGAATGAGGTGGCTGGATGGAGTCACTGAAGCAGTCGGCGTGAGCTTAAATGGTCTCCAGGGGATGGTAGAGGACAGAAAGGCCTGGAGGAATGTTGTCCATGGAGTCACAACGGGTTGGACACACCTTTGCAACTAACAACAACAATAGACTTTTGCTCTTGTTTCTATAGCATGCAATTAGCCGATTGATCCTTTGTTCATCTTAGCAGTGAAAACTGATATAAAAGGGAGCATGGTGGCCAGTCAAACCTTGTGACAAACAAAGCTGAAAGCTTCCATGCCATTCTGCATTGCCGGACTTTTTGCTATAGACTTTGCTGGATTATCTCTGGAGTTGATTAACTCCATAATTATTGAGCTGTTTCTTTTGATGTACCAGAAGTGGGGAGAAGTTATCTCTCCTCTTCATAAGTAATAAACTCTTGGCAGGCAGCCACTAGGTTGTTGCCAAGTTTCGTTATCATAAGGAAAAGGATTTTGCAGGCTGGTTTGGTCTTTAATTCTTGAACGTCTGTTGGTGTGTGTGCGTGTGGGACGGGGACAGAACAGTAGGATATAAAGTATGGCCACAGTTCAAATTTGGATAGGAGCACTAATGTTTAGTGCCTTTTTGAAAAAAAATGTAAGATTTTTATTAGTGAAATATACCAAATAGAAATAATATCTCAGTAATTGTATAGGGAAAAACCCATATAAGTAACTTTGATTAAAGTAGACTGAATATAAGAGGAGAAAAACAAAAGAAACTAAAGAAGTTATGAAAAAGGAAAAATTAAGACTGTATAATATTTCTGTAAGATGAGTTTAATTCTTAAAGTTATGATTAAATTTAGACCCTATAGGAACAAGTGGTTCCATCTTCTCAGCTGTAGAATAGAAAGCCATGAGGAATCCTTGGTGCTTTCTGAGATTGATTGTTTTCTTAAAGATGTTTCATTAACCAAACTAGGTAACATCATCAGTGCTGGTAAGGAGTGGGGTTTGCTCTCAGTTCATTATCTAGTTGCTTGCCCTGTCAGTGTTGGAGGGGATGGTCTTAGGGATTTTTTTGTTTTGTTTTTTTTTATTGAAAAAGTTTTTCAAATACAAATTTTTCCCCCTTACCCCCCCCCACACTCCCTAAACCCCCCCTCACCCTCCCCTCCCCACATGGCTTCTACAAGATGAAATCCAAATTAATATCACATTATATAATACTTTACCACCCTTTTACACCACCCCCTATGTGCTAAACATTTCTTTCTAACATTATTATTATGTCCCCCGTATACTATACATTTCAAAACAGCATTTGGCTATAAAACTACGTAATAAATCCTAATTTGGCATTTATTCTACTCATAATCTACCCATTTCCTCCGTCCCCATACATATATCTCTTAATTCAAATCTTTTAAGAATATTAATATCTAAACATAACATCCCTTTTCCTAAACTAAGCAATCAGTAACGTTACCTATCACCTTGTACCATATCAATTTTATTTCACCCACTTTCCTACAGGTCTACCATACGTAATATATTTAATATCTTTATTCTTCTGCCCATATCACTAAAAGATATTTCCATATATAAATAAAACCCTCAAATGACTTTAAATTTGTATTCCATATAGTGTCTTCTGTAATGTCTTTCAACTAGATTGTTAATTCCATCAACCATATTAGGGTAACATCAAGTCCTGCTTCCAACAGTATATTCAGTATCTTCCATTACCATCTGCCCCCATCATTAATAAGTATTTCTGTATATAAACACCCCCCCCAAGTGACTTTATATTTATATTCCATATGGTATCTTCTATAATGTCTTTTATCTAGATTATTAATTCCGAGAACCACGTTAGGGTAACAGCCAGATCATCTGCATGCCCCGATTCCATAGTTCTCTTGCTTTATAGCTCAACATATACGTAATCCATTTTTCAGAGAGTCCAAAGTAGAAAGTTCCAATCCGCTCAATCACAGGCCATCTTCCACATCCGTCTTAGGGGTTTTTTGATTGGGCTGTTTACTGTTGGCTTCTTTGGCATTCCGTGAAGGGTCCATGAACGTCCTTGTGAATTTTCCTTCAGAAACTGTAAGACTTTAAAACTTTAATTTCAAGTGTTTTAGTGATCAGCAGAGCTGTCTGCTTCAGCTAAGAAAAATTAAAACCTGAATGCATTGCTACTAATTTGGTTAAAAAAAAAAAAAACAGCACTACACAAAAATACCAATTTGGACTTCACCTATAGAAGTATTAAAACATCCAAATTTAAGTGAATTTATTTATTTATTTATTTATTTATTTATTTATTTATTTATTGTTTAAATTTTTATACCGCCCTTCTGAAGGACTCACAGCCAACACTAAAACACACATATACAAAAAATTTAAAAGCAATTTAAAAATATATTAAATAATTTGGCCCTGATATTATTAAAAAACTAAAACAATCATTAAAATTCATGTTTAGGCCAGCTCAGCTTGTTGGAACAATAACATCTTGAGGGCACGGCAAAAGGCGCGTAGGTCAGGGATCATCCGTATCTCAATTCATTCCAGAGGGCAGGTGCCCCCACAGAGAAGGCTCTCCCCCTGGGGGTCACCAGTTGACATTGTTTGACCCATGGCACCCTGAGGAGTCCCTCTCTGTGGGAGCGTATTGGCCAGTGGGAGGCTATCGGTAGCAGAAGACGATCTCGTAGGTACCCAGGTTCTAAGCCATGGAGCGCTGGGATAAGAATGGGATAAGATATAGATGTTCTGTCCCCGTCTCACACACGCACACAAACAGATAGCCAGGGGTTAAATAAAACTGGTTAGGGTTTGACTCTGTCTGTCTGTCTGTCTGTCTATCTCCATATGTCTGCCTGTCTGTCTATTTATCTCTCTCTTTCTCTCTATCATCTACCTATTTCTATATGTCTGTCTGTCTGTCTCTCTGTCTGTCTCTCTGTCTCTCTCCCTCCCTCCCTCCCCCCACTCTCTCCAGCCCACCCTAACCCTTAACCACTAGAGTAAACTGGCCTAGTTTGTTTTTCATAGCGAATACCTTGAATTCTTAAAATAAGACAAAACAGCCAACACTCCCACCTTTCTCACTCTATTGATGGAAACCCCTGACTTTAACGCACCCTTGAAGTGAAGTGTTAATCCTAGATATCCATGGGCTTTTGCCACACACAAATATGTAGCTTCAGATCATTTCCTTCAACAGATAAATAAAGAAGTTTAACTCATTTGTTTAATTGGGTTCTTTTCCTCCAGTTTTAGGATTCGGGCAGTCAAAAAGTCATGTTTCAGTTTACATTTATGAAGTAATATTGAACATTCAAAAGGGTTCACAAATTTTGAAAACCTCTGTACATAATCCTATGTATTTCATCAAATGAGCTACCTATTGTAGTATGGTGCACAGGTAGTCCTCAAGTTACGTTGGCAATTCAAGTAAAATTTTCAGAACTAAATAAAACACAACTTCAAGCCACCATGTTGCTTAATGATAGCAATGCCTATGTTCACTGTGTTAAGTCAATCATCACAGGTCATCAAGTGAGGATCGCATGTGACCATGACTACTGACTCCCACCCTACTTACCCATTAACTTTGCTTGTTGGGAGCTGACAGATAGCATTGGAAATCACAATCAGATGACATTGCAATGGCCAGAACTCTGAAGACCAGCTGTAAGTCTCAAAGTCCCAAATTATCTCATTGTTCTATATCAGGGGTGGCAAACTCACGTCGTCATGGCATCATCATGTGATGTATCAGAACTTTTCCCCCCTTCAGTGAACCGGGTGGGGGTGGAGCCAGCACATGACGCATCTGGCCCACGGGCCGTGAGTTTGACACCCCTGTTCTATATGTAATGAGAAGATGACTGAAAGAGACAACGTCAACAAGGTGACAAGATGTATATCCCCGTAGAAAAATATCTCTCCAAGACAGAAAATTGCGATGATGAATTAAGCTTTTTTTAAAAGGACATTTCTGGGATTTACCTTCAGAACTGTGGAAGTCGATAGAGGCAGACTTTGCATAACAAATTAGTATAAAAAAATAACAGAGTAACAGAGTTGGAAGGGACCTTGAAGGTCTTCTAGTCCAACCCCCTGTTCAAACAGGAGACTTTGTAGCATTCCGGACAAGTGGCTGTCCAGTCTCTTTTTAAAAGCCTCCAGTGATGGGACACCCCCAACTTCTTACCTTGAATTTTGATAGGACATAGTATGAAATTGGTACATCTTTCAACTTATTTATTTCCTTAGTTAGATTTATGTTTTGCTTTTCCTCTGCAAAGTGAAGGTTGTACACTCCTGGCTAATGTAACAATGCCATATACTAAATAAACAACTGACTGGCTTAAACGACAGAAGATGGATGAATTTATGATCAGATAACTTTATTTGATTTGTAAACTGATTTGTACAACCTTGAGGAAACGACATGCACAACTGTGGGAGATGCATACATTTCCAAAGCATTTTACATAAACAGGGAAGAGCTAGAATATACATGGAGTGATAACAACAGAGAATAGCTGTTGTTGTTGTTAGTTGCGAAGTCGTGTCTGACCCATCGCGACCCCATGGACAATGTTCCTCCAGGCCTTCCTGTCCTCAACCAACCCCCGGAGTCCATTTAAGCTCACACCGATTGCTTCAGTGACTCCATCCAGCCATCTCGTTCTCTGCCCTCCCCTTTTTCTTTTGCCCTCAATCGTTCCCAGCATTAGGCTCCTCTCCAGTGAGTCCTTCCTTCTCATTAGGTGGCCAAAGTATTTGAGTTTCATCTTCAAGATCTGGCCTTCTAAAGAGCAGTCAGGTTTGATCTCCTCTAGGACTGACCGGTTTGATCGCTTTGCAGTCAAGAAGTCACAAAGACTTACAGGAGTCTTCTCCAGCACCATAGTTCAAAGGCCTCAATTCTATGGCGCTCAGCCTTCCTTATGGTCCAACTTCCACAGCCATACATTGCAACTAGGAAAACCATAGCCTCGACTATATGCTTTTTTGTAGGCAGGGTGATGTCTCTGCTTTTTAATATGTGAGAATAGCTGTATCAGTCTGTAACACAACTTGGAAAGGAGACATGAAAGACCATTGGAAATGGATTAGTCTACAAGAATATAATCAGAAAAGTTTATTTTATTAAGTAGAGATTTTGATATGGTTAATTCTGATGCATTTCTGTGACCAAGGATTTCATGTCTAAGTAGCAAGTTATGATTAATTGGTACCAAATAAGAGTGTCACTTGGCTCAAAAAATTGCAGGAGGACACTCAAACTGCTTTTTGAATGAAGAACAAACATTACACATTCTTTGGGTTTCCCAACATAAATTAAAATGTTTAGCAAAACAGATTTTGGAATCAGCTAAACAGACTTTCAGGGACAACAGGATGCCATTTGGCATTCTGAAAAGCAGAGTTTGAGTTCCTCAAGATTCAATCAAAGAAGTAAATTCCACTGTCGAAGGCCACACTATCGTTGAACAAAAGTGACACTCTTTGTTCAGGAGGGAAAAAAAACTAATGTACTCATTGTCTTTGGTTAGAAATTGGAGCCCAACCCTCCTTTATTAGGAAGATGTAGACTTTTATCAGAAGTTTCAGAACTAACATAAATTGATTAACATAACTCTGCAAAACCAGAGAGGTCCTGCCACTAATAATGTCTAAAGAAAGGCAATCAAACAATTAGATTAGTGTTTCTCAAAATTGGCTACTTTAAGATGGTTGGGCTTCAAATGCTAAAATTCCTCAATAGCTAACTGCATTCTGGCAGTTCTCTGGGTCCACTTCAAGGTGCTAGTCCTCACCTATAAGGCCCTTCATGACTTAGGTCCGGGATATTTGCATGACCTTCTCCTGCCTGCCTCTCACCATCCTGTTCGCTCACATAGGGCCGCTCTCCTCAGGGTTCCAACGGCGAGCCAATGTCACCTTGCTGTGCCCAGGGGTAGGGCGTTCTCTGTGGGTGCTCCCACCCTCTGGAATGAATTGCCTACTGAGCTCCGGACGGCTCCTGATCTCCGCTCCTTCCGTCGGGACTTGAAGACTTGGCTTTTCAAACAAATAGGCTGAGACTGATTCCGGGCTTTATTATTTACTACTATTTAATTATTTGGATTAAATTATGATTTTATTGTACTTGTTTCTTAACTTGTGTTCGCCGCCCTGAGTCCTTTGGGAGAATGGCGGCATATAAATACATGTAATAAATAATAAATAATAAATAATAAATTTGAAGTCCATCTATTTTAATATGATTCAGGTTGAAAAAAAAACTGAATTAGACACTAAGCATGACCATTTGAGGATTTGAAAGTAGGATTAGGTGAAAAATAAGTGTGTCAGAGATTAATTTTATGAACATGGCGATGTAACAACATATTTTTCAGCTGGACTTATAGTAAGCTAGAACAAACATTTTATTTATTTATTCATTTATTAGTCGCATTTCTATGCCGCCCAACTCCCTAGGGACTCTGGGCAGTTTACAGCAAAAAAACAACAACAATACGAACAATATCCTGTACAAAATTTTTAAAAGAAAACATTAAAAACCCATACACTCCATTCCATGGCTGGGACTTGCAAGATCACTGTAGCTTTTACAGCTGGTTTTCGCTGATTCTCCTTAGACATGTAAACAGCCATTTTCATCTTTTATTTTTTTAATTTTGATTTATATGCCGCCCTTCTCCGGAGACTCAGGGCGGCTTATAATGCGTTAAGCAATAGCCTTCATTCTTTTGTATATTTATACAAAGTCAGTTTATTGCCCCCACAAACTGGGTCCTCATTTCACCTACCTTAGAAAGGATGGAAGGCTGAGTCAACCTTGAGCCTTGGAGAGATTCGAACCAGCAGAAATTGCAGGCAGCTGTGTTAATAACAGGGTGCATTAAACCACTGTACTATCAAGGCTCTCTTAATGTGAAATTGACTTTACGATACAAATGAAGTGGTATAGATGGAAAGTACAGATATTGGCAAACATTTGTGAACTTAATCTCAAATAAAAGTGTTGAAATCTCATGCTATCTTTCAAAAAAAAAAAAAACCAACCTAATAAATCCTAGCAAACATATGGCTAGCTTCGTCTCAAGCATTTTTCCAGTTTACAGATGGGTTAGCAAAGATGTTTAAGGATAATTCCACAAAATGTTGGAAATGTCACCAGACACTTGGTTCATACTATCATATGTGGTGGACATGTCAAAAAACGAAAAAATATTGGACAAAAATACATACATGGCAGGAAAAAAGGATAAAATAACATAGAGACATAAAGACATTTTCATTGGGCATTTTAGCAGACAAGTATAACAAAGGGAATGTATATCTGATTTTGCATGCATTGACTGCAGCGAGAATAGTATTTTCACAACAATGGAAAAATGAAGAGATCCCAACAGATGAAGACGAGATTAGAAAAATATTAGAATGCACTGAAATGGACAAGCTAACACTTACGATTAAGGAAAAGAAAGAAAATGAATGTTTTTTTTTTTTGACTTGGGACTTATTTTATCACTGGCTAGCTGACAAAAACAGGAGCTAGAAATAGGGAAATATATGAAAGGATCAGTGATACAAGGAAGATATGTTAAATTGGTTAAACAAATAATATGACTATTATTGGTATTAATATATATTGATATAAATGCGGTAAATATTGCTGTAAACATTTGGAATATTACTTCCTAAAATGATTTGTACTCAGTCAACACATTGTTCAACTGAAGTTGGAATTTTTATATGCTGTAAAACAAAATAAAAACTTATTACCAAAAGATGGGGAGAGCTTCTTGACTGTTAGTTTCTCTGGACTTCTTTTTTAGAATCTTATTTTTATCTCCATGATGTAACATGCAGGGAAAAATTTGGTGGGAAATCATTGTATACGGTTGTACTTAATAAACCGCAATGTACAAACAACCAAAAATCTATCTCCTTAGCCCAGAAGATAGGAACATCTTAACTGAGGTTCCAGTTAAACAAGGAATATCATTTTTTCCAGAAATGTTCATAAGTGGGTTTCATGTTGTGTCTCATCTTCCTTGGTGTCTTCTTCATTTCTGAAAATCCTGCGGAGAGCAAGGTTCATGGATACTCTGGACCGTTCCTCTTTATTTCTCCCAGCAAGGAAATAAAGGATTGGATTGATACTGCTGTTTACTATGATACAGATGTCAGATAGCAATGCAAGAATCATTATATGTTGAAACCAGGGGTGAAAACTATATATAAGAGCTAAAAAAAGGTCAGCAACCATTTTACTTTCAATTACTGAGTTGGTATACAGTTCGCCGAGTTCTGATGTTATACCACTGTTTTTTACTATGCTGTAAGTAATAATGGAAAAAATGCTCAGAGGCAAACGAAATACAACGAAGCATGTGAGCGCAAGCAGAGTTACCATCAACACCCTTTTCCGCTTTTGCTGGCGTTGTTTAAAGAAAATTTTAACAAGCAGGATCAGAGTGGAAACGACCATCACTGGGTAAGAAATCAGCCCATTGAAAATCAACTGAAACAATAGAAAAGGCTCTGAAAGTATAACTACCATTTCCAAGGCAAAGTACACAAAGGGCAGGACCCAAGCGATCACACACACAATGAGGGACAATTTGGGTGGCCGACGGCATTGATGCCAAATTGGAAAAAGCACAGATACACAACGGTCCACACTGATGCTTATGAGTAAAAGTTGACTAGTATTATAAAACATAAAATAAAGAAGTTCGAGAAAAAAGGACGCTCTAAAATTAAATGGATTGTGAATTTCGGATATTTGCATCGAAACCTCCATCATGAGGACTCCACAATCAGCCACAGCCAAATTCAAGACATAGATGGAGAAAGAATTCCTTTTCATATGGAAACCAAGGATCCAGATGACTTTTCCATTCCCTAGAAGTCCCAAAAAGCAGAGAGTAAAAAGGATGACTTTAAAGATGATAATCTCAGTAGACATTGGAATATCTGGAATTTGGGCATTTTCAAAGTCAGTCCTGTTTGGATTGCTTTCATTTTTAAACTCTGAATCAAATAACGAAGTAGGGCCAAACTCTGCCATTCTGCTCAACTCAATTTTCTTTTCCTCCGTATTTGACTTTTTCTCCTTTTGTACATAAACACCTGCAGAGAGAGGCAAAGCAGGCATACAATAAATCCTAAATTATACTAAATTATGTTCAGAATTTTTTTTACAACCCCCCAAAATTAGGAGTTAAATGAAGTTATTTTTTAATTAAGGCAAAGCTCTGCAGTTTTCCTGGTGATAATACAGAAAGCCAACAAGCAGTCAATAAATAATGTCTACTAAATTAAATATATAGACAGAACAAATAAAGATTTCTTATTTAGCAGCTGACCAGCTGGAGATCTGAAAAAGATTTTGAAGAACTCACACACTTTTAAGAAAATAGATGCACGTTTGTCTTCTTTATTTGCAATCCATAGACTCTTGTACATATTTTAATGAAGCTTAAAATATGTGAAACTGGATGAATTCCACTTCTCCTATTTTTCTGAACACCAAAGAGATCCCAAATTCTATTTCAAAGTCTTTCTGATAATCTGGGAGAGATACTGCCTCAGATCAAGCTGTTCCTAAAATTTAGTGAAAACCAATATTACTGAGTTGAAATGTCACCAGACACCAGACTATCACCAGACTTGAAATGTTGGGCTTAGATAATTTAGAACTATGCCGCCTTCAGTCTGACCTAAGCGTAGTACATAAAGTTATCAGCTACAACGTCCTACTTGTCAATGACTACTTCAGCTTCAACCACAACAGTACATAAGCACACAATAGATACAAACTTAAGGTAAACCGCTCCAAACTCGATTGCAGAAAATACAACTTCAGCAAAAGAGTGTTCAATGCCTGGAATGCACTACCTGATTTTGTGGTTTCTTCCCCAAACCCCCAAAACTTTAACCTTAGACTATCTACTGTAGACCCCACCCCATTCCTAAGAGGTCTGTAAGGGGCGTGCATAAGTGCACCAACGTGCCTACCATCCCTGTCCTAATGTCACCTTTTATTATTTATTTATTGGTTCGATTTATATGCTGCCCTTCTCCGGAGACTCAGGGTGGCTTACAATGCGTTAAGCAATAGCCTTCATACTTTTGCATATACCTGCTTAGTAGGGCTTTCAGCCCTCCCTAAGCGATGTTCTTTTTTATACAATGTCAGTTTATTGCCCTTAAATCCGGGTCCCTATTTTACCTACCTCGAAAGGATGGAAGGCTGAGTCAACCTTGAGCCTGGTGAGATTTGAACTTGCAGTAATTGCAGGCAGCTGGTGCTACTTAACAGCACTTTATTCTGCTGCACCACCAAGGCTCTTGATAGTATTAGTATTAGTATCCATTTCCTGTATTCATACTCATGTTTATACTTATATCTGATATCTAATACATTTGACAAAATAAATAAAAATAAAAAAAATATAAATGAATAAATAAATAAATAAATAAAGAATGAATGAATGAATGAATGAGTAAATAAATAAATACATGCATACACACATACATACATACATACATACATACATACATACATACATAATGTAGGGTTCCTCACTGATTTACAACTGATCTACTCTAAGATTTAAGTCTTGCTTCATTTCAAGGTAAATACAGGAGTACCTTTACTATATTAACAGAATTCTTCTTTAAAAGACCTTTTAAGACTTAATCTTTAGAAGAGAGAGTCCAGGCCATAGAAGGGAAAAAAAAAAAAAAGGAATAGGAGAATTTGGCATCCAGTCTAATCTCAAGGAAGAGTTACAGTTACAGAATTTTCATGGAAAATGAGATAAGCTAGACATAATATTTTGAATTTCTCATTCCATCAGAAGCAAGCTATAAAGAGACCTCCGCCTGAATCCACTTGGATCAAATGGGAGGCTCATGAAAACAAACTTTTATTTTTTAATTATTCTTTGCTAATATTCAAATAAAGAGTCTGTTTCCTTGCACAAGACTAACACAGCAGACTTTAACAGCATTTCAGTAGATGTTGTGATTCCAGGAGACATAATCACCAATCCCTCCCATGTATATAGGGTTCCCCACTGATTTCAAGGGATCTATTCTAAGATTTAAATCAGTTCAAGGTAAACACAGGAGTATCTTTAGTCTGTTAGCAAGTTTCTTCTTTAAAAATAAGCTGACTTTGTATAAATATACAAAAGTATGAAGGCTATTGCTTAACACATTGTAAGCCGCCCTGAGTCTCCGGAGAAGGGCGGCATATAAATCAAATAAAAAAAAAAAAAAGAAGAAGCCTTTTAAGACCTAATCTTTAGAAGAGAGAGTCCAGGCCATAGAAAAAGAAAGAATAGAACAATTTGGCATCCAACCCATTATAATATTTTTTAAAACCTCAGATGATCTCAAGGAAGGGTTCCGTAAGCTATTTTTCAATTTTACCAAAGTAAATGATCTGCACACACTCATACGACAATAGCTTTGAATGTTGTTCAAATTATAAATTAAAGAAAGGGATTTTGTTTTTTTTTAAAAAAAATGATTTATATGCCGCCCTTCTCCGGAGACTCAGGACGGCTTACAATGCGCTAAGCAATAGCCTTCATTCTTTTGTATATTTATACAAAGTCAGCTTATTGCCCCCACAACTGGGTCCTCAATTTACCTACCTTAGAAAGGATGGAAGGCTGAGTCAACCTTGAGCCTTGGCAAGATTCGAACCTGCAGTAATTGCAGGCAGCTGGTCTTAATAACCAGCTTAATAACAGGGTGCCTTAGACCACTGTACTACCAAGGCTCTATTTGCAATTTGTTTTTTTCCAAGGCAGTAGGCTGCCCCTGAATGTGTTATCCCGCTCAGAGCTACCTTTGACAGAGTAATATTTGATTGGTCCAAATTTATTTTGAGGCAGAAAATACAGAAAGCCATAGTATGACCTCTACAAAACCTCTAAGCCAGTGGTGGGTTGCCCCCGGTTCGGACCGGTTCACAAGAACCGGTAGTAAAATCAGCGGGAGGCCCCACCCACAGCCCTGGATGTCATCATTGACAATCTGCACATGTGCAGAAACTTTGGCGCATGTGCGCGATCCCATTCCGAACCGGTAGTAAAGGTAAGTAGAACCCATCACTGCTCTAAGCCATTTGCGGTTTCATCACAAGGCAGTAACATTCCGTCCCTGTAACATAACTAGTCCTTCAAGTAGTAGACACAGAGATACATATATATATACCTGGAAATAAGGACTGGTCAGTAATCTTTCTCAAACACAAAACATATATTCCTCTACATCAGGTCCTGGAACAGCTCCCTTGGCATACAAAGAGTTTCAGCAAAACATTCCAAAAGGAATCGACGTATTGAGCTGTCATCGCAAAATGTAGGTCTTCTGTTGATTCTTTGCTAAGCAATGCAATTCTTATTTGATAAAGTGGTTTCATGGTTTAGCCGTTATTAGATTAGGCAGTGCTGTTCCTTTTTTGACAGCTAAGATAACCCTCAAACGAAAATGCAGAAGGGACCAATTATTCGTAATTAAGTGCATTGGGATTAGTTTTACCAAAGAGGATAGTTTTGGAAGACAATCGGGGTGATTTTATTTATTTATTTATTTATTTAAAGCATGTTTATATCTTAAAACTATTTTGGGTGGCCTTCAAGCAATAAAACAATATATGAAACAGTATAAAATCCAACAGCATTATAAATAAACATAGAAAAATGAAAACCCAAAAGCGTTGGATGGTTGGTAAACCCATTCTAGGAGCTGCTAAAAAGATTGCATGAAAATTCTTAATATTTTATATGGAATCCCACTAGATTTGGGTATCTCATCTGTTGGGTAATGCTGTCTATCCTAGATTTTTCCATTTTACCAAGATGTGGGCTGTGAGCAGTGGTGAAATCCAATTTTTTTTAATTACCGGTTCTGTGGGTGTGACTTGGTGGGCGTGATGGTGGGCGTGGCAGGGGAAGGATACTGCAAAATCCCCATTCCCACCCCATTATGGGGCCAGCCAGAGGTGGTATTTGCCAGTTCTCCAAACTACTCAAAATTTCTGCTACCGGTTCTCCAGAACCTACTGAATTTCACCTCTAGCTGTGACTTTGTTTTGTCAAATGCCTTACAGGAGTCCAAGTATGCTATGCCTAGAGGAATTTGCTAGTCCACTAATTTAGTCACTTTGTCAAAGAATGCAATAAGTATTTTCAGGCATGATCTGTTTTTGACAAAACTATGTTGGTTTCTAGTAATAGGTTTGAGAGGTCCTTGGTCCTGTCTGAGCTTGAGCTCTCTAAGTAATAATTGAGTTTGTGCCTGTTCACAGATCCATCGCTTGATTAACTTTTCCAGGATCTTCCCAGGTATTGATGCCAGTCTGATTGGTCTGTAATTTCTTGGATCCATTTTCCCCTTTTTTTGAAGATGTGAACCATGCCAATGTTCAATGGTTCTGAGATCACATCTGCCAGCTCCTTCAGACCTCTGGAATGTAATCTGGTGCTGGTAATATGAGCTCATCTAGAGTGGATCAGTGTTTTCTTGCCTATTTTGACTTGTATTTCTAACTTGTATTTTATGGTACTGCTTTTGTTTAGGTTGAACTATTTTTTTTTAAATTTTTATTAAGTTTTTAATTAAAGACAAAACACAAAACACAAAACCACACCCAGTGTATAATACAAAATAGGGAGAAGCGGAGGAATTTTTTCTTCATCTTCAAGTCTTCCAAAATTCTCTTTGCATTGGCACTGACATTATTTCTTCCAAGTTCCCGATTGCGTAGTCCACAAATGGTTGCCATATCCTCCAAAATATATTTTCTTTCAATAGTCCTTTTTTGAATTTTATATCACACGTTAACTTATCATTAAGAGCAATTTTCCAAACTTCTCTGAACCATTCATTTAGTTTATATTCAATATTCAATTTCCAGTATCTTGCAATCACAATTCGTCCCATAATGACCAATATCCTTACAAGCTCTCTTTCATCAATTGTTAACACATTGTCATTCAACTTTAATATGAGGATGGTATCTACTCCCAACTTTACCTTCTTTTTAATTATTTTACTAGATTCTTCTTCTATTCGTAACCAAAAATTCGGCACCAAACAGAATGATTTGCGAGTAAAACAGCAAAAGAATTCCTTTCCTGCAAAAGTAGAAACAGCAAGGCAAATTCTTTGAAAATAGTAATTCTTGTGACATTGGAAAATGGATTTAGGCAGCTTCCTCTGCTACCGGCTACTTAAATGGTAAAATACGAGTAATTATCAAGATACTATGACCATTTTGTTTGTTACAATTAGTTTAAGGTATATTTTTCAATAGATTATGGAGTCATGTCACCAGTTGGAACAGAGAGACCTGCAGTTCAGGGGAAAAACAGCTACTATTACCTACCCCAGCAGAAATTAACTTTCAGACTTATTTAGAAGTTCTGTCTAGGTTAAAGCACTTCAGGCATTTCTGAGTTTGTTTGTTTGTTTTGTTTAGGATAGAAGAGTTTTGTGACACAGAAATCGGAATATACATAAACTAATTTGAATGAAAAATTTTAATCAATCTCTCTCTACAAACAAAGATTTGACCGTAGAAACCAAAGAAACAAATTAAGATTCCAGGATAATAGTAAATACAAAATTAATCTATCAATATTTCTCATCTTAGCTCTACCCTGGTATTTGGTTATACCATATTGGTGAATTCAGGACCAGGAAGATCTAAAAAATAGAGTTATGAATGCTTCCAATCCAAAAGAGCCATACCCCCAAAAATGACAGAAGAATATTCCCTCTCCCTCTCCCTCTCCGCCCCCCCTCTCTCTGTGTGTATTGTGTTGACTCCTCGCAACTGTCTGGACTTCACTCTGCAATTTTCTTGGAAAGACTTTTGGGAGGGGTTTGTCTTTGCCTACATGCTTGTCCTGAGAAGGAATGACTGGCCCAAGGTCACCCAGGTGTTTTTCTGCCTAAGAAAAGAAAATCTCCTGATATCTATACTAGTGTCTAACCACTACACCAAACTGTCTTTCTCTTAAATAAGATAATGCATGGATATTTGTGATAATAAGAGTATGGCTTTACCTATAAACATCTATTTGAGGAATGTATGTGTTGAAGATATTTGACCTTAGAATATTTTATAAATTGGGAGATATGTTGGTTTGATCTCAGATGATCAGCTCAAAAATACTTGTTAAATATGAGACAAGTGTTATTAAGAAAATACTAAATTAGGAACACTACAAAAGAGAATTTGCCCAAAATGTACATTCACATTTTTTTATTATTATTATTTGCATGTGATTCAGTTTGACAGTAGGGGGCACCTACTATCTGGAATGAGCTCCCCCTGGAGATATGGAGGATCCCGGATCTGCGCACCTTCTGTCGCGCCCTCAAGACCTTTTTATTCCACCAGGCAGGCCTGGCTTAATATTTTTCCCCTTTTTCTTTTTTAATACTTAAATTTTAATCTGTTTTTAAATGATTGAGATGTTTTAAATTTGTCTGGGCCAAATTTGTTTAATTCGGTTTTATTCTGTTTTTTAAATTTTGTATTTATATATTTTATTGTTTGGCTGTTCACCGCCCTGAATCTTTTGGGAGTAGGGCGGTATATAAATCAAATAAAGACTAAAGACTAAAGACCTATTAAAGAAATGCTTTTTTTTTGTTTATTCGTTATTTGTTTGTGCAAATGCTATGCAATATTATATTAACTCTGGAACCCTTCAAAACCTTTCTCTCCCCCCCTCTTTTAAACTGTAGTAGACATGTTTTGGGGAAATAAGAAGAAAGAGCTAGTTAGAACAGGTAGAATTCTACACCTGTCAATAATCTGGATGATTTTGGGTCTGTCACTCATTCCCTGTCCCAAGAAGAAAGCAATGGGAAACCAAGTTTCCAAGAAAACAGTAAGACTCTGCCCATGTAGACACTAAAAGTAAACAGGCATGACAACAAAAAGAAAAGAAGACGTTCTTCATTTCAGTAAATGAACTACTGTGTGTATCCATATATTTGTGGTTTATCTAGTCCAGGAGTGTCAAACTCATGGCCCGCTGGCCGGATGTGTCACACGTTGGCCACCCCCACCCCTGGTTTAGCAAAGGGGGGAAAACTCATGATATATCACGTGACAGCAACATGATACCGCGAGTTTGACACCTCCCAATCTAGTCAGTTGAGCTAAAGTCTTCACTAAAACAGACACATACGAAGAAATATTCAGAAACAGAGACCAACAGAGCCTGGTGGCGCAGCAAACTAATAGCCTGTTATTATCATTCAGCTGCCTGTAATTACTGCTAGTTCGAATCTCGCCAGGCTCAAGGTTGACTCAGCCTTCCATCCTTTCTAAGGTAGGTAAATTGAGGACCTAGTTTGTGGGGGCAATAAACTGACTTTGTATAAATATACAAAAGTATGAAGGCTACTGCTTAAACGCATTGTAAGCCGCCCTGAGTCTCCGGAGAAGGGCGGCATATAAATCAAATTAAAAAAAAAATGACTATAATTCCTGACGCAGAGTGTTGAACTGATGGCACAACCTACTTGGTTAAAAATACTATCTCAAAACTCACCACATGGCAAGATCCATCAGATCCTGGAGATTTCAAATAATGTCAGTCGAGAAAGCCAAACCTTTGAGGATTCTCATATACAGTAAAACATTAGAGTTTTCATGCAATGTTTTTACCAGTCCCTGAAATGGATTACCAGTCATTGAAATCTTTCTGGTTTTCATTTTTCTATATTTATTTTATTTATTTGTTTATTGGCTGTAAGTCAACCAGAATTGTTTTAAGATATGATTTCAACAAATAAATAAAATTACCACATTTTGGCTATCCAAACAGTCATCTTTAGTAAGATTATTGCCAGTGCATCTAATAATGAATAATTGCCACCCTTCTGCTCTACTTAAAGAAATAGTTATCTTAGCAGTCAAAAAAAAAAAAAAAATCAGCCTTTCTAATCTGATAAATGCTAAACAATGAAACCTCTTTATCAAGTAATCTTTGTTAATCTTGCTTAACAAAGAATCAACAGAAGACCGACATTTTACAATTACAGCTCAATACATCTATTCCATTTGGAATGCTTTTCTGAAATGCTCTTTATGCCAGGGAGCCATTCGAGGACCTGATACAGAGGAATATACATTTTGTATTTGAGAAAGGTGAAGATTTCCCACCAGTCCTTATTTCCAGGTATATATGAATCTCTGTGTCTACTACTTGCAGAAGAGGCAATGTTATGGGGGCAGAACGTTAGTGCTTCGTGATGGAATCACACCATGCGGATGGCTTAGTTTATGCTACCGCTCAATTCTATAGCTTTGTGTGTTTCCTACCTAAACTTACTTCAAATTAAACCATGGATTTGCAAAAGTCAGATTGTTGCTCTGTAGCTCTGGGAGGCACAACACATTCAGAGGCAGCCTATTGCTTGGGGAAAATGGATAGCCAATTTGTTTCTTTCATTTTTGTTGCTAGGAATAACATTCAAAGCCATTGCCGTATGAGTGTGTGCAGATAATTTATCTTGGTAAAATTGGAAAATAGCCTAACTGTAACTCTTTCTTGAGCTCATCCGAGGTTTTAAAAATTATTACAATGGACTGGGTACCAAATTGGTAGTACAGTGGTCTAAGGCACCCTGTTATTAAGCTGGTTATTAAGACCAGCTGCCTGCAATTACTGCAGGTTCGAATCTCACCAAGGCTCAAGGTTGACTCAGCCTTCCATCCTTTCTAAGGTAGGTAAATTGAGGACCCAGTTGTGGGGGCAATAAGCTGACTTTGTATAAATATACAAAAGGATGAAGGCTATTGCTTAGCACATTGTAAGTCGCCCTGAGTCTCCGGAGAAGGGTGGCATATAAATCATTTTTTTAAAAAAAAAAAATGTTCTATTTTTTTTCTTTTTCTGTGGCCAAGACTCTCTCTTCTAAAGATTAAAGGGTTTTTAAAAGAAGAAACTTGTTAACAGACTAAAGGTATTCCTGTGTTTAAACTGATTTAAATCTTAGAATAGATCCCTTGAAATCAGTGGGGAACTCTATTTATTTATTTGTTTGTTTGTTTATTCATTTATTTGTTTATTTGTTTATTTATTTATTATTTTGTTGAGAACGTATTAGATAATATATTTAAGTATAAGCATGAATTGAATACATAAAATGAATACAATTAAAGGGAACATTAGGACAGGGATGGTAGGCAGGCTGGTGCTCTTATGCACGCCCCTTACAGACCTCTTAGGAATGGGGTGAGGTCAGGAGCCTTGGTGGCTCAAAAGCAGTAACTGTGAGAGGGATCTTGGAGTCCTAGTGGACAATTACTTAAATATGAGCCAGCAGTGTGTCCCAGCAGCCAAAAAAGCTAATACAATCCTTGGTTGCATAAACGGAGGGACAGAGTAAAGAAACAACGAGTGGAAATTAATCAAGGAGAGAAGTAACATAGAACTAAGAAGAAATTTCCTAACAGTGAGAACAATTAATCGGTGGAATGGCTTGCCTTCAGAAATTGTGGGTGCTTCATAACTGGGGTCTTTTAAGAAGGGACTGGACAGACATTTGTCTGAAATAGTATGGGGTCTCCTGCTTCTGACTAAAAGACCTCCAAGGTCCTTTTCCCTTTATTTTGCATTTTGTAAGAATGCTATTAACGGACTAAAAGTGCTCCTGTGTTTATCTTGGACTGAACTAAGACTTAAATCTGAGAGTACATCACTGGGGAACCCTATATATATGGGAGGGATTTGTGATTATGACCCCTGGAAACACAATATCTACTGTAATACTGTTAACGTATGCTGTGTTAGATTTGTGCAAGGAAACAGACCAGTGGTGGGTTCCAGATTTTATTACTACCAGTTCTGTGGGTGTGGCTTGGTGGGCATGGCATGGGTTGGTGGGCGTGGCTTGGCTTGGCTTGGCAGGCATGGCAGGGGAAGGATACTGTAAAAATCTCCATTTCCTCCCAATCAGCTGGGACTAACATTGTTTTTCACTAAATTTGGGGAACAAATTGAGCTGAAGCAGGAACTTTCCCAAATTACCAAGGGTTTAAAATAAAATTTAGGATCTCTGTGGTGTTTGGAAAAACATGAGAAATCGAACTCATTTACTTTGCCTTATTTTAATCTTTATAAATACTGTACAATGAGCTGTCGTGGCACGGTGGTTAGAATACAGTACTGCAGGCTGCTTCTGCTGTCTGCCGGCTGCCAGCAGTTGGGCAGTTTGATTCTCATGAACTCAAGATTGACTCAGTCGCCCATCCTTCTGAGATCAGTAAATTGAGGACCCAGATTGTTGTGGGGGGGGGGGGGCAACATGCTGATCCTGTAAACTGCTTAGAGAGGGCTGTAAAACACTGTGAAGTGGTATATAAGTCTAAGTGCTATTGATACAAGAATCTATGGATTGCAAATGTGCATCTATTTTCCTAAAACTCCACCTCTCCTTCCAAATCTCTTGCAGACCTCTTGCAAATATCCTGCTCACCAGTGGTAGATACGGGATGTTTATTTATTCTGTCTATATATCTAATGCATTAAATAAATAAATAAATAAATGGTCGGTGGGAGGCTATTGGTGGCAGAAGACGGTCTCGAAGGTACCCGGGTCCTATGCCATGGAGCGCTTTAAAGGTGGTAACCAACACCTTGAATCGCACCCGGAAGACCACTTGAAGCCAGTGCAGCTCGTGCAGGAGGGGTGTCACGTGGGCACAATGGGTTGCGCCCATAAGCACCCGCGCGGCCGCATTCCGGACCAGTTGGAGCCTCCGAGTGCTCTTCAAGGGGAGCCCCATGTAGAGAGCATTACAATAGTCCAGCCGGGAGGTGACAAGGGCATGATTGACCATGCGCAAGGCGTCCCGGTCCAGAAAGGGCAGGGGTCTGCAACCTTAAACACTCAATGAGTCATTTGGACCTGTTTCCCACAGAAAATAAAACACCGGGAGCCACAAAACCCTTCCCGTGCCTGATTATTTCTTGAGCGGCCACAAAACTAGCATATATAGTTGAATTAAATATTATGTTTTCTTCTTAAACTTTTCTTTTCTTGGATTTATCCATGGTTGGCCTACCGGGGGTTGAAAAGCTCAATAAATCCCGTGCTGGCAAGTGTCACACATTGGCAGCTGTGAGTGATATTTTGAGTGACAGGGAGCCACAGCAGAGGGGTGAAAGAGCCACATGTGGCTCCAGAGCTGCAGGTTGCTGACCCTTGCATTAGATATTTATTTATTGGCTGCCTCTCGGCTTGCTTTCACAAGTTCTGTATTGTCATCAAGAAAATTTGAGTTTTCTCTTAAGAGAAAATCCCCTTTTAATCACTTAGTTTTCTTTTGACTGTAAAAAAAATTCTGAAAATAATATAGCATAGTTTAGGATTTATTGTATGCCTGTCTTGCCTCTCTTTGCAGGAATTTAAGTACAAAAGGAGAAAAAGAAAAATAAAGAAGAAAGAAAACTGAGCTGAGCAGAATGGCAGAGTTTGACCCTACCTTATTATTTGATTCAGAGATGGAATATAATGTCTACAACAATCGAAATTGGACAGAAATTGTAAATTTTCTAATTCCAATTATTCCAAATTTTACGGAGATTATCATCTTTAATGTCATTCTTTTTACTATCTGTTTTTTGGGACTTTTAGGGAATGGAAAAGTCATCTGGATCCTTGGTTTCCATATGAAAAGGAATTCTTTCTCTATCTATGTCTTGAATTTGGCTGTGGCTGATTGTGGAGTACTCATAATGTTGGCTTTGGTTCAAATATTTGAGTTTTTTAGGGAAACTAGTTTTAGAATGTATGCTATTTCTGTCCTCCTTTATTTTATGTTGTATAATACTAGTCAACTTTTACTCATAAGCATCAGTGTGGACCGTTGCGTATCTGTGCTTTTTCCAATTTGGCATCAATGCCGTCGGCCAACCAAATTGTCCCTCATTGTGTGTGTTATCACTTGGGTTCTGCCCTTCGTGTGCTTTGTCTTGGAAATGGTAATTGGATTATCAAAGTCTCTTGTAATATCTGAGATGATTTTCAGTGCACTGTTTCCTTACCCAATGGTGATCATTTCCACTCTGATCCTGCTTGTGAAAATTTTCATTAAACAACGCCAGCAAAAGCGGAAAAAAGTTTTGACGGTAACCCTGCTTGCACTCATGTGCTTCATTGTACTTCGTTTGCCTGTGAACATATTTGCCATTATTACTTGCTGTATGCTAATAAGTAACGATTTAACATGGGGACTTTATGACTTGTCTTTGGAATCGCTGTTAAAAAATGAAATGATGGGTGACAAAATATTAGATTTTGCAAATATAATTCTGCCCTGGATTCAACCTATAATTATTCTTGAAATGGTATCCGACATCTGTATTGCAGTAAATAGCAGCATCAACCCAATCCTTTATTTCCTGGCTGGGAGAAATAAGGGGGATCGATCCAAAGTTTCCATGAAACTTGTGCTACGCAGGGTTTTCAGAAATGAAGAAGATGCCAAGGAAAATGAGATGCAGCCTGATGAAACCCCGTTGTGAATATTTCTGAAAAGATTGTTGTTCATTATTTAACTAGTTGGGCTAAGAAGATAGATTTTTGATTTTTTGTACATTGTGGTTTATTAAGGATAACCGTATAGAATGAGTGTCCACTAAAATTTTCCCTACATGTTACATCATAGAGATAGAAATAATATTCTAAAGAGGAAGTCTAGGGAAAATCAAGAAGCTCTCCCCATCTGAAAACTGGAAAATGCTTGAGACAAAGCATTGTCTGGATTTGTTAGATTTTAATCCATGCTGGACACACTTCTGAATAGCATGGACTATTATTTGGGCTGAAATTCACAAAGTTTTGCAATATCTCTAGTTTATCTCCTTCTCCATTCAACTTTGTACCACAGAGTCAATTTCATATTTATGTGAAAATTTCTATTTACGTGACTAAGGAGACTTAGTGAAAAGCAGTTTGTTCTAGCTTACTATAAGTTTAGCTGTGTTAAGGATATTGTTGTGTTAACCAACCAGCAGAGTGTAGAGCACAGGTGCTGAGAGCAATGAATAAAATACATACAAACTGCTTTATCAAAGTTTTTACTTTGTAGTTAAAAACAATCTCATAGTCTTTAATCAATCCAAGTCTTTGCCAGTCAAATCAGTCCAGTGATACAAAAGACTTCTTACCATACAAAACAGCAGTAGGTAATAATAGCAGCACATACACACTGGTAACAGATCACGATGGTAGCATATCCATCCATGATGATAGCATCTTCACACACGATGGTAGCATATCATCAATGACTACATTTCAGCTCCCTTCTTAAATACAGTTACAACAGAGCTTATCCAATCAGGATACAATGACTCAGCATTACAATGACTCAGCAGTACTTCTTAAAGTCATATAATTCATATCCATGTTAAAGTCATAGAACACATATATTGTCCATATATTGCCTGGAAACCTGTTAGGCATACACCATATCCTAACAAGCTGTAAAATATTTTGTTACATTGCCATGCTCATAAAATTCATCTCTAATAAACTGATTTTTCGCTGAATCCTACTTTCAAATCCTCAAATGGTCATGCTTAGTGTCTAATTCAGTGTTCCTCAACCTCGATCACATTAAAATGAATGGACTTCAGATGCCTGAATTCCCCAGCCAGCTGCTGAGGAAGTCCAGCTTTTGAAGCCCACCCATCTTAAAATAGTCAGTGTTGAGAAACACTGATCTAATTGTTTGAATGCCTTTCTTCAGATATCATTAGCTTTCCCAATCTAAAAATGGGGAGAATGGTTGAGACAAAGCTAATGATATGTTTAAATCTGTTACTTTTCAATTCATGTTGGACCACAATTTATGTTCCTTTGAGAAGAGATGAAACCTCAACCCACTCATTGGGGTGGAAACTCACAATGGTTTGCTGAAATCTGTCATTTCCATCCTTCTGAATGCAACTTTGTACCATAGAGAATTTCATGATAAGATGTTATTTTCTGCTTAGATGCCAAGCAGATTCAGTGAAAAACAATTTTGTCTTAGCTTGCTATACGTCTACCTAAAATATTATGTTAGATCACCATGTTCTTAAAAATAATCTGTGATAAGCCTTTTTTAAGCCAATGCTATTGTCAGACTTCGATGCTATCTCAAAATAAATGAATTTCCAAATTGCCAATCTTTAAGGAAATCTTTTCTTTAATTGAACACAGCCACCGGATCATGACTCAATGCGGACAAGACTGACCTTTTGCCCCCCAATCCCTCCCTTTCCGATCCCCAAATCTCTGCTTCTCATTGGCTATCTTCCAAGTCATTCTTCAGACTTCTTGCCTCGTCATTTCCCAGGAATGTCTCCCCCACTCATTTCCACGACAACCCAACTTCAAAGGGATTTAGCAGGCAAAAGTTCAGAGCTTATCTCTCTCTCTCCTCTGCTCTCTATGCCAGCGTCGAAGCGCTGACATCTATCTTCTAACCCCCCAATAGAAATATTTCATTTTTGGGGGGAGGGGGAACATCTGAGGGGGGGATAAGGCCTTTGATGTCTCTCTTCCATTTACAATCCCCTTTACAGATGGACTCAACTATTTCTTGCTGTTGTCACTCCCTTTGTGTTCCAGCCTGAATCCATTCTCTTCCCTGTTTATGTAAGATGCTTTTGAAAAAGATTTCAGCTGTATGGTTGTCCTACTGTTTTCCATGTCAATTATATTTCCTCAGAGATTGTACAAATCAGCTTACAAATCAAATAAAGTCATTTGATCCATGTATTTATCCACTTTCTACAGCTATGTCAGTCACTATATAGATTGAACTCCATTTTCTGAAAGCTCTAAGTGATATAGGAGTCAAATAGATCAGAGGGAGTAACTTGGAAGTGGCTAGAAAATTCAGGAAAAAAATGAGTTACGGGCTTGCTATAAGACAATGAATTCCAATATTAAATCACACTTTTAAGGAGTCAAAAACTAAAACTTTTGTTGGATAAAAACAAAGCACTAAACAAATTCAGATTTGCCCATCATATCTTCTCCTTCATCGGGATAAAAGAAACTACATAGGTGAAAAGTTGGTTGCCACGGGGACTTCATCGGTTCATGGGATTTGATCTAAATTACAATATTAAAAACTTACGATTTTTATGTTACGTATCAAATTAAGGCATGTTTTTCTTCTTTAATTTTCACAGAGATAAAACATTTCTGGCAGGTTTTTTTTTATTGTTGAAGCTAAACAGCAGCTAATTAAGATATGAGCCATGGTGGCTCAGTGGTTAGAATGCAGCATTTTATTTATTTATTTATTTTATTTATTTATTTTTATTTTTATTTGATTTATATGCTGCCCTTCTCCGGAGACTCAGGGCGGCTTACAATGCGTTAAGCAATAGCCTTCATACTTTTGTATGTTTATACAAAGTCAGCTTATTGCCCCCACAATCTGGGTTAGCATTGTAACCTAACTTTGCCCACAGCCTGGGGCTCGATCCTGATGGGTCTTAAAGTTGACTCAGCCTTCCATTCTTCTGAGATTGACAAAATGGGAATTCAGATTACTGGGGGCAATACCCTGACAATATAAACTATTTCTTGCACTGTAAGATGCTCTGGAATTTAAGATGCACCTAGCTTTTGGGGATGAAACAAGGACAAAAAAATCTGCCTCTGCCTCCCAGCAACTTGCCTCCTTGCAGCAAACAGCAAACAGCCTGGTCAGCTTCAGCACAGCCTGATTTAGCACCAGCAGCTGACTGGCAGTTGGATCAGCCTCCCGGAATACCGCTGATTAGCTGTTACAGGCTACGGGGATCGCGGCCACTCATTGCCGCTGTCGCCACCCATCACTGCTGCTGCTGCCCATTGTCACTGTCCCCATCACCGTCTCTGTGTGCCCCATTTTCAGCCTCCATGTGCCCCATTTTTGGCCTCCGCACATCCCATTTTTGGCCTGTTCCAGGATCGGTGGTGATTGGCGGTGGCAGCAATCCTCACCACCTGGAACGGGCCAAAAATGCGATCCCTACAGCCTGGAACAGCTGATCAGCGGTATTCCAGGAGGCCGATCCAACCACCAATCAGCTGCTCGTGCTAAATCAGGCTGTGCTGAAGCTGACCAGGCTGTTTGATGTTTGCTGCAAGGAGGCAAATTGCTGGGAGGCAGAGGCTGGCGGGTGGGGGCTGGCGGGTGGGTGGGGCTTCAACAACATTCACTCTATAAGACGCACAGACATTTCCACCCACTTTTTTTGGGGGGGAAGTGCACCTTATAGTGCGAAAAATACAGTACTCAGACAGAGTTGTAAAGCACTGTGGACATATATATATATATATAATCTTACATGGGAGAAGATCCAAATACACCAAAACTTGCATATATATATATATATATATATATATATATATATATATATATATATATATATGTATGTATGTATGTATGTATGTATGTATGTATGTATGTATGTATGTCTATACAGTGGTTAGAGTGCAGTACCGCAGGCTACTTCTGCTGACTGCTGGCTGCCTGCAATTTGGCAGTTCAAATCTCACCGGCTCAAGGTTGACTCAGCCTTCCGTCCTTCTGAGGTCAGGTTAGAGAGAGCTGTAAATCACTGTGAAGCAATATATATGTCTAAGTGCTATTGCTATTGCTAAGCCAGATTCTTTTCCCTCACTTCATTCCTTGAAAAGCAATAGTAAAACAAACAACCAGAGGTTTGATTTATATAGCCAAACATTTTAAAGTTAACTATCTTTCTACTGGATGTGTTTGCAGCCAATAAGTCTAAAGGTGTGCCTTGTAACTTCTAGAATTCTACTCAGAGCTAAGTAAAGACTAATTATTCTAGTGGACATTCTTTCTCAGGGTATCAGAATACAATCATCCCCTCTTACTTTGCCTTCCTATGAAAGCAATCTGTATAGCCTGACTAGGTGGCTCAGTGGCTAAGACACTGAGCTTGTCGATCAGAAAGGTTGGCAGTTCGGTGGTTCAAATCTCTAGTACAGGTCTCCTGCGTGAGTAGGGCGTTGGACTAAATGATCTCCAAGGTCCCTTCCAACTCTGTTACTGTTAGAATCTGTTTTAGGATAAATTTGTCCCTCGTGGCTCCCTTGTTTCTTCGCAGGTTTGGGATCTCCTTTAGCTCTAGTTCATGAATCTTCCTCCAGGCTCTCTTAAAACCAACAAACTCTCAACAATCAGCACTGTTTAGAATCTATTTTATTTTGCCCTCTATTTTGTTCTTCCTGCTAGACTCTCTCTCTTTACTACTTTCTCCCTGTGCTAGCACATCAGTGGCCTCTATTTCTTTTCTTTTTTTTCCTGTGAGATAATTATATGTATATCTCTCTTTCTGCTATCATCTATAAAAATGGTCCAGATGTCTGCAAGCTGATATGACAAGAAGGCAGATAGGCCTGGGCAACTGCATGCTATAACATAATCTACAAATTTAGGGCTGGGTTTCTCCTGCTGAGAAACAAGTACTACTGCTAAGAGCTTTTATATTTCTCACAGTTGAAAGAGATTTGAGGGTTTTTTGGGTATAATGCAACAAGCTTTGCACACCTGGATGGATGAATTTTCTGCCATTTCTTCCTCTCAATCCTCTCAATCTCAGTCAGGTTGGATGGCAACATTCAGTGGACAGCCATTTTCAGGTCTCTCCAGAGATGTTCAATAGAGGACTCCGAGAGTGAAGGAGAGGAGTTGGCAAGGCCTCCCTCTCCAGGACCCTCCTCTTTGGCAATGCCTTCAGTGTCCGCCGAAGGGCAAGAGATAGGGCCGGGGCCAAGCACGTCCACGAAGCCACAGGTGGACAGTGATGAGAGTAATGAGTCTTGGCTGGATCCTCGACAGCGTCACAGAGATAAGCACGCGCAACAGAAGAAAGGGCGTGCCCGAGATTAGGCTGAGTCACTGGACCACACCCCAAAGGGTATAAAAGGGAGCATGGTGGCCAGTCAAACCTTGTGACAAACAAAGCTGAAAGCTTCCACGCCATTCTGCATTGCTGGACGTTTTGCTATAGACTTTGCTGGATTATCTCTGGACTTGATTGACTCCATAATTATTGAGCTGTTTCTTTTGATGTACCAGAAGTGGAGAGAAGTTATCTCTTCCCTTCATAAGTAATAAACTCTTGGCAGGCAGCCACTAGGTTGCTGCCAAGTTCCGTTATCACAAGGAAAAGGATTTTGTCAGCTGGTTTGGTTTTTAACTCTTGGATGTCTGTTGGTGTGTGTGCGTGTGGGACGGGGACAGAACACAGTCCAGCCTAAGGTCCTGAGTGCTGTGGGACAGGTTTTCATTGGGGATAACGCTGTACTTTGCTCCATTCGGCTTTCCCTCAACCCTGAGTCGACTCCCAGTCTGTTCTGCTGAAAAACAGCCCCACAGCATGATGCTACCACCACCATGCTTCACTGTTGAGATGGTATTGGGCAAGTGATGAGCGGTGCCTGGTTTCCTCCAGGCATAACACTTAGAATTGAGGCCAAACAGTTTGTTGGAAGAAATGTCCATCCGGGCTCAATTCAGTGGTGAAATCTAAAATTTGTCACTACGGGTTCTGTGGGCGTGGCTTGGTGGGGGAGGGTAATGTGACTGGGTGGGTGTGGCCAATATTTTTTTAACTTTTAAAACCATTTTTTTCTACAACCTCTTTGGCGAAGAGGTTGTAAAAAAAATGCTTTCAAACTGCTCTGGCGATCCCAGCTGAGTTGCCTGATCAGCAGAGGCTTTTTTCTTTTAAATGCCTCTGACGATCCAAGCTGAGTTGTCTGATTGACAGAGGCTTTTTAAAAAACTCAGCTTGGATTGTCAGAGGCTTTTAAAAGAAAAATAGAAAAATCAGCCGAAGAGGTTGTAGAAAAAATGCTTTTAAAAGTTAAAAAAAAAAGGCCTCTGATGATTGTGTGGCTCAACTGGGCATGGGGAGGGAGGCAGGGATTTTTGCTGCCAGTTCTCCGGACCACCTGCCTCCATCGCTATCGGATCGAGTGATCCAGACCGAACTGGGAGCATTTCACCCGTGGTTCAATTCCAAGTTCTCCCCACTGCTTGGAAGGATGGTTTTAATGGTGAACAGGACCACATGGGTTTGAAGTCCTGGGTAGCTGACCACATGGAAGAGAGAGAGAGAGGGGGGGGGGAGAGGGAGAGAGAGAGACAAAGAGACAGAGAAACAGACAGACAGACAGACAGACAGAGATTTATACCCTCTCTTGGGCTTTGAATTTGAGCTTATCCTATTGGTTTCAGTAAGACTGCCATAGGGCTATGCAGTCATAGCTGAGGTTGTCTGCGTCCCAGGCTTGGTTAAATTTTGCTGGGTGATGTGTAATGAAGAGGGTTGTGTTCTGAAAGGGTGTTGGCAAATTTCTAAGCTTAATGGCTTTGTCCTGGTTTGGATCTTGAGTGAGGGCTAATCCTATCACCCTAAGGCTGAAGGCCTTTTGTCTTGTAGATAGGATGTCTTTTGTCTTTAACAAAGGTGGGGGCTGCTTTCCAAGAGCATATTTGTCCTTTTTCTCATCCAGGGAGGTATAATATTCTGCCTTTTTAATATTTCCTAGAATATTTCATTCTTCTAGGAGAGGGGTAGGTGCTAACTTCCTACAAGTTCAATCTTTGTTTCATGAGACCAATGAATCTTGTTCTTCACAGTCTAAGAGTCTTCCTGGTGCTTTTTTTTTTTTTCCAAACACCAAGCTGACTTTCATGCATTTTGCATTAAGGAGAGACATGATAACAGAATAACAGAGTTGGAAGGGACCTTGGAGGACTTCTAGTCCAACCCCCTGCTCAGGCAGGAAACCCTAGACCAGTAATGGCGAACCTTTTTGGCACCAAGTGCCCAAACCGGAACATGCATGTATCTGTGGGAGCCAGAGTGCCGGAAACCTGAAGGGAAGCTGGCCGGCACGCACATGCCTGTTTTTGGCCATTTTGGGGCCATTTTCAGGCCATTTTTGGGGCTGAACATGGCCTGAAAACCAGCCTGAAAAATGACCTGAAAATGGCCCGATAAGGGCCCAGGAAATGCTCTGTTTTGGGGACATTTTTTGGCCATTTTCTGGTCCTCCAGTGCCTACGAAGTCCAGCTGGCCAGCGTACCAGGGTGAAATGCTCCCGGTTCGGACCGGATAACCCAATCCAGTAGCGATGGAGGCGGGTGGTTCAGAGAACCGGTAGCAAAAATCCCTGCCCCCGCCTCCCATGCCCAGCTGAGCTGCGCGATCATCGGAGACTTTTTTTCTTTTAAATGCCCCTGACGATCCAAGCTGAGTTGCCTGATCGTCAGAGGCTTTTTTTCTTTTAAATGCCTCTGACGATCCAAGCTGAGTTGCCTGATCGTCAGAGGCTTTTTTTTTCTTTTAAATGCCTCTGACGATCCAAGCTGAGTTGCCTGATCGTCAGAGGCTTTTTTTTTCTTTTAAATGCCTCCGACAATCCAAGCTGGGATCGTCAGAGCCTTTTGAAAGCATTTTTTTACAACCTGTAGAAAAAATGGTTTTAAAAGTAAAAAAAAAAAAAAAAAGACCATGCCCACCCAGTCACATTACCCCCCACACACCAAGCCATGCCCACAGAACCGGTAGTAACAAATTTTAGATTTCATCACTGCAGCGCGCATGTGTGTGCTGGAAACCAGAAGAGCAGCTGGCAACGTAGAGCGTGTGCCCACAGAGAAGGCTCTGTGTGCCACCTTTGGCATGGATGTCGCAGGTTCGCCATCACAGCCCTATACCATTTCAGACAAATGGCAGTCCAGTCTCTCCTTGAAAGCCTCCAGTGATGAAGTACCCACAATTTCTGAAGGCAAGTTGTTCCACTTGTTAATTGTTCTCAGTGTTAGAAAACTTGACCTAAGTTCTAGGTTGGTTCTCTCCTTGATTAGTTTCCACCCATTGCTTCTTCTCCTGCCCTCAGATGCTTTGGAGAATAGCTTGACTCCCTCCTCTTTGTGATAGCCCCTTAGATATTGGAACACTTCTATTATGTTACCCCTAGTCTTTCTTTTCATTAAACTAGACATTAATTAAACTAGACAAGAGCTATATAAGCAGCCCTGTGTACTCCAGAGTGCTGCATGAAAACATATTTAATACTATTTATGCTAATGTTTTGGATTTTATTTGCATTTTCTTAGATTTCATTGTCCAAAACCTCTGTGTCATCAACTCCAAAAACTTATGCTGAAAACTCGTAATGCGCTAATAGAGTACAATAAAACACTTTCATGAAATGCTATAATTGTTCAGAATATTTGTTTCTTGGAAAGTCATTGGATGTCATCTTCTAAGAGCTTTCAATATTGCTAATATCCTTTATGGAGTGCACCTAAGCAATCTGTTCTTGGCAACTTGGATCTGTCCCCTGCTGCCCCCAACCATCCTAACTCTCAGAGTGATAAAAGGATGAACTAATGCTTCTGAGGGATCCTTTGGAGCAAATGGGTGGAAATATCCTTGAAAATGATATTTCCTGTGAAGTTGCCCTGATGAGCTTAATAGGTGCTAAACCATTTAAAATCATTGGGGAGTTGGATTTTTTTTCTTGTTCTTTAGAGTTATAAAGTAAAGTTATAACCAGAAGCCAACATGGTTTGTCAAAGGCAAACAAACCTTATTTCATTGTTTGAGAAAGTGACTAAATTAATGGATCAGCTAAATGCTGTGGACGTAGTATATTTGGATTTCAGTAATGCATTTGACAAAGTAGACCACCATCTACTTCTTGGTAAGTTAGAAAATGTGGGATAGACAGCATCACCACCAGACGGATTTGTACCTGGCTGACAAACCTCACTCAATGACTAGTCCTTAATGGTACCACATCTATATGGAGGGAAGTAAGCAGTGGGGTACCACAAGGTTCCATCTTATTTATTTTATTTTTATTTGATTTAATTTGTATGCCGCCCTATCTCCATAGGACTCAGGGCACCTCACAACAATTAGAATCAAACCAGATAAAACATCTTAAAATACATATCAAACGCATATTAAACACTTTAAAATAATCCAAACCCCATCACTCCAGGTTTAGGCCCAGTACTCTTCAATACCTTCATAAATGACTTAGATGAGGGAATAGAAGGGGAACTCATCACATTTGCAGATGACACTAAGCTGGCACAAATAGCCAACACCTCAGAAGACAAGGTTAGGATCCAAAAAGATCTTGACAGACTTGAACAATGGACCCTATCCAACAATATGAAATTTATTGTGGAGAAAAGCAAAGTTATACACCTAGGCAGGAAAAAAAGCAAAGGTACAGGTACAGATTAGGTGAAACCTGTCTTAAAGGCAGTAACTGTGAGAGGGACCATGGAGTCCTAGTGGACAATCACTTAAACATGAACCAGCAGTTTGTTTCAGGAGCCAAAAAAGCTAATACAATCCTTGGTTGCATAAACAAAGAAACTTCCAATGTCATGCCTTCCCTGGAAATGTTGGAGATAATTCAAAGATGTACCTTGAAAATAGCCTATGGGGGACTCTATAGTAGCATAGTCAGATTTCGCACATGGAAGTTTTGTGACATTTTTTATGATAAAAACTGTTTTTTGGTAACTTTTTTGCCATAAAATGTTTCCAAATATTGCACAATTTCCATTCCACGGGAGTTGTGTATCCTGAATTTTGGACTCATTCTGTAAGCCAGTCCATTTGAGGTACCTTGGTTCAAAAATTGTTGGCCTTCCACCCACTTTTTCACCCAGTTCAAGGTTATGGGAATGAGAGCTTCATTAATACATAGATACTGTAGATCAATTAAG
Organism: Arizona elegans; assembly: GCA_022577455.1. Classification (NCBI taxonomy): domain Eukaryota; kingdom Metazoa; phylum Chordata; class Lepidosauria; order Squamata; family Colubridae; genus Arizona; species Arizona elegans. Next base: position 4,211,552 of record JAKOOJ010000030.1, read on the forward strand.
TTTTGAAGGTACACAAAACATTGAACTTTCCTTAGAAACATCGGCCTAATGCATTTCTCTTGCAAAGTTATGGGAAACCATTTTATCGTAATTTGAGACTTCTGAAGCATCCATGGAAAATATCAACACCCTCATTTAATTCTTGGCAAGAAAGAATTTAACTCATTAAGGTACCCCACCTTTTCTCAAAATATATAAAAGCAACTCTTTTGTGTATTCTGCCAAAGCAAATGGGCCACATCCTAGGGGAACAACAGTTTATAACCATTCCAGAAGAAAGTATTAAGCACCAATATCCACTGGTAAACCAACAAGTACAACTGGAAGAAGGTAGGACTTTCAAGAATGAGCTGGTAGAACCCAAAAGATTTTATGAGGAAAGGTCAGAAGCAAATATTCATTTCCAATTAAGGATAAGAACATCAGCTGGAACATTCAATAACATTTTCTTTCTGTAAAATGTTCTTGGAATTGCTTTATATAATAGTATTTGTTAAGGATATTGTTGTTGTGTTACCAACCAGCAGAGTGTAGAGCACAGAGAAACGTTGCTGAGAGCAATGAAGCCAGTCCGGCTTCAGGCCTGGGTACAGCACAGAGACGGCATTGGTCGCATTGGTGGATGATCTCTGGAGGGCTCGGAACAGGGGTTGCTCCTCTGTTCTGGTCCTATTAGACCTCTCAGCGGCTTTTGATACCATCGACCATGGTATCATGCTGCGCCGGCTGGAGGGACTGGGGGTGGGAGGCACTGTGCTGCGGTGGTTCTCCTCCTATCTCTCTGACCGGTCACAGTCTGTGTTGGCAAGGGGGCAGAGGTCGACCTCGAGGCACCTTGCTTGCGGGGTGCCGCAAGGGTTGGTCCTCTCGCCACTCCTGTTCAACATTTATGTGAAGCCGCTGGGTGAGATCATCCGTGGTTTTGGGGTGCGATGCCATCTGTACGCTGATGACACTCAGCTGTACATTTCCACCCCAGACCACCCCAATGATGCCCTCGAAGTGACGTCCCAGTGTCTGGAGGCCGTGCGGGTCTGGATGGGGAGGAACAGGCTTCGGCTCAACCCTTCCAAGACCGAGTGGCTGTGGATGCCGGCGTCCCGGTATAGCCAGCTGGTGCCATCGCTGGCTATTGGGGGCGAGTCACTGACCCCCACAGAGGGGGCTCGCAACTTGGGCGTCCTCCTGGACACACGGCTGTCTTTAGAAGAGCATATGACGGCCGTGGCCAGGGGGGCTTTTTATCAGGTTCGCCTGATACGCCAGTTGCGCCCCTTTCTGGATCAGGACTCCTTGTGCACAGTCACTCATGCCTTGGTTACGTCACGCCTGGACTACTGTAATGCTCTCTACATGGGGCTCCCCCTGAGGAGCACCCGGAGGCTCCAGATGGTGCAGAATGCGGCCGCGCGGGTGATTATGGGAGCGACGTGGCGCTCCCACGTAACACCTCTCCTGCGCGAGCTGCATTGGCTCCCGGTGGTCTTCCGGGTGCGCTTTAAGGTGTTGGTTCTCATCTTTAAAGCGCTCCATGGCTTAGGGCCAGGGTATTTGCGAGACCACCTGCTGCTACCGATAACCTCCCACCGGCCAATACGCTCTCACAGAGAGGGCCTCCTCGGGGTGCCGTCGGTCAGGCAATGTTGGCTGGCGGCCCCCAGGGGGTGAGCCTTCTCTGTGGGGGCACCCACCCTGTGGAATGAGCTGCCTCCCAGAATACGATTGATCCCTGACCTCCGGACCTTCCGTAAAGCCCTGAAGACGTTTTTATTTCATCAAGCCGGCCTAGCCTAAATGGTTTTTAACTGGGATTTTAAATTTTATGGATTTGGGGTTTTAAATTGGGTAGCCAATTATTTAATTTTTTAATTATCTTAACTTTTGTATTTGTATGTTTTTTAATTTTGGCTGTTCACTGCCCTGAGTCCCTTCTGGGAGAAGGGCGGTATACAAATTAAATAAATAAATAAATAAATAAATAAATAAATAAATAAATAAGAGATGTGCAAACTGGTTTATCAAAAGTTTACTTTATAGTGAAAAAACAATCTCATAGTCTTTAAATCAATCCAAGTCTTTGCCAGTTAAATCAGTCCAGTGATACAAAATCTTCTTACCACACAAACAGTAGTTGGTTAGAATAACAAACTCACTCTGGTTCACAAACCACGATGGTAGCAGATCCATCCAACCGATGATAGCACAATGGTTGCAACTCCACACACAATGGTAGCTTATCATCAACTGAATACGTTACAGTACCTTTCTTAAATACGTTCACAACTAATTACAGCATGACTCAGCATTACAATGAATCAGCAGGAAAACTTTAAAGTCACACAATACATATTCATATTAAAGTCACAGAACACATATATTGCCTGGACAACTTGTTAGGCTCAAATCATATCCTAACAGTATTTGTCCCAGCTTGTTTGACTAATGGTTTAGGATTTGGTTTAGGTGTTGGTTATTACCTTTAAAGCCCTACATGGCTCAGGGCCAGGCTATCTTCGAGACCGCCTTCCACCGCATAGCTCCCGGTGACCGGTAAGATCCCACAGAGTTGGTCTCCTCAGGGTCCTGTCAGCTAAACAATGATGGGGGAGGGCCTTCTCTGTGGCTGCCCCAGCTCTCTGGAACCAGTTACCTCCTGAGGTCCGGACCATCCCCACCCTATTGGCCTTCCGAAAAGCGGTGAAGACCTGGCTCTTCCGGCAGGCCTGGGGCCATTGAACTTGCTGTTGCGATCTGGCAAGATCCGGCCATGAATGGTGTGAATGGGTTTTAATTGTTTTTAATGGTTTAACTTTTAATGTTTTCTATATGGTTTCTAAATGCATTGTAAGCCATCTTGAGTCTTCGGAGAAAGGCGGCATACAAGTTGAACAAATAAATAAATAAATAAATAAATAAATAAATAAATAAATAAATATTGGAACAGAAGACCTCCAAGGTCCCTTCCACTTCTGATTGATTGATTGATTGATTGATTGATTGACTTATTCTATATCTAAGTGATAGCTTCACTTTCTCTTGTGGGGTCAGATGGCTCCTGAAAGAAATGGCTCATCATTAGTACAGCAAAGGAGGGGTAGAAACACAGTGAAGAAAGAAAGAGACCTTTTCTTAAAACCTCCTTGAATTAATTTGGTTTTTCCCAGCATCAACAATAATAACAGTAGCAATAATTTCATCACACAAGGATTCTTCCAGCCATTGGAAGTTTTTGCCTCTTTTTTCCCCTTCTCCTTATTTTCCTTGATTTTCTAGGGGAAAAAATGTTCTGAGAGTGTTCTATGCAGCCACAGTTTTAACCTTTTGGAATATACTCAATCAGCTGTGTTGTATACCAGTATTTAGTTTTTCAGCAATCCAAGAAAGAACAACTTTGCAGTAGAGGTTCACACTAAACAATTGCAAGAGGGTCTGATGACTGCATAAACTATAGTAATATATGTACGGCCAAGTATTTTAAACCAGGATCAGAGAAGACTGTGTGAACCCGTTATAGTTGTCACTAATCTTATTTCTGTTTGGAACATACTCAAGTTTAAGCCCATCTGCAGATAAACTGGCCTTCCAATTTCCAGTAAGCCCAGTAATATGCATTTGATCCAGTGGTGGGTTTCAAATTTTTTTACTACCGGTTCTTTGGGTGTGGCTTGGTGGGCATGGCATGGCTTGGTGGGCATGGCTTGGTGGGTGCGGCTTGGTGGGCATGGCAGGTGAAGGATACTGTAAAATCTCCATTCCTACCCCACTCCAGGGGAAGGATACTGTAAAATCTCCATTCCCTCCCAATCAGCTGGGACTTGGGAGGGAGAGAATAGATGGGGGTGGGGTCAGTCAGAATTTTTACTACTGGTTCTCCGAACTACTCAAAATTTCCGCTACCGGTTCTCCAGAACTGGTCAGAACCTGCTGAAACCCACCTCTGATTTGATCTCATATAATCAGCTCAAAAATACTTGTTAAATATGAAACAAGCATTATTAAGACAATAGTGCATTAGGAGAAGTACAAAAAATTCATGAGAATTCTTAAGCAGATGTAAAGATCCTTTATCCTTGAGATTTCATGTAAGGTCAGATAAGCCAATCACTCGAGGGATCTCATAAAAATAGTAGAGCTTTCATGCAATTTTTTTTAATAGTCCCTCGAATAGGTTACCAGCCATTGAAATACTTTTGGTTTTCATTCTTCTATATTTACTTATATTGTTTTTGGATTTTATACTATTTTATACTGTTTATTGATTGTAAACCACCACAGAACTGTTTTAAGATATATAAATGATTTCAATAAATAAATAAATTACCACATTTGGCTATTCAAATAATCCTCTTCAGTAAGATTACTCCCCATGCAATTAATAATGAATAATTGCCCTCCCCCACTTCTGCATTTCCTCCTAATAGTTATCTTAGCTGTCAAAAAGAAACTACTCTTTCTTATCTGATAAATGCTAAACAATGAAACTACTCTGTCAAATAAGCCAGTGGAGTTTCATTGCTTAACGAAGAATCAAGGGAAGATCATCATTTGACTATAACGGCTCAATACATCTATTCCTGTTCTAATGCTTTTCTCAAACTTTTTCGATGCCAGGGAGCCATTCCAGAACCAGATGTAGAGGCATCCATTCCTTGTATTTGAGAAAGGTGAAGATTATTCACCAGTCCTTATTTCCAGGTATATATGAATCTCTATGTCTACTATTTAAAGATAAGGCTTTAAAATGTCATTTAAAGAAGAATACTGCAAACAGACTAAAAGTACTCCTGAGTTTACCTAGAATGGAACCAAGACTTAAATCTTAGAGTAGATAACTTGAAATCAATGGGGAACCCTATATACCAGGGGTGGGTTCTAAATTTTTTTACTACCGGTTCTGTGGGCGTGGCTTATTTTGTGGGTGTGGCTTGGAGGTCATGTGACTAGGTGGGCATGGCTAGCTGGTCAGAGTCATTTCTGGAAGGTCCTTGCACTTACGACCTGACTCATTTTTTGCTTTTAACACTGATCAGCTGTAGGACGGCCCTTTGAAGCCCCGCGGCAAGAGTTTAAACAGTTTTTTTCCCTTTAGTCATCAGCTGGGACTCAGGAGGCAGCAATAGATTGGGGGTGGGACCAAATAAAAGATAAGAATAAAGTGGGGGGGTGGGGGGGAGGGTGGGGGGAGAAGCAGTTCAGTGACATCATATCGTCACCGCTACTGGCTTGGCCGAACCGGACCGAACCGGGAGGAACCCACCACTGCTATATACATGAGAGGGTTTTGTTATTATGTTCCCTGTAATCACAATATCTATTGTAATACTGTTAAAGTATGTTAGACTTGTGCAAGGAAATAGACTCTTTATTTGAATAATAATAATAATAATAATAATAATAATAATAATAATAATAATAAGTCATTATGTAAAAAAATAAGACTTTCCTGTATCCAAAAAGTCATGGGAGCACAAAGTGGAAAAAGTTGTCAAAGGTGAAACAGGAAAGATCTTGTGGGACTTTTGAATACAGACAGATCGTCATGTGGAACATAACACATCAGATATCACAGTTGTTGAGGGCCAAAGTGTACAGTTTATTGATATCGCTGTACCAGGAGATTCCAGAGTCAAAGAAAAAGAACTGGAAAAAAAAATCACAAAATATTGCAACCTGGCAATCGAAACTACACAATTATGGATGTAACAGTGATATCCACTATGATCACAGCACAAGTCCAAGAATCTTATAAAATACATCAAGAAATTGCAGCTTCCTGAAATAACATCAGTTATTCCTACAATAACACCAGTGGAACTGGAAAAAACCTGCACTACTTGGAATATCGTACATCTCAAGAAGGTACTTGGTTGATACCTAGGACGCTGGCAGAAACCCGTATCAACCATTAGCACCAGTCAATGGTATTTGTGATGCATTTTTTTTAATGTTCAGTTGACTGAGTTTCATGTTTAATGAATAAAAGTTTATTATTATTATCTCTTTTATTCATTAAACATGAAATTCAGTCAACTGAACATTTAAAAATGTGTCACAAATGCGATTGACTGGTTGTTGTTATTATATTATTATTATTATTATTATTATTATTATTATTATTATTATTATTATTAAAAAGTTTGGGGGATTTGTTTTGTTTTCATGAGCCTCCCGTTTGATCCACGTGGCTTCAGGCAGAGGTATCTTTATAGCTTGTTTGTGATGGGATGAGAATTTCAAGATATTATGTCAATCATGCCTCATTTTCCATCAAAATTTAGTAATATTGTTTTTCACTAAATTTTGGGAACATATTACCTGAAACAAGGTTTAAAATAGAATTTAGGATCTCTCTGGTGTTTTGAAAAAATATGAGAAGTTGAATTCATTCAGTCTGACTTATTTTAATCTTTATAAACATTGTACAAGAATCTATAAATTGCAAACGTGCATCTATTTTCCTAAAACTCCACTTCTCCTTCCAGATCTTTTCCCGATCTCTTGCAATTATCTATCTGTCTATATATTTAATGCATTAGACATTTATTTATTGGCTGCCTCTCAGCTTGCTTTCATGAGTTCTGTATTGTCATCACGAAAATTGGACAGTTTTCTTTTAAGAGAAAATCCTCTTTTAATCACTTAGTTTTCATTGGATGTAAAAAAAAATCTGAAAATGATTTAGAATAATTTAGGACTTACTGTGTACCTGTTTTGCCTCTCTCGGCAGGTGTTTATGTACAAAAGGAGAAAAAGAGAAATACAGAAGAAAGAAAATTGAGCTGAACAGAATGGCAGAGTTTGGCTCAACTTCATTATTTGATTCCGAGATGGAATATAATACCAACGACAATCTAAATTCCTCATTATTTGATTCAGAGGTGAAATATAATGTCTACAACAATCCAAATGGGACTGACTTTGAAAATTTCCTGATTCCAATTATTCCAAATTTTACTGAGACCATCATCTTTAATGTTATTCTTTTTACTCTCTGCTTTTTGGGACTTTTAGGGAATGGAAATGTCATCTGGATTCTTGGTTTCCATATGAAAAGGAATTATTTCTCCCTTTATATCTTGAATTTGGCTGTAGCTGATTCTGGAGTACTCATGTTTAAGGTTTTGATTCAAATATTTGAGATCCTCAGTCAAAATTATTTTACAGTATATTTTCTTTTTCTCGGTCTTTATTTTACGATGTACAATGCTAGCCAACTTTTACTCATAAGCATCGGTGTGGACCGTTGTGTATCTGTGCTTTTTCCAATTTGGCATCAATGCCGTCGGCCACCCAAATTGTTCCTCATTGTGTGTGTGATCGCTTGGGTTCTGCCCTTTGTGTACTTTACCTTGGAAATGGTAGTTACATTTTCAAAGTCTCTTCTAATGTTTCAGCTGATTTTCAATGCACTGTTTTCTTACCCAGTGGTGATCATTTCCACTCTGACCTTGCTTGTTAAGATTTTCATTAAACAACGCCAGCAAAAGCGGAAAAAAGTTTTGATGGTAATCTTGCTTATACTCATGTGCTTCATTGTATTTCATTTGCCTCCGTGCATCCTTTCTATTATTACTTACAATATACTAAAGAACAATTTAACATGGGTACTTGATGACCTGCTCGAGAACTTGCTAATAGAAAATGTATTGATGGCTGACTTTTTCTTAGATGTTTTATATATAGTGTTCAGCCCTTGATTCAACCTATAATTATTCTTGCATTGGTATCTGACATCTGTATTGCAGTAAATAGCAGCATCAACCCAATCCTTTATTTCCTGGCTGGGAGAAATAAGGGGGATCGATCCAGAGTTTCCATGAAACTTGTGCTCCGCAGGGTTTTCAGAAATGAAGAAGATGCCAAGGAAGATGAGACACAGTGTCATGAAACCCAGTTATGAACATTTCTGAAAGATTGATGTGCTTTTTTTAACTGGTTGGCTATGAAGATGGATTTTTCTTTGTTTGAACATTGGGGTTTAGTAAGTACAAGTGTGCACAACCATTGCCCACCAAAATTTTCCCTACATGTTACGTCATGGAGATAGAAATAATATTCTAAAGAAGAAGTCCAGACAAAGTAACAATCAAGAAGCTCTTTCCATCTGAAAACTGGAAAAATGCTTGGAATAAAACTAGCCATATATCTGGATTTGTTAGATTTTAGTAGATGCTGGACACACTTCTGAATTCTTTGAAAGAGTGCACGAGACTTCAGCACTACTATTTGGACTGAAGTTTCCAAAGGTTTGTAATATCTTTAGTTTACCTCCTTCTCCATACAACTTTGTACCACAGAGTCAATTTCATGTTAATGTGAACATTTCTATTTACACGACTCAGGAGAATCAGTGAAAACCAGCTGTAAAATGTTTGTTCTAGCTTATTATAAAAGTCTAGCTGAAAAATATTTTGTTACATCGCCATGCTCATAAGATTCATCTCTGATAAATTGATTTTTTCATTTAATCCTACTTTAAAATCCTCAAATGGTCATGCTTCATGTCTAAGTGTTTTTCTCTGGTGGGACCAGTCTGTCAGGGAAACCTGGTCTACCCAATTATGGGACAGAGCATACTGCTTCCGTCTGCTTAGTGTCTAATTCAGTGTTCCTCAACCTTGATCACATTAAAATGGATGGACTTCAAATGCCTGAATTCCCCAGCCAGCTGCTGAGGAAGTCTAGCAGTTGAAGCCCAACCATCTTAAAGTAGTCAGTGTTGAGAAACACTGATCTAATTGTTTGAATGCCTTTCTTCGGATATCATTGGCTACAGTAGCTCTTTGCAGAGTTTGCAGAGTTACGTTACTCAATTTATGTTAGTCCTGAAATATCTGGTGAAAGTCTACATTATCCTAGTAAGGGAGGGCTGGGTCACAATTTCTATCCAAAGACAATGAATACATTGTTTTATTTTCTCCTGGACAAAGAGTGTCACTTTTGTCCAACATTAGTGGACTCTTTGATTGAGTCTTCAGGAATTCAACCTCTGGTTTTTAGAATGCCAAATGGCTTCCTCTTGTCTGTTTAGTTGATTCATAAATCTATTCTACTTGATATTATGTTGGCAAACCTAAATAACTTGTAATGTCTGCCCTTCTTTCAAAAAGCAGTTTGAGTGTCCTCCTGCATTATTTGAACCAAGTGACACTCTTATTTGGTACCAATTAATCCTAACTTGCTACATAGACATGAAATCCTTGGTCACAGAAAGATGTCAGAACTAACCATATCAAGATATTAATTAAACAAAGTGTCCTAATTATTAACTGATTAGTAGACTAATCAGTTTCAGATTGCCTTTGATATCTCCTTTCCCTCTTGACTTACAGACTGACCCAACTATTCCTTGCTGTTGTCATGTCTGTTCCAGCACGAGTCCATCCTGTTCCTTGTTTATGTAAAATGATTTTGGAAAGGATTTCAGGTATATGTTTGTCCTACAGTTTTGATCTCAATTTTTGAGATTGTACAAATCAGCTTACAAATCAAATAAACTCTTGTGATCCATGAATTCATCTACTACTTTCTGGTTACATCAGTCAGTATGTAGATGGAACTCCATTTTCTAAAACCTCTAAGTCAGTGTTTCCCAACCTTGGTAGCTTGAAGATGGCTGGACTTCAACTCCCAGAATCCCCCAGCCAGCAGCTGGAGTTGAAGTCCACCCATCTTCAAGCTTCCAAGGTTGAGAAACACTGCTCTAAGTGCAGTGATACAGAAATCAAATAGTTTGGAGGGACTTGGAAGTGTCAAGAAAACTCACATAAAAATGGGTTATGGGCAGGCTACAAAACAATGAATTCCAGTATTAAATCACACTTTTAAGGAGTCCAAAAGCTAGAGGTTTTGTTGGATAAAAACAAAGCATTGAAAGAATTCAAATTTGTCTATATTTTCTCCTTTATCAGGACAAAAGAAACTACATCGGTGAAAAGGTTGGTCGCCATGGGTCTTCATCTAAATTACAATATTTTAAAAAATTGTGATGTTTATATTTAGTAGCAAAATATAGAGAGAAAACTAATACAGAGAAAACATTTCAAGGAGTCTTTTATTATAGCATCTACTCAGCAGCTCATTAAGCCTTGAGCTGTGTTGGCTTAGTGGTCAGAATTCAGTATTGCAGGCTAACTCTGCCCACAGCCTGGAGTTTGAACCTGATGGGGCTTAAAGTTGACTCAAATCTTCCATTTTTCTGAGATCAGTAAAATGGAGACCCAGAGTGTTGGAGGTAATATGCTGACATTATAAACCACTCAGAGAGTAGTCTAAAGTACTATGGAGCAGTATATAAGTCTAAGTGCTACTGCTATTGCTAAGCCAGATTCTTTTCCCTCACTTCACTCCTTGAAAAGCAATAGTAAAGCAAACAACCAGAGGTTTGATTTATATAGCCAAACATTTTAAAGTTAACTATGTCTCTACTGGATGTGTTTGCAGCCAATAAACCTAAATGTGTGCCTTGTAACTTCTAGAATTCTACTCAGAGCTAAGTAAAGACTAATTATTCTGGTGGACATTCTTTCTCGGGGTATCAGAATACAGTCATTTCTCTTACTTTGGCTTCCTATGAAAGCAACATCTAGAGGATAGATTTGTCCCTCGTGTTTCTTCACACATCTAATTCAAACATCTTGTTCCAAACTCTCTCAGAACCAGCAAATGCTCATCAATCAACACTGTTTAGAATCTATTTTATTTTGCCATCTATTTTCTTCTTCCCATTAAACTCTCTACTTACTTAAGAGCCGAAGTGGTGAGAGTGCAATACTGCAGGCTACTTCTGCTGACTGCCTGCTGACTGCAATTTGGCAGTTTGAATCTCACCAGGCTAAAGGTTTACTCAGCCTTCCATCCTGGGATGGGTAAAATGAGGATCCAGATTGTTGGGGGCAATTTGCCGATTCTGTAAGCTTCTTGGAAAGGGCTGTAAAAGCACTATTAAGCAGTACATAAGTCTAACTGCTATTGCTATTGCTACTACTCTCTCCAGTTTTCTCCTCCCAGTGCTATCACAGCAGTGGGCCCTACTTCTCTTTTTTTCCCTATAATTATTGTTTATCTCTCTCTTTCTGTTATCATCTATAAAAATGGTCCACATGTCTGCAAGCTGCTAAGATGAGATGGCAGATGGGCCTGGACTGGTACATGCTGTGACATAGATTTTAATCTACAAATTTAGGACTACTGTTAAGAGCTGGAAGAGATTTGTGCAGAACGTGATGAGTTAAGATTAGGAGTAGTTGAAAATAAAATGAACAGTGCAGCATTGCCTATATTTAGACTTCAAAGAAAACCAAAGAAAGAGTGAAAAATGAAAAAGAAAGCTGAGATGCATAACATAATTGTTTGGGTAGCAATAAATAGAAGAGAGGGAGAGAGGGAGGGTGGGAGGGAGGGAGGGAAGGAAAGAAAGAAAGAAAGAGAAAGAAAGAGAAAGAGAAAGAAAGAGAAAGAGAAAGAAAGAGAAAGGAAGGAAGGAAGGAAGGAAGGAAGGAAGGAAGGAAGGAAGGAAGGAAAGAAAGAAGGAAGGAAGAAAGAAAGAAAGAGAAAGAGCAAACTCATAAGCAATGCAATTATAAGGAAAGGCTATCATAGACTGTAACAGAGGAATAAAGAACAAGCAAAAGCCTAGAGCCATGATGACAAATCTATGGCACGCATGTCACAGGAGGCTTGTGGAGCCATGTCGCCTGGCATGCCAGCTCAGCTCTGGCGCACATGCACACACTGGCCAGGTGATTATCGGGCCTTCTGGGCCCACCAGAAGTAGGGAAACAGGCTGTTTCCTCCCTCCAGAGGGCCTGGGGGGGGGAAGGCCCGTTTTTCTTTCTCACCTGGCTCCAGATCCTCTCTATGCATCTGGGGAAGGTGAAAACAGCCTTCCCCATCTCCTCAAAGGCCCTCTGGAGGCCCAAAATGGCCCGTTTTCTAACTTTCGGTTGGACAGGAAGTGACTTTTTTGCTGTCCCCAGCCTCCAGACCCTCTCTAGGCTGGCTGGCCCTGCCCTCCCGCCCATGCCATTCCCTGTCCTATATTCCCTTGTTTTTTTTAGCTCAGCTGATTCACGCAGCAGAGCAGATTGCCATGCCAAAGCTGAGCTGAAAAAACAGCTCAGCTAACCATCGCTGACACCGTGGGCGGTCTTTAAATGCATGAAGCGCACTCTCATAGAACCAGTAGGAAAAGATTTGGAATCCCAACATTGAATATGATGTATCCAATAAACATGTTCTTTGAGGAATTTACCTGACTCGAAGTTCTGCTTTTGGCAGATGCATTACTTGGAACGTGGACAGTCAAATTCAAAGGGGATAAAAAATTTCAGAACACACTGGTTTGCACAAAACATCTTTGAAAACTCCTTAAATGGAAGATTTCCTTTCCTGAGATCATAATACATTTGGGGAAAGCAGCTCTTCATTTTGAGAAAAGACATTGCTGCTTTATGGAGAGGCCAAAAACAGCAATATAAGCAGCCTTGTGCACTCCAGAGTGCTGCATGAAAACATATTTAATACAATTTGTGCTAATGTTTTGGGCTGTATTTGCATTTTCTTAGATTTCATTATCTTAAAACCTCTGTGTCAGCAATTCCAACAGTTGAAAACTCTTAATGCACTAATATAGTACACTTTGATAAAAAACACTATTGCTGTTCAGAATATCTATATTTCTTGGAAAGTTATTGTATTGCCATCTATTAAGAGCTTTCAATATTACCAATATCCTTTATGGAGTGCATCTAAGCAATCTGTTCTTGGCAACTTGGATCTGTCCCCTGCTGCCTCCATCCATCCTAACTCTCAGAGTGATAAAATGGATAAACTAATGCTTCTGAGATTACTGCACAAGTATTTGACAACGCAAAGGAATATCTGTAATTTTTGAATATAAAATCTGATTACCAGTGTCTATTATGACAATGATTTATTTACAAGATCTCCAGAGAAATTGAAAGAAGAGTTGTAGATAAATTTACAATCCTCAATAGAGAAAAGTTTGGGATGACCATACATCTAAATTTTGCAAAATATTAATGAAAATGAATTTGAACATATGTATGCAACAGGGAGGTTAAAAAGATACATTAGATTCAATTTATTTTTCATTATAAAGATGAAATTTTAAAGAAATGTTTAGCGTCTGAAAATGAATATAAAACAGTTTTCTTTTTATGGGTAAATAATTTGAAAGACTGTAGTAATTTTTGTTAATATAAATGGTGATAGTTCAGAAAGCTTAATAAGTGTAACTAGAAAGACTATACCATTTCTCAAAATGCAAAAAAAAAAAAAGGAAAAAAATGGATTTGGTTAGAATGCCAATGTAAATTGTTTTTAAAAGAGAGGTTTTATTTGGTCTTGTTATTGAGATATTGCTTCTGGTATGTATGTATGTATGTATGTATGTATGTATGTATGTATGTATTTATTTATTTATTTATTTATTTATTTATTTATTTATTTATTTATTTATTATTTTATTGAATTTATATACCGCCCTACTCCCGAAGGACTCAGGGCGGTGAACTTCTCTATTTTATGCTTTAAATAGAGAAAAAAATGAAATTAAGAATTTAGTTTGAAAATTCAATTATTTGTGGTTATAGAACTAGCTTTTAATAATTATAGGTTATGTAAAAGGCTGAACTTGTAACGGTATTAGTATTTTATTGTGTTGGAAAGAGATGGAAGTCAACACTTGTTTTCTCCTTTCTTTAAAATAATCTTAAAATGATTAAGAAAAAAAATCCCTTTTTTTTCTTAATCTTTATTTTCACTGTATTTGATGTTATAATAAACATCAATAAAACACACAATAAAATACACACCAAAAAATGAAAAGTGAGAGATGCTTCCATCTTCCATATAGAAGAAGAAGAAGAAGAAGAAGAAGAAGAAGAAGAAGAAGAAGAAGAAGAAGAAGAAGAAGAAGAAGAAGAAGAAGAAGAAGAAGAAGAAGAAGAGGAGGAGGAGGAGGAGGAGGAGGAGGAGGAGGAGGAGGAGGAGGAGGAGGAGGAGGAGAAGAAGAAGAAGAAGAAGAAGAAGAAGAAGAAGAAGAAGAAGAAGAAGAAGAAGAAGAAGAAGAAGAAGAAATCCCAAGTTGAACTGTACAGCACAGTCAAACATAAAAAGTATTTGATATTTTCTATTATGTCATAAAATGCTTTATAAGTTCTATGTAATTAAACATTTTTTTAATTTGCCAAATTTCTTTTCTATTTTTTTATAATGTTATTCACATGAACTGATAATATAATAACAGTAATAAATATAATAATACATGAACTGAGAATAATAGTAATAATATAACCAAATAATTGTAACTAAGTTTATCTATCTATCTATCTATCTATCTATCTATCTATCTATCTATCTATCTCAATCCCTGGTCTAAATGCTATTGCTATATAGATATAATGTATGGGGTGTAATGGCTCAATGGTTAAAGATGTAGAACTTGTCAATTGGAAAGGTAACAGGCCAAGTTCGAGAACCAAGCACTACGTGATGGGGTGAGCTCCCATTACTTGTCCAATCTCCTTTCCAGCTAGGTGTTTGAAAGTTTGCAAATGCGAGTAGACAAATGGGTACCACTTTGGTGGAAGATAACAGCATTCCATGCACTCGGTGTAAAGTCATGCTGGCCCATGATCACATAAATGTTTTTTTTTTTTTTTGGATAATGCTAGCTTCCTCAGCTAAAAAACAGAGATGAGCAGTACCCCCTAGTCATGACTGGAGAGGGAAAACCTTTACCTTTAGATATTGTAGATCAATTCTACAAGGGCGGTATAGAAGTTTGAAAACTAAATAAATAAAATAAATTCAGTTTTCAGTAGACATGACAATGAACTTTCCTTAGAAACCTCTGTCTAATGCATTTCTCTTTCAAAGTTATGGGAAACAGTTTTATCGTACGTAAGAGATTTCCATGGAAAAAAAATCAGCAGCTTGGTCTTAATTCTCAGCAAGAAATAATGGATTGCTTTAATCCATTAAGATACCCCACCCTTTCTCAAAATGTATAAAAGCAACTCTTTTGTATTTTCTGACAAAGTACGTGATCAGCCTACTAAGGGAACATTAGTTTATAATCATTCCAGAGAAAGAAGCATTAAAAGATCGAACTTCCACTGGCGAATCAACAAATGCACTGGAAGAAGGTAGGACATTCAAATATGGGCTGCTAGAACCCAGATCAGAAGCAAATATACATTTTCAATCAGGGAGAATACTATCAGCTGGAGTATTTAATCTCTTTTTTTTTTCCCCTGTAAAAGTGTTCTTGGAGTTGCTTTACGATAGCACTTGTCTTTGCTTTTTTGATCTACTCTATACCTAAGGAATAGCTTTACTTTCTCTTATGTGGTTGGATGGCTTCTGAAAGAGATAGATCACACTTCAGTATGGGAAAGGAGCAGTGGTGGGATTCAAATAATTTAACAACCGGTTCTCTGCCCTAATGATTTCTTCCAACAACCAGTTCACCAAACTGCTCAGAAGGTTAACAACCGGTTCTCCCAAAGTGGTGCGAACTGGCTGAATCCCACCACTGGAAAGGAGCGGCTGAAATAACAACGAAGGGACTATTTAAAAAAAAAAAAAAAAAAAAAAAAACCTCCTTTAAATAATTCGATTTTTTCCCCAGCATTAATAAGTACTGCAACAATAGCAATAATGTCTTCACACAAAGAACGATTCCTCCAGCCATTACAAGTTTTCAACTCCTCCTCCCCCCCCCCCACTTTCCTTTTTTTCCTTCTCCTTGTTTTCCTTGATTTTCTAGGGGAAAAAAAAGTATTCTGAGAATATCCCATGCAGCCACAACTATATTTCTTCGGAACACACTAATTCAGTGATCCATGCTTTTTTTATTCATCAGTGCAAGAAAGGACAACTTTGGAGCAGAGTTGCAGGGTTGACACATTAAACAGTTGCCGAGAGGGTCTGATGACTACAGTAAGTATACTAATATAAGTGAGATCAGGTATGTTGAGCCAAGATCACAGAAGACTTATGTGTAATCATTGTAGTGGTCACTAATGTTATTTCTTCTATAATATCAGAATTTGGAATCTTTGCTTACCGTATATTTTCAAGGATAAGCCCATCTATTGACTCTCCAATTTTCAACTCAAAAACCATGAAAAATGAGCTCCCCACAGATAAGCCGACCTGAATTTTTATGAGTTACATATTTAAGGGTCTGTTTATCCACCTATCGTCTTATCCATGAGTACACATGGGTTATATTTGTATATAATTATACAAATTCCTTGTGTGTCCAATCACACTTGGCCAATAAAGAATTGAATTCTATTCTATTCTATTCTATTCTATTCTATTCTATTCTATTCTATTCTATTCTATTCTATTCTATTCTGAGAACTTTTAAAAACTATTATATTGGTGGACAAATCTACCTATAGTTAAACTGAATCTGGGATGTATTTTTTGGGGATGTATTTTTACAACTAAAATTCTCAGTTTATCTGCAGGTATATACAGTATTTATGAACTAATATTGGTGGATTTGGCAATAATTCTGGTATGTTCAAGGCTTTCTTGTTTTTTTCCCCATTTGGTATACTCCTTTCTAGAAAGACTTCTTAATCATTAGATTGGAATTTGCTTTTTTTTTTTGTAATTGTAATTTTATTAGAACACATATTGGATATTTACACAACATATAAATAACTTATCATATTTAAGCATTGTTTCATAGTGGTCTTCCGGTTATTGCTTTATTTCTTCTTCCCCTTTATCTTAATCTATTACTCCATCGTCTTCCCCTCCTTTTCCTTCCCTCCCCACTCTTTTTTTTCTGTTTTCCCCTATAGAGAACTATACATTTTAGTTATCTCTTTACTATTATACATTTCTACGTTCATATTATATACATTTTTATTCCACTGACTGTAATAAAATGTTTCTTTTGTTCTGCTTGGATTTTAAAAGAAAGTGTTTCATAATTTACTGTTATTCCTGTTCAATTTATTTGTACTTTCTGATATGAACTATGTTTCAATTTCTATTTAACGACTGACTGGCCACTAAGGATAGATTATTTGATTATGGATACAAATCTACTGTGTTCAGGATTTTTTTTTTTTTTTTAAATCTTATAGCTGTTTTCTTGCAAACTTGGAGAAGAACATGGTTGTAAAATGTAGCTTACAATTAAATGAAATAGTGGAGAAACCCTCAAATACTCTGGCCACCTAATGAGAATGAGAAGGAAGGACTCACTGGAGAAGAGCCTAATGCTGGGAAAGATTGAGGGCAAAAGAAGAAGGGGATGGCAGAGAACGAGGCGGCTGGATGGAATCACTGAAGCAGTCGGCGTGAGCTTAAATGGACTCCAAAGGATGGTAGAAAGGCTGGAGGAACGTTGACCATGGGGTCGTGATGGGTCGGACACAACATCACAACTAACAACAACAACAAAGTGGATAAACCAACCCAATAGTGACCTGGAGAATTTGATCCATTAGTTTCTACCTTCGCAATCTATAACCAGCCAGATTTCTTCAGCTTCTAATTTATAAAGCACTAAATTTGATTCTTAAATAAATATACCTTTCTTGTATTTCTTACTGCAAAATAATATAATAATATTATTCTGATCCAGCTAAAACACAAGTGTTAGACTACATAGAGATGATTTGACTAGTTCCAATCCTGTTAGCCTATCGAAAAAGTTTAAAGATCTAGCTGTACTCATTGGCATTGTGGGCAGGATGTTAGATGAGCTCATTCTAGGAAGGGGCTTACAGGGTGACATTCCCTGACTATGGTTTTTGTCTTGTTGTTGATTTGATGTTGTTAGGATAATGTGATTTTTGCCCAGAGTTGCAATTTTTGTGAATTGCACAGCCATATACATCTTTAAATATATACTGGCCATTCTTAAACCAATCACTTCCTCTGTCTCCAAAAATCTACTATGTTACCACATAATAATATATATCAGTGGCATCTTTGTTGACCTTGGGAGTGGTGTGGTGGCCTAGAGGTGGAGCTCTCACCTCACAATCAGGAGGCTGTGACTTTGATCCTAGGTAGAGGTAGATATTTCTCTCTCTCTCTGGGCACAATGAGAATATATCTGCTGAACAAAACTCCGCATTGGTGACAGGAAAGGCATCCGGCCATTAAAACCCTCTGCTAGCTCCATTCAATTGCCTAGACTGCACCCTGCAAGGGATTATGGGGTCGTTAAATGAAGATGATTATCTTTGTTGATCCTTGTGGACAAATGCAGATTGAGGTGTCATCACGCAGAAATAGATTTCTGATTTAATTATTACTTTACTTATTCTTTAATCCATGTGAGGCCGGATTAAAATAATTATTTAGTTCCATATCAGAAAAAAAAAAGTATTATATCCTATACCTTTTCTCCCAGCAGGAGTTTCTATACATCAGAACACCCAATTAATAACTGGCCACCATGCTGAATTTTAGTGTTGCCCTTGCTGAATGCTAGAATGGAATATAACATCTCACACAATGGAAGTGAAAGCTTCTACAATAGAACCAGTCTACCAGAAGATCAAGGCAGAATTCCTCTAGGAGTGTTTTTGATGATCACTATAACTCTACACATTTGCCTCTGGGGACTTGTGGGAAATGGAGGTACCATCTGGCTCCTTGGGTTCCACATTAAGAGGAATAATTTCTCGACTTACTTCTTGAATCTCTTCTTTGTTGACTTTGGTGTCCTCATAAGTCTCAGTGCCATTGGTGTATATTGGCTAATAGCCAAAGCTAGTCATATAGAATATGGCGATCCACTAAAGACGTTATTTCGTGGTCTTTTCTTGCTCATGTACAGTACTGGTTTATGCATCTTGACTGCCATGAGCATTGACAGGTGCACAGCTGTTTTTTTCCCACTTTGGTATCGAATCCACCGTTCCAAGAAAATGTCCGCCATTGTATGTAACATCATAATATGGGTGTTCAACTTCCTATTTTCTTCTCTACATGTCACTCTCTTGTTAACAACCGGATATCATATGCTAAGGTTCTACCAATTTCTCCTGAATGTCCTAATTCTCACTCCTGTAATGACTATCTCCACATTAGTTCTTTCATTGAAAGCCTGTTCATTATCTCCTCATCATAAGAAAGGGAAACTTTGGGTCACCATCTTGCTCGCTCTTCTCTTTTTTCTCTTTTTTGCTTTTCCAATGAACGCTATTCAGTATCTCTCACTGTATTATCCCCAGTTTGATAATCAGTATGTCTATGAATATGCCTATATTTTTGCTTCCTTAAATAGCACCATTAATCCACTCATCTATTTCCTGGTAGGAAGAGACAAAAGAAGACCATCTAGAATGACAATCAAGTTAATATTTGAGAAAGTTTTTAAGGAAGAGGAAAGCCGTGGAATGGAACTGGAAACCTTGGTCACAACCAAATCAGATGTATAAGCGAGATTCAATGCTTTAGAAACAGTAAACCCAATTCATCTAGAGAACTTCAAATCCTGAAACAATATAGGTTTCTTAATTCCAGCCTTCACCTGACAAATCAAAGAAAAGTGGAAAATGAAATCCAAAATCTGGAGAAGTTTAGGTCACATAGGCTATGGCTGAAGGCATCTCAACCATGAAGAGCCAAGGTGGCACAGTGGTTAGAGTGCAGTACTGCAGGCTACTTCAGCTGACTGCTAGCTGCAGTTCAGCAGTTCAAATCTCACCAGGCTCATGGTTGACTCAGCCTTCCATCCTTCCGAGGAGGGTAAAATGAGGACCCAGATTGTTGGGGGCAATAGGCTAACTTTGTAAAACTGCTTAGAGAGGGCTGTAAAAGCACTATGAGGCAGTATATAAGTCTAAATGTTATTGCTATTGATATCTCTACTGTTAGAACACTGTACCCTCATTACTCAAAAACAATTTTTAAAAGTCTGCTTATGCCAGAAATTATTTTCTCTAAAGCATGGTAAGAAAAGAATTAATGGAGCAGTTGTGATATATTCCAGAAGTTACAATAAACATAACACATAAAATATCTGTGGAGTGGTAAATTAAGCCTGGCCTAATTTTTTCCCCTTCTTTTAAATTTTTAAACTGAAATTTTAATTTGTTTTAAATTATTGGGCGTTTTAAATTGTCTCGGGCAAAAATTATTTAATTAGGTTTTAATCATGTTTTAACTTTCGTATTTATGTGTTTTATTTTGTGCCTGTTCACCGCCCTGAGTCCTTCGGGAGTAGGGCGGTATACAAATTTAATAAATAAATAAATAAATAAATAAATAAATAAATAAATAAATAAATAAATAAATTTGATCGCTTGGTGGCATTAACCTTTTAAGACTACAAGATTCTTGGAAAAGCATATATAGGGGGAAAACCCCAAATGATTATGTTTTATACTACCTTCTCAAATAAGCTTTCATTTGGATTCTATGCATGGTGAGCTCCATTGTAACTATACTGAAATCTATATACTATAAGTGGATATACTGGAGGATGTTCAAAGAGTAGGTTTGACTAGATGAGTAAAGCCATCGTGGATGCTTCTGATACATAATTGAAAGGTGTGAGGGAGAATTAATTTTCTTGGTTTTCCTCATCTTTTCGACATTATTGATGGTCCTTTCAGATACCCGTGGAAGGAAGCTGAGAAGTGAAGGACCATGGGCATTTGATGAATCTTCTTTGTTGAATATTTGTGCCATTCAAGAAGATGCCAAAGAGAAAAGCAGCTTCAACATTCTGCATCGGATCTTCTAGCAGCACTAAAATGTTTCCTTCTGCACACTAGAAATAGTATTGCAAGCATGAACAAACTAACTAGCAATGCATTTCAATAAATGGTTTACCTTAGTAAAGCAAACATTTGTCTTTTGTTATTTATGTATTAATTTATCTTATTTATATTGCTGTTCATCTCATCATCAACTGACTCTGGATAGCATACAACTAAGTTAACACAAAATATAGAAGTCAATTTTGATATTGTTGAACTTTAAAACTATTAAAGCACAGAATAAAATACAGATTAGGTGAAGTGGAGGTATTAATAACCCAGGAGCTATCTCAATATTTCACCAGTCCTTCGAAGTTCACAGGTTTACAGACACAACCAGGACTTGAGGAGCCCCTGGAAAGCAAAAAGTCCAGTCTCATTTTAGAAATAAAGATGTTCCATAAAGCAGAGCCCACAGCAGAAATTGTTTGCCACCTAGGATCAGCCACATGAAACTCCCTATGTCACACTGTGGTGCTATCTCAAAATTAAATGAATTCTAAAACTGCCAATCTTTAAGGAAATCTTTCTTTAATTGAGCTCAGCCACTGAATCATGACTCCGCACGGACAAGACTGACCTTTTGCCTCCCAATCCCTCCCTTTCTGATCCCCAACTCTCTGCTTCTCATTGGCTGTCTTCCAAGTCATTCTTCAGACTTCTTTTCCTCGTCATTTCTCAGGAATGTGCCCCCTCCCCTGATTTCCACGGCAACCAAGCTTCAAAGGGATTTTGCAGGCAAAAGTTTCAGAGTTTATCTTTCGCTCTCCTCTGCTTTCTCTATGCCAGCGTTGCAACACTGACACCCTAATCATCAGGACAGCAGCATGGCCCCTCTGCTGCATCTGATAAGATGGACAGATGTAATTGGGAAGAGGTGGTCCCTCAAATAACCTGGCCCCCTGCCATATAGGCCTTTATCCACATTCACACAGCCTCCAAGCAATTTATACATGCGCACCACTACTTACTTTGCCAGAAGCAGAGATGTATAATTGGGTATAATCAGCATACTCATGATATCTCAACCCATGGTAATAGCAATAGTGATTAGACTTATATACCGCTCCACAGTGCTTTACAGTTCTCTCTAAGTGGTTTACAGAGTCAGCATATTGCCCCCAACAATCTGGGTCCTCATTTTACTGATCTCGGAAGGATGGAAGGCTAAGTCTAATGTTCCCTTTAATTGTATTCATTTTATGTATTCAATTCATGCTTATACTTATATATATTACCTAATACATACTTGATAATAAATAAATAAATAAATAAATAAATAAATAAATAAATAAATAAATAAATAAATCCTTGATGGTACAGTGGTCTAAGCACCCTGTTATTAACACAGCTGCCTGCAATTACTGCTGGTTCAAATCTCTCCAAGCCTCAAGGTTGACTCAGCCTTCCATCCTTTCTAAGGTAGGTGAAATGAGGACCCAGTTTGTGGGGGCAATAAGCTGACTTTGTATAAAATATACAAAAGTATGAAGGCTATTGCTTAACGCATTGTAAGCCGCCCTGAGTCTCCGGAGAAGGGCGGCATATAAATCAAATTAAAAAAAAAAATAGTCAACCTTGAGCCTGGTGAGATTCGAACTGCCGAATTACTGGCAGCCAGCAGTCACTAGAAGTAGCATGCAGTACTGCACTCTAACCACTGCCCCACCTCAGCTCTTAATGGAGCTCGCCCAGCAGTTTCATGTAGATATTAAATAGGAGCTAAGAGAGACTGACCCTACAGCACCTCACATAGTAGGGGATGAGGGCAAGATCTCTTCCCCCCCAAAAAAATCACTATTAACTGGAATTGACTCTTAGGAAGGGAGGCAAATGGCACAACACTGGTGTGGTCTGCCAGCAGCCTGCGGAGCTGGCAGTGGAGTCGGACAGTGATGAGGCTGAGGAAGAACATGGGCCAGTCCTGGAGGCTGGGGAAGGCCCAGATGAGGGTTCTGCGTCAGAGGCAAAGATGGGGCCAGGGCCATCGGGGAGTGAGGTGCGGACTCCGGAGCCTCCAGAGAGGAGTGAGGCAGAGGAACAGGAGGAGCCTGTTCCTAATGCACATGTGAGAAAAGCTGCCAGAAGGCAAGAGCAGCTCAAGCAAAGAGGACAACTCAGGAGTAGGGCCAAGAGATGATTGGCCCCTCCCATAAGGCTTAAAACAGACCAGCAACGTCGTTTGGGCTTTGCCAGAAAACAATATTGGTAGCTTCATCTTCTTCTTAGTCTACGTCTTGTATTTATTTCTGTATCTGTGACTTCTGAACGTTTGCCAAGAAAGGCCTTTGGCAGTTTGCCTAATTGGACCAAGGTTTGCGATAGGACTGAGGAATTTGTGTTGGGAGGAATTTGCTTTAATTTAGTTGAATGATGCTGGGAATGAAGTAATCCTCAGCTGTTCGAATAAAGTTTGTTTTTTCACTGGCTGATTTTCCTACTACTTACTTGGGCCTGGGTCACAACATACACCAGTCTTCTGAGTTGATCCAGAAGGATATCAGTGTTGATGGTATTGCAGGTGGCAAGAGGCCAAGTAGGGCAAGGATAGGTGCACAATCTCCATTCCACTCATGGCAGAGATCATTCCAAAGTGTGACCAATGTCATTTCCATCCCATACCCAGGACTGAATCCTGATTTAAATGGATCTAGATAATCTGCTTTATTATTATTATTATTATTATTATTATTATTATTATTATTATTATTACTATTACTATTATTATTTTATCATATTTATATACCGCCCTACTCCCAGGGGACTCAGGGCGGTGAACATACAAAAGCTAAAAGCTATTAAAAAATAGATTAAATAATATGGGCTCAGAAACAAATTTAAAACATCCAATTTATATAAAACATTTAAAACCCAATTTAAAAGGGAGAGTTAGGCCAGACCAGCCTGTTGGAATAAAAACATTTTTAGGGCACGGCGGAAAGTGCGTAAATCTTGGATCCTCCAAATCTCCGGGGGGAGCTCGTTCCAGATGGCAGGTGCCCCCACAGAGAAGGCTCTCCCCCTGGGGGCTGCCAGTTGACATTGTTTGGCCAACGGCACCCTGAGGAGCCCCTCTCTATGGGAATGAACTGGTCGGTGAGAGGCTACTGGTGGCAGAAGGCGGTCTCGTAAGTACCCTGGTCCTGAGCCATGGAGCGCTCTAAAGGTGGTAACCAAAACCTTGAAGCACACCCGGAAGACCACTGGAAGGCAGTGCAGCTCGCACAGGAGGGGGATCACATGGGAGCGCCACATCGCTCCCATCACCACCCGCGCGGCCACATTCTGGACCAGTTGAGCCGCCGGGTGCTCCTCAAGGGGAGCCTCATGTAGAGAGCATTACAATAGTCCAGGTGGGAGGTGACGAGGGCATGAGTGACCGTGTGTAACGAGTCCCGATCCAGAAAGGGACGCAACTGGCGAATCAGGCGAACCTGATAAAAAGTCCTCCCGGCCACGGCCGTCATATGCTCTTCTAAAGACAGCCGTGAGTCCAGGAGGATGCCCAAGTTGCAAAACCCATCCGTGGGGGCCAACGACTCGCCCCCAGGGCCCTCTGATACTGTTGAACAACCTCCTTCTCAATCAACTTCAATAAAAAAGGGAGGTTCCCTACTGGATAAAAGAACATTCTCATTCAAAGAAGAATTTACCACCACTAGAACCGGCTCTCAATACCTCCCATGTGCTACGTTTAAGTTTGTAACATACAAGCCAACTAAAGCCCTCTAAAACATCCTAAGTGAATGAAAAGAACCAGAAGCCTCAGAAGAAGAAGAAACAGGAGTCATCTATAACATAAAGTGAAAGGAGTGTAACAGCCACTATAAAGAACAAACAGACAAAGATTAGCAGAGCACATTTATTTATTTATTTATTTATTTATTTATTTATTTATTTATTTATTTATTTATTTATTGTTGAATTTCTATACCGCCCTTCTCCCTGAGGACTCAGGGCGGTGTACAGCCAAAATTTAAAAACATGCAGGACAAATATTAAAAAACAATTAAAAGATATATAAATTTGGCCCAATTAAAACTCATTACCAATTAAAACGTTTAAAACATTTAAAACAGTTGAAAATTTCATCTTAAGCCAGCCCGGCTTGTTTAAATAAATGGGTTTTAAGGGCACGACGGAAGGCACTGAGGTCCTGGATTCTCCTTATCTCTGGGGGGAGCTGATTCCAGAGGGTAGGTGCCCCCACAGAGAAGGCTTTCCCCCTGGAGAACATCCGTGAACAGCAGCTAGCAGTCAGAAGACATGATGAAAATTGGATTGGATCCTGCATGATTAAGATTCCTTAATTTCACAACACATGTTCAGACTTAAAACAAAGTTGGGAAAGTGTTAGCATCCTAGACCAAACCAAGTCCAAAAGCACAAGAAAATTTCTGGAAGCTTGGCACTCAGACAAATCAGCAATCAACAGGCACATAGAGATAAGCATCACACACATACCATTCAAAAGAGGCAATCAGAAAGCCAAAAAGGAAACAGAAAAATGAAAACACCTCCTCACAGCAATCAAAACCCAGATAAGCAGAGATTTACATGAAGATTAATGCTGGGCCAACAACCAAGAAGTAAATAATACCCCAAATGTGGAAATACAAACACAGACAAATAAGTTAATGGTGAACAACAGCCTAATCAAAGAACCATCAAAACATTCCTACCAACCAATAGGGAAAGCCATTAGATAAAATGGCTTACAAAGAGCAAAGTACTGGTGAGGGTATCTATGTGGGTAATGAAATTACTGCAAAAACAATACAAAACCCTCCACCCAGCTCAGAGAGCACCAAAGACTCCATAGTTTGAGCAATTGGATTAGAATATTGATCTGTTTCATTACTAAGAATTTCTAATTTTGACTACTGGTATCATTCTTGCTCCACATGTTAGATATAATGGTTATATACAGTGGTTTTATGAATTGCCTCATTCTTATTCAGTGATGTCTCTGTCTACAACAACTCTGTTAATTAAAATCTGCTTAATGTCAACAAAAATTCAGAAAGGGAAGCTTATAACAATTATCTTACTTAGCCTCCTCGCCTATCTTCTCTTTGTCTTTTTCTTTTTATTATTATTTAGGGTCACAGATTAGCTGCTAGGTCCAAAGAACCAAGAAAGACACCAGAAAGACACCAGAAGTCAATCACATGTTAACATCTTCTCACCAATCTTGAAGATCTTGGACCAATAGATTCAGATAGGTAAGAAATTTTAAAGATCTAATCTAACTTTGGCATGTGCAAATGCAATTATGTTCATCCATTTAATCAGTAATTCATATAGAATCTTGTGATATTTATATGTACTGTAGATAGTCAACTTAATTGACTTTTTCTGGATTAATTTTCCAATTAAAAATGATTTATGATTGTTTACTTCTATTACTTTTTTTTTTTTTACATTTTATTATACGTACACCAGCAAGAGTTTTGGAGGTTGGAGCACCAACTAGTGATGAGGTCTGGGGAAGTTGTATTTTGGAGGGGATGCAGTTTTATTGGTTTAGCTGTAGAGCGTTCTCATTTCCTCACGGACCTGGTATTATGAGAATAGTGGAAATGTAAGAAACACAATTGATAATTCTCAGAAACATAATACATGGAATGGGGTTAGTGATTATAGGGCAATTTAGACAATAAACAATTGCATTCTTACCTTTAGTTATAATTAAATATAAGGTGCAATTGAAATAAGACAATTTTAAACTCAAACACTGTTTCCTGTGATTTATTTATTTATTTTATTTATTGGTTTGATTTATATGCTGCCCTTTTCTGGAGACTCAGGGCGGCTTACAATGTGTTAAGCAATAGCCTTCATACTTTTGTATATTTATACAAAGTCAGCTTATTGCCCCCACAATCCGGGTCCTCATTTTACCTACCTCGAAAGGATGGAAGGCTGAGTCAACCTTGAGCCTGGTGAGATTTGAACTCGCAGTAATTGCAGGCAGCTGGTGTTACTTAACAGCGCTTTAGTCTGCTGCGCCACCAAGACTCTTTCTCTTTGCCTGAATGAATCAAGACAAACGTTTTGAAGATAATCTCTTCTTACGACCTACAAAGAAAAAGGACCTCCACAGATTTAGGCAGAAAGAACTTCAATTAGTAACAAATGCCCATCAAGCTAAATGGATGTATTTCCTCTGCTGATTCTGTCACTTTTTTTAATTCCTAGTGCGCTTTAACTGGGACAAGATGACCGAAATATTGGCAAGGGTTCAATTAATAAATCTCTAGAGTCAGACTGCCTCAGTTAGTGCTGAAAAGACTGAAAAGAAAAATGTGCAGAGATTCAAAGGGACGCTTTATCGCAAAGATGTTTTGAACAAAGCATGTTCTGAAAGCTGAACAGTGAAAATAGGCATAATAACCATTTTTTTGTGGATAGCGGAAGCATCTACCGCCTAGTAGGAGATTTTTTAAATTGTTTTCATGGTAATTAGTTTGCTTTTTTCATTGTGGTGAGCTATCCAGAATCATTGGCAGCAAGGTAGCTTACAAGTTTAATATATTATAATTGGTCAAATGGCCAAATGTTTAGATTGAGGTGGGCATTTTTGCCCACCTATACAGCTCTTCCTAAGAACCTGGGATAGGCAGATGTTATTGTCTGATAGTGTTAAAGGTATAGCTGCAGGATTAAGTTATTCCAAAGAAAGCTGCTTCTGCATTTATTATTAATAGCTGTACCCGGCCATTCGTTGCTGTGGCCCAGTCTTGTGGGTATACAATATTGTTTGAGCGAGTGCCAATAATTTCCCTCTGTAGCTCAGGTTATGCCTACTTTGGCTCCGTCCCAGTTTGCCACAAGTGTTCCCGGCTTGCCGGTATAACTGCCTTCACCTTCGCAGCTCTCCACACCACAGGGCACCACACCAGATATGGCATACGAATGCTTCATGGCGGTTGACATTTCCCGCCATTTTGCTTGTGGGTTTGGCGGCGGCAGCGCTGAGGGGAAAAGACCCGGCTCGTGCCTGCCATTGTGGTGTCCAAAAAGATAGTATAGTGTGTGTTGTTGCTTGTACGTCCAACAGATGGCGCTGTTTTTCCAAAAAGCAAGTTATACCTGTCACAGGTGTGACATCTATATAATATAGATATATAAAAACACGCTCATATTCGAATGCCACGTTGTGTCAAAATTTCAAAGCAATCGGTGCAGAACTTTTGGAGAGTTACGATTTTGAACAAACGAACATTTACATTTTTATTTATATAGATGATCATCACACAATCAGCCAGATGTTCAGACTGGGTTTGGCATTGTTGTCTACATATTGAGTCCTTACCAAGGACCTGGGATAGGCAGATGATGATGATGATGATGATGATGATGATGATGATGATGATGATGATCAAAAAGTTGCCTCAGTCTTTTCACAGAGAGAAGATAGAGATGAAGATATGATAATTACTGAAGAATTAACAAATATACTCTTCTTTCTTTTCTTTCAATAGGAACTTCCATTCTAAAGCAAGAGATTTTGAAGCATTACAGAAGTCTCTTAATAAATTTCAGCCTGGCAAATATGAATGCTACAGTAAAGTGTTTTAACTATAATAGTACCCATTTTGTATATAGAACTAACAATTATTTCAACGAGTACCAAAATATGTCCATCTATTCCAAAATGATTGTGTTTTTAATCATATTAATCGTCTGCTGTATTGGAGTCCCATTAAATGGAATCGTCATCTGGCTACTTGGCTTCCAGATTAAGAGAAACCCTTTCACCGTATTGATTCTGAATTTAGCTATTGCTGACTTTGGTTTCCTTCTGTTTATGGCTATACTCTACATTAATTATTTTGCAGATTTTATACCATCAGGAATTCCCTGTGTGCTCTTCATTTCTATTTCTGACAGTATGTATATCAATGGTCTATTACTTCTGGTAGCCATTAGCATTGACCGATGTGTGTCTGTCCTCTTTCCAATCTGGCATCGCTGTTCCCGGCCAAAACGTTTGTCCCCTGCTGTCTGTGCCTTCCTCTGGATCTGCTCTTTCCTCCTGGGTGGGATTCCAAACATTGTGGAATACGAATTTGAATATAACGACAAGTTGTATCCCCATTTGCTGATAACTAATGTGCTTTGTATTCCATTGATCACCATCTCTACTGTGATTCTATTAGTCAAAACAGTTCTTAAAGCTAAGCAGAAGAAACGGGGAAGACTTTTAGTAATGATCTTAATGACTCTTCTCTGTTTTCTTATTTTTACTGTTCCATTAGATATCTACCTCTTCATTATTAATGTTCTTGACCAGAATTATTTTTCACAATTTCCTCTATTGGACAAATGTTTTGAGCTGGGTGCTTGCCTAAACAGCAACGTTAACCCAGTGATCTATTTTCTGGTTGGGAGAAAAAAACAAACTCAGTCCAGAGAGAGCATGAAGGCGATTTTTCAAAGAGCCTTCAGGGAAGATGAAGTTTCTGATGGCAGATAGAAGTTTGCACTAAAGAAGAAA
The DNA here is from genome assembly GCA_022577455.1 of Arizona elegans. Taxonomy (NCBI): domain Eukaryota; kingdom Metazoa; phylum Chordata; class Lepidosauria; order Squamata; family Colubridae; genus Arizona; species Arizona elegans. Next base: position 4,240,832 of record JAKOOJ010000030.1, read on the forward strand.
TACGGGGAAAAAAAGAAGATATTTAATCATACATATACTCACTGCAGCAAGAATAGCCTATGCCCAATATTGGAAAGGAAAGGATACACCACCAGAGGAACATATGATTCAGAAAGTTCTAGAATGTGCCGAAATGAACAAATTAACGTTAGAATTAAATGAGAAAGAAGACTCAGAATATTATACGGTGTGGGATGATTGGTACAGGTGGATTGATAACCGAATAAAGAATAGATAAAAGTTAATACAAATTTTAAGATGCATATAGGAATTTAGAATGATGAAATGTAAAGGAAGAATCAATCTAACATGTGTAGAAAAATAACACCGTCTGACTGATTGTATTGTATTGTATTATAATAAATTTCAATTAAAAAAAGAAGAAAAAGTTTGAACGCACATTCATAATAAATGTATGGCAGTGTTATCCTTTTCACAGCTTGTGTTGGTTTTGCTATAATGGGTTGAGTGGTCAGGCACTTTTTGATAAATTTCCGTATATTATGAAGAAGTTGAATCAGGTCTATTTCTTCTACACATGTTTAGACTACAGTAGATTTACTGGGTTACGTTTCTCTGTGATTCCATTTAATAGTAGAATGGCCCTGAATGCCTGACTTAATGAAGCTTTATTTCTCCCTTAATTTTGTGGAGTCCTTGTTGTTTTCTGAATTTAGTTGTCTGTTGATGATGTTACTTAGTTAGGTAATGAAATGACTGCAATCAGATAAACAGGCTCAGAGACACCAAGGATTCCACAATTCAAGCTTGATCTACATACTATATTTTTTGGACTATGCAGTAAGACACACCTAAATTTAGAAGAAAAAAACAACACAAAAAAACCAACTGTTTTTGGCCTCCACGTGTCCCATTTTCAGCCCTTTTTTTGGCCAGTTTTTTTTTAAAAAATGGTATGAAAAACCTCAAAAATGGGCCAAGAAAAGCCTCAAAAACAGGCTGAAAAAAGCCCCAAAAATGGGCCAAAAAGCCTTGAAAACAGGCCAAAGAAGCCTCAAAAATAGGCTGAAAACACCCTCAAAAACAGGCCAAAAAAGGCTCAAAAATGGACTGAAAAAAGCCAGAAAAACGGGCCAAAAAAGGCCTCATAAAGGCCCAAAAAATGGGGCATGCAGAGGCCAAAAACAGCTGGCAGGTGGGCGGGTCTTCAGCAATATTCTGTCTATAAGACACACAGACATTTTCACCCCGGAGACCTCTATTAACACATGGTAGAAAGTTTAGTTGGTAGCTGGCTTGGAGCTTGTAAAGTTTTGTGGAAATAATGTTTAGAAGAGCATCTGGCAGCCGTGACTGGGAGGATTTTTCATTAGGTTTGCCTGATTCGCCAGTTGCATCCCTTTCTGGATCGGGACTCCCTACACACAGTCACTCATGCCCTCATCACTTCCCGCCTGGACTACTGTAACACTCTCTACATGGGGCTCCCCTTGAGGAGCACCCGGAGGCTCCAACTGGCGCAGAGTGCGGCCGCGTGGGTGGTTATGGGAGCAATATGGCGCTCCTGTGTGACAGCTCTCCTGCGCGAGCTGTACTGGCTCCTGCTGATCTTCCGGGTGCGCTTCAAGGTTTTGATCACCACCTTTAGAGCGCTGCATGGCTTAGGACCTGGTTATTTATGGGACCGCCTATTACCACAAGCAGCCTCCCACCAGCCGGTACACTCTCATAGAGAGGGGCTCCTCTGGGTGCCATCAGCCAAACAATGTCAACTGGCGGCCCCCAGGGGGAGGGCCTTCTCTGTGGGGGCACCCACTATCTGGAACGAGCTCCCCCTGGAGATACAGAGGATCCTGGATCTGCACACTTTCCGCCGTGCTCTTAAGACTCTCCTATTCCAGCAAGCCGGCCTGGCCTAATTTTCTCCCCTGTTTTAAAATTCTTTTAAATCAAAATTTTAATCTGTTTTGAATTATTGGGATTTTTAATTGTCTCGGGCTAAATTATTTAATCTGGTTTTAATTATGTTTCTAGCTTTTGTATCTATGTATTTTATTTTGTGCCTGTTCACCGCCCTGAGTCTTTCGGGAGTAGGGTGGTATATAAATTTAATAAAAACAAAAACAAATGTGCCATGTGATATATTTGGCCCCCGTTGACCAAGCTGTATTAGAAGGCTTCTAGTAGTCATAAAACTCTATTTCCCTGTTCTTTTTTTTCCATTTGCAAAGGGAATATGGCCTATGTCCATATTGACACTACAGTACAGATTTTACCCAGACCTCAGTCCAAATTAGAAAATGCCTTGCTCTACAAGATCCAAATCAAAAGATCTTAGTTTGCTCACTGCATAAATTGAGCATGTCCTCCGCATTTTTTTTTGTTTCTTTCCTGTTGTGACACAATTGAAAGTTTCATGTTTCTGTCTGTCCTCTAGCAATCTCTTCCTCAAAAATATTTCACGCAGAAATAATTGAAATTTGGTTTTAGAGTAACAGAATCATTTACGGATAATCTGCTCTTTTGATGGGAGGAGAAGAGAATCCAGGAAATCTTCCTCATGTATGTTTGATAGTACATGCATTAATTGCACTGAGTAACTCAAACCATCTTATGCAAAGACAAGAGAAGAAATGATGACACAGACAGTAAATAGAAATGGTGGTGTGTCAATCTTTTCTGGAAATTATTTAATTATATCTTTTTATTGAGTCCCTTCATTTTAAAAAGTATTGTTTTGGAAATGATAAATATCTGTTGGCAAAGTTGGGAACATAGGAAGCAGAGGTGGGTTTCAGCAGGTTCTGACCAGTTCTGGAAAACAGATAGCAGAAATTTTGAGTAGTTCGGAGAACAGGTAAATATCACCTCTGACTGGCTCCGCCCCCATCTATTCTCTGCCTCCCCAGCTGAACGGGAGGAAATGGGAGTTTTGCAGTATCCTTCCCCTGGAGTGGGGGAGGGAATGGAGATTTTACAGTATCCTTCCCCTGCCACGCCCACCAAGCTACGCCCCCAAGCCATGCCACGCCCACCAAGCCACATCCACAGAACCATTGTAAACAAATTTGAAACTCAGCACTGATAGGAAGGTATCTTCTGCTAAAACAGACAATTGGATTCACATAGCTCAGAACTGTGGACACCGACTAGTAGCATTCTAGAGTTTGAAGTAGATGTTACCTTAAAAAGGCAGCTAAATGATACAGTAGAAAGGGAGATGCAACCTTTTACAGCAGAATCATCCTTGCATTTTTGGTGACTGGAGTTAGGTACTTACACAAACTAGCTGACATGGGAAACCTGTCTAAGTTCAATAAGGCAGCTGTCATGGACTTGGTGAAATATAAAACATTCATTTCCTGGAAGGAGAAACAGCTCCACCTGCACAGATATTCCCAGTGGATTTCTGTGGAGTCCAAAGATATTGCCCCAAGTAAATATCATGCTAAAAGGAGAAGGGAACAGCAGAGGATGAGATGGTTAGATAATGTCATCAATGACATTTGAAATTTAGAATAACAGAGTTGGAAGGGACTTTGGAGGTCTTCTAGCCCAACCTGCTTAGGCAGGATATCCTACACCACTTCAGTCAAATGGTTATCCAACATCTTCTTTAAAACTTCCAGTGTTGGAGCATTTACAACTTCTGGAGGCAAGTTGTTCCACTGGTTAATTGTTCTCACTGTCAGGTAATTTCTCCTTGGTTCTAGGTTGCTTCTCTCCTTGATTAGTTTCCACCCATTGCTTCTTGCCCTGCCTTCAAGTGCTTTGGAGAATAGCTTGGCTCCCTCTTCTTTATGGCAGCCCCTGAGATATTGGAACACTGCTATCATGTCTCCCCTAGTCCTTCTTTTCATTAAACTAGACATACCCAGTTCCTGCAAAAGTTCTTCATATGTTTTAGCCTCCAGTACCCTAATCATCCTGGTTGCTCTTCTCTGCACTCTTTCTAGGGTCTCCACATCTTTTTTACATCGTGGCAACCAAAACTGAATGCAATATTCCAAGTGTGGCCTTACCAAGGCATTATAAAGTGGTATTAACACTTCATGTGATCTTGATTCTATCCCTCTGTTTATGCAGCCTATGCAATGAACACAATGCAATGAACACAAATTTGGGTAAACTACGGGAGACATGGGGGGGGGGAGCAGCTGGCATCCTATAGTCCATGGGTCATGGCGAGTTGATTATGATTTAGCAACTAAACAGCAACAATAAATATCATGCTAGCAGCTAATGCTTTTCTGACTTGCTACTTCTTTTAAAAAATGTATTAAATAGAAGAAACTTGAAAGAAACGAATGGATAGCAGAGGCATTTTTACCTAGGTTGACAATTTCAGCTATAGATGGGCAGACGGAAATAAACTAATAACCATTTTATCCTAATTTTCTAATTAAAAATGCTTAGACTCTGAAAGAACTTCAGAAAGAAAAATGCTTATTGAAGGAAGAGCTGAGGAAATTGTGGTTATCTATCTAATTAAGAGCCTTGGTGGCGCAGCAGACTAAAGCACTGTTAAGTAACACCAGCTGCCTGCAATTACTGCAAGTTCAAATCTCACCAGGCTCAAGGTTGACTCAGCCTTCCATCCTTCCGAGGTAGGTAAAATGAGGACCCGGTTTGTGGGGGCAGTAAACTGACTTTGTATAAAAAAGAACACCGCTTTTGGGGGGGGGGGCGAAAGCCCTACTAAGCAGGTATGTACAAAAATATGAAGGCTATTGCTTAACGCATTGTAAGATGCCCTGAGTCTCCGGAAAAGGGCGGCATATAAATCAAACCAATAAATAAATAAATAAATAAATAAATAAATAAATAAATAAGTTAATAAATAAATAAGTTAATTAGTTATAAGTTTTGTCGAAATGGTCTCATCTTCTGGCAAGATTATGGACCAAAATTCACTACCTTGCTTCCTCTCCATTAAGAATTTATGGCTCTTACCAGTATATGCCTGATATTTTTTAAAAAAATCAGTTGTCCTATTTCTTTCAACTTTGTCAAGTATAAATCTCTGTGGAGATTCTCAGTCATCCAAATCATGGCTGTCCCAAAGGTGCTTTTTTAAAAAGGCAACTGAACTTTCTGGTTATTCCTTGAAGACGTTTCGCTTCTCAGCCGAGAAGCTTCTTCAGCTCTCTTGAAACTGAAGAAGCTTCTTGGATGAGAGGTGAAGCATCTTTAAAGTAAAATCAGAAAGTCCAGTTGCCTCTTAAAAAAGCACCTTTGGGTTTGCCAAGTATAATGATTTTTTCTTGACTATCATCTGCTTGCATGACATTTTAAAAATATGTGAGTTGCTACCATCACCTTAAGAGAACAATATGTCATACTAGTCTAATATTGATTGATTCTTGTGGATCATTATTCTCAGACCCCATTTATTTATTTATTTATTTATTTACTTACTTACTTATTTATTTATTTAATGTAATTTATATGCCACCCTTCTCCCGAAGGACCCAGGGCGGCTTACAAAGAAAACATTCAATGGAACAAAATTACAAAAACATTAAAATCCAATTAAAAATTGATTAAAATTATTTCAATGTAAAGATCACCCCTACGGATCAGCCCATTTCCAGATTCATCATTCAAAGTCATCTTTTTTTCAATCAAACCTTCTCAGTGCCTTGTATTCACAACTATACATAGCCATTGGAAAGACCATTTTGCTTTAACTATTCTGTTCATTAGTGTAGTAGAAATAATCTTATTCTCCATAAGGATAAGGTTATTGTCTTCTTCCCTAGAATTAATTTCTATTTACTTTTCCAGCCCAGGGGTGAAATTCAGCAGGTTCGAACAGGTTCTGAAGAACCGGTAGCGGAAATTTTGAGTAGTTTGGAGAACTGGCAAATACTACCTTTGGCTAGCCCCAGAGTGGGGTGGGAATGGAGATTTTGCAATATCTTTCCTCCAAGAGGGGAGGGAATGGAGATTTTGCAGTATCCTTCCCCTGGAGTGGGGTGGGAATGGAGATTTTGCAATATCCTTTCCCTGCCACGCCCACCAAGCCACGCCCACAGAACCGGTGGGGGAAAAAAATTGGATTTCACCACTGTTCCAGCCCATATTTCTATTATATCTTTTTCTTGAGGTCAAGAAAAAGAATATATATATATATGTTTTTCTTCTAGCCAGGTTTTCCCTACGTAGCCAAGGTTTTTTTGTAGCTCCAGCTCAGTAGAATCTCATCTACTCGGTTCTGGGCTTTTTTCCTTTCTAACACCTAGCAAGCTCTGACTGCTAGGTGGGAGACCTAAATAGATCCATTTCTAGCTCGTTAGCTGTCGTCAGTAGGCCACACCCACCTCCTCCCTGTAAAGGCATAGTATCAATTTTCTTACTTCTTCGTAGGGTCTATGTGTGTTTTTCTTCTAGCCAGGTTTTCCCTACGTAGCCAAGGTTTTTTTGTAGCTCCAGCTCAGTAGAATCTCATCTACTCGGTCAGAACTTGCTAGGTGTTAGAAAGGAAAAAAGCCCAGAACCGAGTAGATGAGATTCTACTGAGCTGGAGCTACAAAAAAACCTTGGCTACGTAGGGAAAACCTGGCTAGAAGAAAAACACACATAGACCCTACGAAGAAGTAAGAAAATATATATATATATATATATATATATATATATATATATATATATATATATATATATATATATATATATATATATGTAGGTCTTTGGTTATTCGGGTCTTCTCCCACGTAAAATTGGAAGTGTCTTGGCGACGTTTCGACGAAGTCTCATTCGTCATCTTCAGGCTGGTGTTCTCGGCTTCGTGCTTCCAGGAGCAATGTGAGATCGCAGCTGTCTCTTCCTTTTAACTGCTAGTGGGGGTGTGGGTAGAAGCGATGGCAGATGAGATTCTGTCGAAACGTCGCTTCTACCCTTTTAGGGATATGTTCACAATTACACGGGAAGAAACCCGAAATATTAACTGTACACACACACACACACACACACACACACACACACACACACAATTTGATTTATATGCCGCCCTTCTCCGGAGACTCAGGGCGGCTTACAGTGCGTTAAGCAATAGCCTTCATACTTTTGTATATTTTATACAAAGTCAGCTTATTGCCCCCACAAACTGGGTCCTCAATTTACCTCCCTTAGAAAGGATGGAAGGCTGAGTCAACCTTGAGCCTGGCGGGATTCGAACTTACTTTAATTGCAGACAGCTGGTGTTAAATTACAGTGCTTTAGTCTGCAGAGCTATCCAGAGCTATTCATCACCTTCACCTCTTCGTGATCGAAGTTCATTCAGAATGCAGGTTATCTTTCCCTTTGTCTTTTTAATATTTAGCATTAATGTAACTTTTCTTGTTCGTTTTCTGTTTTCATCATGAATGTGTCACTTGCATATACTATATTTAATGCTTGGTGCTTTGGTTTATCTGCTTCTGCTTTTTTCTTCTTCTTCTTTAATTAGTAAAGGCTTATGGCATGGAGCTTCCTATCAGCCACCCTGAATCTTCGGAGAGGGGCGGCATACAAATTGAATTAATAATAATAATACTATCAGTACAATTAAATACTAGATAGAAATTGGATTCATTCCCTCTGCTTTCAAACAGTATTTTCTTGTTGCATCACCACTTTGGGGATGCTGGAATGAGCAAGGCCAAAAGGGCAAACTGAATTAGGCGAAATGATTGCTTCAACTCAAACTTTCACCAGTTTTGTAACGTTAATTGTTCATGAATGAGGAAGGGAGTTTCAGGAAGGAAGACTCTTCCTGATGCTCTTCACAAAATGACTTATCTGTTAACCAATAGGGTCAACCTAAACTTTCCTTTGATGACCAAAACCATGAAATTGACACTTTCAATTGTCCCAAATTCACCTGGAAGGAAACTTTAATAGTGAAGAGATGTTTTCTATCAATTCATTACTAAGGTGTCTTGAGATATCAGATATCTAACAGTTGTAGAAGATGATCTCATAGATCCTGTCACTATCCTCTTCATAGCCTTCAATTGAATCTGGCAAAAAGTTCAATAGCACTATTCCTACATAGGATATCAGATGTAGAAGCAAACACACCAGTGGTGGGTTCCTCCTGGTTCGGCCCGGTTCGGCTGAGCCAGTAGCGGTGATGATATGACATCACCGAACCGGTTCTCTTTGTTCAGGAGCTAGGCCCTCCCACCCACCCCCCGCGTTATTCTTACCTTTTATTTGCCCTCGCCCCCAATCTATTCGCTGCCTCCTGAGTCCCAGCTGATCGGCTAGAAGGAAAAAAACTGTTTAAACGCTTGCTGAGGGGCTTCAAAGGGCCGCCCTACAGATGATCAGTGTTAAAAGGCAGTGTGGTGGTAGGTCGGTGCCTCCAAAAACAAATGAGTAGACTGGTGCCTCCAAAAATAAATGGGTAGACCGGAACACTCCAAGAACAAATGGGTGGACCGGTACAGCTCTGCAAGCAGTTAAAAGCCTGGTAGACCAGTACCTCTGCTAAATCCTAAAGAATTGTCACATGATCATCAAACCATGCCCACAAAATAAGCCACGCCCACAGAACTGGTAGTAAAAAAATTTAGAACCCACCCCTGAAACACGCACATTGAAATACTGTCACTACCATAGTGATGACCTTCAATCTTTCTTCATGTATTTGTTTTTAATTGTGTCTTCATCTATTCTCTCTGATTCAACCACTTCATTGTACTCTTTTCCATTTATTTATTTATTTATTTATTTATTTATTTATTATTTATTTATTTAATTAATTTTTATACCGCCCTTCTCCCGAAGGACTCAGGGCGGTGAACAGTCATAAATAACATACATATAAAATGTGAAATAAAGCCATTTAAAATAATTAAACCCAATTTGGCTCATTAGTCAAGAATCTTTTGGCTTGCAATTATTGTATTCAGACAACATTTATGCAGCACTCACTCATTCTCACCAAATCACGTTGTGTTTTATGAGAATGTGTTTTAATGACCTATTTTCTTCGGTATTTTTCCTCTGATATGCAATCTCTATCTTCATAATCATAATAACTAGGTATCAGGATGTAAAAGATATTTAATAATTAATATTTAACAAATACATCAGCAGGATTAGCTTCAAAGATAGTCAGAATATGAATAGGAGAGCAGAGGTAATTTTACAACTTAGAATAGCTAGCTAGAAAAGCAGCCCAGGAGAAATTGCAAACCACATATTTACAATGTCTAATAAACTATATGATTATACCAATCTAGTAACCAATAAGGCATTTGTCTTGGAGAAGAATGACATTTTTATGTTGTCCTGCCCAACGGCAAGAATAAAAAGGTTCTGACCTGGTGAATATATACAAATTCTAGGGCTGAAGGGCACACTGAGAATCTGAAGAACAGAATTCTGACCAGTTTATGAACTCGTGTGAACTAATCTATAAAATAAACCCAATCCTAGTATGAAATGATTGCCTGGCTCCAAATCACAACATGACTTCACTTCATGGCATTTCTTAAGCTCTAGTCTGGATAAAAAACCATGCAACAATGTTGAAGAAGAGGGATAAGAAAATTCAGCTGCACTATTCTTTGCAGATTGATTGAGAAAGTGAGAGTTAGGTGAGTTTGTATAATGCTGCATGAATTTCTCCTCCATCTCCTCCTAGCATTCAGTTTCTTTATTTCAATCAAGATCACGTGAAGTGCTAATACCACTTTATAATGCCTTGGTAAGGCCACACTTGGAATCCTGCATTCAGTTTTGGTCACCATATTATACAAAAGATGTGGAGACTCTGGAAAGAGTGCAGAGAAGAGCAACAAAGGTGATTAGGGGACTTGGAGGCTAAAACATATAAAGATCGGTTGCTGGAATTGGGTATGTCTAGTCTAATTTCTTTTATCTTTCTTTCTTTCTTTCTTTCTTTCTTTCTTTTATTAGATTTATATACCGCCCTACTCCCAAAGGACTCAGGGTGGTGAACAGGCACAAAAATAAAATACATTAATACAAAAGTTAAAAGATATAATTAAAACCAGTTTAATGATTTAATGAAAAGAAGGACTAGGGGTGACATGATAGCATGTTCCAATATCTCAGGGGCTGCCCCAAAGAAGAAGGAGTCAAGCTCTACTCCAAAGCACCTGAGGGCAGGACAAGAAGCAATGAGTGGAAACTAATCAAGGAGAGAAGCAACCTAGAACTAAGGAAAAAAATTCCTGTCAGTTAGAACAATTAATCAGTGGAACAACTTGCCTCCAGAAGTTGTAAATGCTCAAACACTGGAAGTTTTTAAGAAGATGTTGGATAACCATTTACCTGAAGTGGTGTTAGGGCATCCTGCCTAAGCAGGGGGTTGGACTAGAAGACCTCCAAGGTCCCTTCCGACTCTGTTATTCTAAACTTCTTACAAAGCATCTGTTCAAAGCTTTACAAGGCAAAATTCTGCTTCTGAAGATACCACTCTTGTGTATTTTGCAGCTGATAGCAATCCTTAATGACAAAACCCTAATAATATGCAAGGGAAGGGATCTTCCTTTGAGATCAGCTCAAGCAGACTCCTTTGCAGAATTAGCCTTGCTCAAACCAGAATTTGCAAGGGTCAAACTCTGAAAGGCACATGAGGCAGATCTCCTATAGTCAGCTTTGGGGATTTCCCTGAAATTGTTTTCTCCTGTAGTTTCTGCATTCAGACCTTTCAAAAATGCTCCTCGAGTGAACCCACATCAAACACATTAATGCACTTTCACATGACATCCCAACATTAAGGAAGGAGGAGAAGAGGCCAATACTAAGAGAAAGTAGCACAAGTGTGGTAACCCTATAATATATCCTTAATTATTTTTTAAAAAACAAGTCTTTTTTCTCCCAGAAAGCTACCTTTTATTAGAATATGCATTCTGATGAGGATTGTCTTGGTTTTGCTCTTGAATTTTATTTTGTAAAGCAAAGTTATCAACGATAAAAATGTGTTGTCCTTATGAACTTTCAGATTTGTCCTTTTCAGGTTTGTCCTTTTTGCCAAAGAAATACGGTCACTGTAGTAATAAGGGAAGGGGCCCTCAGCGTTGAACCAACCCTTCCTCCGAGGTTCTTCAGTTCTGAGGTAACCTTCAACTAGGATGATCATCAACTGAAAATTCAATCCAATGGCTGCCGCCATTGTCTTCACTGGAAACTGCTTTCTCTCTTCATGTTAATCCTCTGGGGAAGTGTGGGAGATGGACACCTCACCCTGAAGGGAACCCAAGAAAAACTGTGGGGAGCCAAGAGCTCAGGTCGGTGCCAGAAAAACAAAATTGGAACAAAAATCCACTTTACTAAATGTGACCAATGAATTTCCACACATAGAATACTTAGTTTAAATATGCAGAACATCAACACAATTTTGACTGTAGGAAATTGTAGGAAACACAATTTCGTAATATGCCTAAGGTAACTCCTCATCTGGGATACCACTTCATTCTCTCCCCAAAGATGCTCCAAGGTTTTCCCGCCAAAAGTCTGACAGAATTCCCCCTTTTCTCAGGGATTTATTGGCTCCCAGGGGTTAGGTGACTCCCTCTGAGCATATCGGGCAGTCTGATGATTTGAAAGGCCAGTTCACAAAGTATTGAATTGAACAAAGAGTTTGTTGAAGTTTTGGAGATTTGCTTGGGAAAGGAGAAAAAGGTTATATGATCCTGTCTTGAGTGTTTTTCTCCATCTATAATCGGAAGCAAGTTTGTTGGGAATGCCAAAAAAATAACCTTGCACAGCAGAGTTTCTCAACCACAGCAAGTTTAGGATGTGTGGACTTCAAGTCCCAGAATTCCCCAGCCAGCATTTTGAGAATGCTGAATTCTCAGTTCATTCTCACAATGAAAATTCTGGGAGTTGGAGTCCAGACATCTTAAACCTGCTGAAGTAGAAATACCCTGGGTCTGGAAGTTTGCCACTCTCCATTTTCTTCCTACAATCAGAGATCAAAATCTGTAACTTTGTTTGAAATATATTTATATATTGAAATATATCCGGGAACCAGTTTGTCCTAGTGGTTATGGTGCTGGCTTAGAAATCAGGAGATGTTGAGTTGTAATCCTGCCTTAGACATGAAAGCCAGATGTTGACTTTGGACCAATCACTCCTTTTCAGCCCAGTTTATGTCACATGACTGTTGTTGTGGAGAAAATAAAAGGAGGAAGGAGTATTAGATATGCTTGATGCCTTGAGTTACTCATAAAGTAATAAAAGGATAAAAATCTAATAAATAATAAATCTTTTGAACAAATTTTGTATTGTTTTTAAAATTCAAACAAATCAAACAAATCACTTATCTAATTAAACATTTGTGCAACCCCCCTTCCCTCCCCCGTCCCCCGACTTTCCAAAAGAAAAACAGGGTATAGGTTTTACCAAACATACGCTAAAATATGCTAAATTAATGCAAGACTTTAAAACTCCCTAGACCCCTTAACTCCTCTTCTACAGATTATTCACCAACCTCCCTTTAAACACAAAATAACATATAATCCTTTAACCCTAAGAATTTAAAAAAAAAACAAAAAACAATAACAAACACTAGTAGATAATACATACTTAATCATTTGGCTATTCCTCCTGCTTTTGTTCTCAATATTCAAATATTTTTAACAATAACAATAACTAAACCGACTATCTGGAACGAGCTCCCCCCAGAGATACGGAGGATCCCGGATCTGCGCACCTTCCACCGCGCTTTAAAGACCTTACTGTTTCACCAGGCGGGCCTGGCCTAATTTTCCCCCTCTTTTATAAAAGATTTTTAATTTTTAAATATCTTTTAGTATTTTATACATTCAATTTTAAATTGGTTTTAAAAGTTTGGTGTTTTAAATTTGTCGGGGCCAAAATTATTTAATTTAATTTTATTCTACTTTTAAATTTTGTATGTATGTGTTTTATTGTTTGGCTGTGCACCACCCTGAGTCCTTCGGGAGTAGAGCGGTATAGAAATCAAATCAAATAAATAAAATAAATAAAAATAAAATTAATCATTAATTGAACTCTCAATTCATTTAGTTAATCATTGTAGTTAATCATTAATACACCAATAATTAGACCAGAAAAAATTAATCTTCCCTTCTTCCTTTCTTTCTGTATTTTTTCCAATCTTTCTTCCTCCCTCCTTCTTTTATTTTGAGGAGGTTTTGAATTTTAACTGGGGGTTTATGTATCTTTAAAACTTGTCCCTTTCTCAAAACCATTTCCTCTGGTTTAGAGCCCCCATATCGACTCTTCTTGCTTGAATAGACAATCAGTTCATAGAACAAAGAATTAACTCGATCAGTTTGCAAAGAAAAATCCAGTTGCTGTATTTCAATTAATTGTGTGAAAGCCTCTGCCAAATCCTCTGAAACCTTGTAGAGCTGATCAGTTTCTTCTTCTTTCTGCTCCAAATTATACTTTTGAAAAGTTCTGTCAGTTAATTCCAAAAGGGCAGGAAGAAGATCTGAAAATTCTTGAGGGTCAGCCAGTTCCAGCTTCTCTGTCTTGATCAAAATGTCTTCTGCATTGTCATTATGCTTTCCTTCAAAAACATCCTCAGTTGCTTTTTTATCTTCCACCAGTTCTGTAAATTTTTGTTCCATGATTGCTGTAAAGTTATTAATAATTTCAATTTGGTTATTCATGGCTTCCTTTATAAATTCTGCAAGGTCTCTAAAAAAAACCTCCTGGCTCTGTGTTTCAGTTCTCTGTATCATTTCTAACGCCATTGAAGAGCCTCCACTTTCAGAAACTCCTTCCTTGGAAGCCATATTATTTTAAAAGAATTTTTCTTTTCACAGCCATAAAGTCTCTCAAACAGCTTTCTCAGATTTATTTGTAGTTTATCAAGCAAGATAGTCTTTTCTAGACCCAGCTCTCAAATCCAGCAGTTTAAATCCAGTCTCTGAGCAAAAGTCTATTAACAAGCACTTTCATTTCCTACTTTCACTTTCACACCCACAACAAAGACGCCATTTCCAGCTCCAGCTCAGCAAAATCAAATAGAAACAATGTATCCCAGGAGTTAACCATATACTTGTAAAAGCTTGTTCTCCTGCTTCCGTTCTGTCTGCTTTTTGAAATCAGTTAATCTTCTTCTTGGCAGCAGAGTTGGTCACCGGCATCTGGCTCTGTTTAAACAGAGTCGCCACGGATCCGGAGCTTCAGTGGACTGAACGGGGAGCTCTCACCCTCCAAGCCCCTGGAATTATTCCAGGGGCTCCCGGGGAGCTCTACCCTCGCCCACCGGCTCTCCTCTCCTTCTTCTCCTGAAGGAGAGGTTTTCAAGCTGTCTGACAGCTCATTAGCGCTGTCAGAACGGCTTGAATGGAATCACGGGGCTGGCGGTCCAAGAAGATCGTCCGCGATGCCAAGCGGTGCCAACCGGAAGCCCAATAAATAATAAATTTTGTGGTGCTCCTGTCCCGAAGCAATGAGGTATTGGAGAAAAATTCAAAATTGGCTACAAGAATCAACCAATGAAAAAATTGAATTGATACCTGAAATATTTCTCCTGGAAATACTAAAGATGAAATATTGGGGGGAAAAAAGATATCTAATTATACATATACTCACTGCAGCAAGAATAGCTTATGCTCAATATTGGAAAGGAAAGGACACACTACCAGAGGAACATATTATTCAGAAGGTTCTAGAATGTGCCAAAATGAACAAATTAACATTAGAATTAAATGAGAAAGAAGATTCAGAATATTATACGGTGTGGGATGATTGGTACAAGTGGATTGATAATAGAATAAAAAATAGATAAAAGTTGATATAAATCTTAAGATGCATATGTAAATGCATACGTTATATTACAATGAAAAGTAAAAGAACAATCAATCTAACCTGTGTAGAAAAATAACACTGTCTGACTGATTGTACTGTATTGTATTATAATAAATTTCAATTAAAAATTAAAAAAAGAATTGAAAAAAATCTAATAAATAAATATCCAATGCTTTGCTAGGTATCTTCTATTTATTTTAGATCTAAAGGTTAATAATGTTTTCATTAGACTTGTCATTATGTTCGGGTGGATTTTTACTTGTTCTTTCATTCTAAGTAACTTTCTAGAGCAAGGTTTCTCAACCTCAGCAGATTTAAGATGTGTGGACTTCAACTCCCAGAATTCCCCAGGCAGCATTCTGAATTCTAGACCATTGGACCAAACTGGCGTCTCATGTTCTCAGTTCTAGGGGGATTTTTTTGTGACATTTTTGAATTGGGTGTGATGTGATAAAGCCTAAGAAAGTCCTGCCTTACTGATTATTTTATTTGTTAAAGAGCACAGAGATACATTGTTACCACATCCAGGGAAAGTTCTTACTGAGTTCCTGTTTTTGCTGATTTACGGTATGCAAGTCGGATTTTATGAGGTTGAGTAAAAGAATGAAAGGGGAATTGAGAGGAAAAATAAGCAAAGCAATTCAAAGTGAAAATATGATCAGTGGAAAATAAATCTATTCACTCATTCATTAAACATAGATGACACTTCTATATAAATGTTCGAGTTGTAAAGTTGGCTAATGGGGTAACATAAGGTGATTTAAAACATACCTTCCACTTTAAAGGTTTAAAACATTAAATGTTTTAAATCACTTTATAATTTAAGAAATAAATATTTCCTTCTAGTTAAAATGTAATTCAGCAAACTAATCCATCTTGTTAAATGTCTCAAATGTCACTGCCCTGAGTCCTTTGGGAGAAGGGCGGTATACAAATTTAAACAAATTAATTAATAAATAAATAAATAAATAAATAAATAAATAAATAAATAAATAAATAAATTAGAATTTCAAAGGATTATCCTGAAAGCAGAAGGACATTATTCCTACTCAATTAAAAGCAAGAACTGGCATAGTAAATTTAAATAAATGAAGTAAATCAACTAAAATCTATCATATTTCCAATCCAAAAAAGTAAGCTAGTATGTATTCATTTATTTATTTATGTCTCGCCTTTATTATTTTTATAAATAATTCAAGGCGCCAAAGACACACAATACTCCCTTCTCCTATTTTTCCTATAAGAACAACACATGGGTTAGACTGGCCCAAAGTCATCCAGTTGGCTTTCCTGCCTAAAACTAGAATTTACAATCTCTGGGTGATTGGCCCAAAGTCAGCAGTGAGCTAGCTGTTAGGGTGTGTGTAAAAAGTATTTGTTGCTTGTGCAACGTGCAGAGCAGAAACACACAGGGAAGGAGATAAACGTGCAGCTCGTGTGAGAAAAATACTTTATATACAAGATAATAAGCAGTCTCGGTGTAGGTAAAACAGTCCAAGGTCATAAACAGTAAGGTCATACTTACAGTCCAGTAAGTATCTTCCCTTACCAAAGCAAACAGACTTTAGTAACTCTCGGTATACAGTACCATATAACAATCCAGTCTAACACCAATCAGCAGAAAGACGCAGGAAGCAACAGGAACGATCAGGAGCATTCAGGAACAAGGAATGCTTCTCTGCACTGCTTATTTATGCACTGTAGCCTAATTACAGGGTTCAGCAAACCCTGATTACGTGGCTCAGTTGTTTCTTAAAGAAACAGATATATTGCCTGACCAACAAGTTAGGAGTAAGCTACAAGCTGAACCTAACACTGGCTTTCATGTCTAATGTGGGACTGGAACTCACAGTCACCTGGCAATTGGCCCAGCCACCCAGCCAGTTTTCTTGCCTAAGGCGGGACTAGATCTCACAGCCTCCTGATATTTAGCCTGGTGCCTTAACCACTAAACCAAACTGGCTCTTTAATTACATAGGAAAGAGGGCAGAAAAGAGCGACAAAGATGAATGAGGGGCTGAAGGCTAAAACGTATGCAGAATGTTTGCAGGAATTGGGTATGTCTAGTTTAATGAAAAGAAGAACTAGGAGTGACATGATAACAGTGTTCCAATATTTAAGGGTCTGCCACAAAGAAGATGGAGTTAAGTTATTTTCCAAAGCACCAGAAAGCAAGACAAGAAGCAACTCCCTTCCAACTCTGTTATTCTGTTATTCTGCTAAAGGGATTACAGGGTTGTAAAAAAAATTTTTAAAAAATATTTAAAAAAATATAAATCTTTAATTCAAATAGGATTTCTGGTAGCTTCGTGGTTGTATCTATCCATTTTCATCGGTTACAGGATGAAAATGGGCTGCAATTTTCTTCCAAGTGTTTCCTTTTGATATGACAAGCTAGCCCAGAGGTCTTCAAACTTGACAGCTTTAAGACTTGTGGGCTTCAACTCCCAGAATTCCTCCTCCAGTCATGTTAGCTCAGGAATTCTGGGAGTTGAAGTCCACAAGTCTTAAACTTGCCAAGTTTGAAGACTCTTGGGCTAGCCTTTAGTTCTAGAGCTTTTTTTTTTTTTAGCAATCTCTCCCATCCAATCATTAAACATAAATAACCTTGTTTATCTTTTTGAAGCCAAATCTAAAATTAGATGATTGATAATCAGTTGGGTATCTCTAAGTAAGTATTTTTGTAGATTTACAATTACTCAATTACCCAATTTTACACCCAGCTCATGTGATGTCAGCAAAGAAGGAAAAATATTTTTCTGCTCTTAACTGATCAGGCAAACTTTGAGATTATAATAAAGTGTCAGCATTTCGACGCTGGCATAGAGAGCAGAGAAGAGAGAGGGATAAGCTCTGAACTTTTGCCTGCTAAATTCCTTTGAAGTCGGGTTGTCGTGGAAATGAAGGGGGGGGAGACATTCTTGGGAAATCACGAGACAAGACGTCTGAAGAATGACTTGGAAGATAGCCAATGAGAAGCAGAGATTTGAGGATTGGAAAGTGGGGGATTGGGGGGCAAAAGGTCAGTTTTGTCCGCATTGAGTCATGATCCGGTGCTGTGCTCAATTAAAGAAGAGATTTCCTTAAAGATTGGCAGTTTGGAAATTCATTTATTTTGAAATAGCATCGAAGTCTGACATAAAAACAATAATGGGGAAAATGTAAACAGTGCAGTTTACATCCAAGAAGCTGAAGAAGCTTCTTGGATGAGAAGGGAAGTGTCTTCAAAGAAAAACCAGAGAGTCCAGTTGCCTCTTGAAAAAAACACCTTTGGGACAGAAGTTACTTCTTTCTAATTATTTTTCCCCCCTTTGATTTCTGCACCTTTGTCTTGGATATTTTCTTCTTCATTTTTCCTTTTTTCATTGTAAATATTAGTTCTTGTTAGTAATTATTCTGTACTAAAATTTTAATAAAATTAATTTAAAAAAAACTTTTTGTAATAATTGTAATCCTGATACTAATGTTTTGGTCCTTTTAATTCTAGGCAAATAACTTTCATTTATTTAAAGAAGTTTTAAGGTCATTTTGAAGTCTGCAAAGACCAGAAGTTTTAATTTTCTGTTAGGGATACTGTTTCATTGTTGTATTTTAAATTGAAAACCAATGTTGTATTTAGTTTTCCATGGTTATGGAAATTCTTTAAATTCTGCGAGGGCTATATGAAGTGCGTAATATATGTGTTGAGAATAAGAACATCAATATACATATACAAATATATTATTTCATAAACTAAAAGAATGTAAAGGTAAAAAAAGCAGTTCTCTGGTAACGTTTACTGAATTTTTATAGATCAGATCTGAATGATGAGGGTTTGGAGATAGGTTTTTGCATAGAAAATGAGATAAATGTAAGAAGAAGGAATTTATGCTGGTTTATTAGGTTAAGTTTGCAATGATTAGATAAGATTTGGGCATATTTACTTTGGAAGGGGATCAGTGAGTTGCAGTACAAGAAGCAGGAAGTTAGACACTGCTATTTATAAGGTTTTTAATCTGTCTATCTATCTATCTATCTATCTATCTATCTATCTATCTATCTATCTATCTCATATTCTTAAAAATAGTGAAGATTTTGGCACTTCACTCAGAGATTCAAATCCTTTCTAACATTGTTAAAATAGTTTAAAATTGCTTTTTGTGGTTAATGTCTCATCAACAATATATGAGTATATTTTTATGTAACAGCTGACAGCAGAAGTTAGAAAGAATAATAAGTATGTCATATGTAAATGACTAACCCTGTGATTGATTGATTGATTGATTGATTGATATATCTAGAGAATGTAAATATTAATTCCCTTTTCCAATAACCATCCCTTATAACTCCTCCTTACCTTGACTCCGCCTCCTTAGTATAAAAGCCCCATCCCGCTCCTTCACCTCACTCTATCTCTCCTGTCATGATACCTGTTAAGAAGAAAAATAGAAAACAATAAATATATTTATTAGAAAAGAAATGACTTCCATGAGTTATTGGGCTTGATCCTTGAACCTATGTAACAAAGTAGAATTTATTTCATTTGGAGAAGTGGAAAAGACAGAGAGACAGAAAGACGGAGACAGACAGAGACAGAGGCAGAGGCAGACAGGAACAGGGACGCTAAAAAGAGAGAAGTTGCATTGAATAGCAGTTTCTGTATTATATTCTTGGTTATTAGTGCTTCAAAGTACTACTTAGAATAATCTTTAAATACTACTTTAAAATATGTTTAATCTAGTAATCAGTGCTTGGTTAGTTTAAAGAATGAAGAATACTGGCTAGTTATAATAAATGATCTCACTAGTTGGTGGCATCTGATCTATATTTCAGTTTTAAAATACTCCTGCCTGCCAAGTAAAGCTGGAAAAAAAAATACCCATTCAACCAGTAGTGAAATTCAATTTTTTTTACTACCGGTTCTGTGGGCGTGGCTTGGTAGGCATGGTGTGGCTTGGTGGGTGTAGCTTGGTGGGCATGGCAGAGGAAGGATACTGCAAAATCTCCATTCCTTCCCCACTTCACAGGAAGGATAGTGCAAAATCCCCATTCCCACCCCACTCTGGGGAAGGATACTGCAAAATCCCCATTCCCTCCTGATCAGCTGGGACTTGGGAGGCAGAGAATAGATGGGGGTGGGGCCAGTCAGAATTTTTACTACTAGTTCTCCCCACTCCAGGAGAAGGATACTGCAAAATCCCCATTCCCACCCCCACTTTGGGGCCAGCCAGAGGTGGTATCTGCCGGTTCTCCGAACTACTCAAAATTTCCACTACCGGTTCTCAAGAACCTATCAGAACCTGCTGAATTTCACCCCTGCATCCAAACAAGGTGACTACCTTCTCATTTCACAACCTAGTTAGATGTCAAACATCTACATTCAAAGTAGGTTCCCCACAACTGTCACTACCTCCATTTCTTCCTCATTTATTTGCCAGGAATTGAGAGAGCAGGATGCCATGATCTTAGTTTTCTTAATGTAGAGTTTCAAGCCAACTTTTGCACTCTCCTCCTTCAGAGCTCAAGATATTTGGGACTAAATTGTGAGTAAAGCACTGGGTGCATCTTGGCCAATCTATGATGAACAAAGAGCAAGAAAGTTGGACAAAGGGACCCTCTCTATACTTCAGGGAGGAGGAGAGCCATATAAAGTTGGGTGATGATGCAGAATGCAAGGAGTCTTGTTTTATCTGTGAAAGAAGCTATCTTTTCCTGGGTTTCTTATCTGGATTAAGTCAGATTCTTTTCCATTGTTCATTAAACTCCATCAAACCTATTTTAAGGATTATATTACTGTTGCAATAATGAAAAGAAATTGCAGTTCTGATTCTGGGGGTACTGAGGTTGGAGAAGCCTCTGGAGAGGCCTCAAGAAATTTGAGGCCAATTTGGTAATAAGCAAACATGGATTTCAATCTTGAGTTGCTTCCTGTAAAAGCAGCAAATTTCCAATAAAGGAACTGAATCTGCATTTGTACACAAAGTTTTGCCATGCTTCTTCCTTTAGCCAAAGAGGTTGCATGAATTTGGGAAAATGTACATTAGCTCAATTTAAGGAATAGTGTATACATTTGTGTACATATCAAATTATATAGTAAACCCAGAGAGGTTTCTGGAGGCATCAATGAGATTGCTCATGATTTCCAAACCTATAAACGTAAAGCATCTTTCATCCCCGTTCAAGATGACAACTTATTTTGTAAATTGAGCTAGCCCTTTTTGCTCATTATCTTCAGTGAAGATCTGAGCTTTTTCAGTATTAATTTGACTTTTCTCCAGGGATGGTCAGCAGAAGGTTCTTTAAAAGCAATTCTGCAATGCACTTTGCAAATCTTTTCTACGTCTCCATCTATGATTTTATCATATTAAAGAGCAATTCCATTTTGTATTTGCTGAGAATGCTATTAATTTCCTTGTTGTTGTTGTTGTTGTTTTACTATCCTTGCCAGATTTAAAATCCCATTTCTGGGGGGAAAAAAAGATAAGGGAGAAGTAAACCAGCATATTATTTTCCAGCCCACCAAGTGCACTTTTCCCCTCTCCCTCAAGGCACAGTTACATTGAACATAAGAAATCAGTGTTCATCCAAAATTCTGAAGAAGGACGAAGAACCAAAGAAGCTTCTTGGATAAGAAGCGAAACGTTTTCAAGGGAAAACAAAGAAAGTCCAGTTGCCTTTTGAAAAAGCACTTTGGGGTCAACCATGACCTGGATGACTGAGAATCTGCATTAAACACTTAATTTCACTGGCGTCTTTCCTCCTAGGAACATTGCAAAACTTGCCGTCAGTCCATTACAGTCCACCATCTTCTCTCAGCGGGACCAAAATTTAACTTGAACTCTATGCTTTTAAACTGAGTTTCAAAATCTCCTCCAAGAGCCTGTGCTCTCCAGAACAATTTCAAATTATTGATGCCTGCATATCTTTTGGAGCATTAGGCACTCAATTATTTGACTTCCATATGCAGCTCATCCCATACTTGAGTGTATAATTGGAATCCTCCTCAACCTGGCACAACCTGGCTCTATCTTTCACATTCTTATTATTGTTGCTTTGAACTTATTGTCTGTAGAGATTCTCAGTCATTCAGGTCATGGTTGTCCCAAAGGTGCTTTTTCTGGAAGCAACTGGGACTTTCTTGTTTTTTTCTTTTGAAGATGTTTCACTTCTCATCCAAGAAGCTTCTTCAGCTCGGACTGGATGGTGGGGAATGGAAAGATTTACATTCCTTGCAGACAGCTGGTGATCTGCATCCTTTTAGAGGGTCATTGAAGTACTTGGAGGTTTATCTGTGTTTTCAGGGTCACCTGAATAGCACAAATGGTTCCTGTAGCCTGCATTTTTTTTTTCCTCTGGAAATCCATTCCTACTCTCACAGCATTCAAAGGATGTCCATTCCAAATTGTATAGCTAAAAGTCTATAGAGATTGTCAGCCATCCAGGTCATGGCTGTCCCAAAGGTGCTTTTTCTGGAGGCTACTGGGACTTCCTTGTTTTTTTCTTTTGAAGATGTTTCACTTCTCATCCAAGAAGCTTCTTCAGCTCTGACAGGATGAAATGGAAGGATTTATATTCCTTGCAGACAGCTGGTAATCTGCATTCTTTTGGCAAGTCGTTGAAGCACTTGGAGGTATATCTTTGAACTTACCTATATTTATTTATATAACTTATTATATTTGAACTTATTATTGTTTGTTCTTATTATTCTGGTATTGGTGGCACCTGTCATTCTGATTTAAAAGTATATTGACAATTTCTTCTATTAGCACACTTAGATAATTAGAACTGCAAAAAAAAACATTTACTACCAAGCTGCCTTCCATTGAGGACCTGAATACTGCACGAGTCAAAAAGAGGGCTGTGAAAATATCTACAGACCCCTTGCATTCTGGACATAAATTGTTTCAACTCCTACCCTCAAAACGATGCTATAGAGCACTGCACACCAGGACAACTAGACACAAGAACAGTTTTTTCCCCAAACGCCATCACTCTGCTAAACAAATAATTCTCTCAACACTGTCAAACTATTTACTAAGTCTGCATTACTATTACTATTAATCTTCTCATCGTTCCTATCACCCATCTCCTCCCACTTAAGACTGTATGATTGTAATCTTGTTGCTTGTATCCTTACGATTTATATTGACTGTTTCCTAACATGATTTGATTGCTTACTTGCACCCCGTGACTATTATTAAGTGTTGTACCTTATGATTCTTGATGAATGTATCTTTTCTTTTATGTACACTGAGAGCGTATGCACCAAGGCAAATTCCTTGTGTGTCCAATCACACTTGGCCAATAAAGAATTCTATTCTATTCTATTCTATTCTATTCTATTCTATTCTATTCTATTCTATTCCATTCCATTCCATTCCATTCCATTCCATTCTATTCCATTCCACTCTATTCAACTCTACTCTACTCTACTCTACTCTATTCTTTTCAACTTACAATATTCATTGCTTTCAGAGTTCACTGAAAAAAGAAGTTCCTCATTTCCTGGCAGGAATTATTTCAAAAAAGGATGCACTCATTTCCTAGCAGTTGGGCCCCCACCTCCCAGCTGTGGGTGTGTCCCTTGTGCTCCACCTCTCCTGAACATACATAAAGCAATTCTGTAATATTTTCTCCTTAGAGATGAGAGAGTGGTGATAATTCTTCTGAAGTCAGCGTTGAGTTTAGGAAGAAAAGCCTTGACATCTAGAAGAAAACCTTACGGTGATCTAAAAGGAGACGTTTTTCTAGTAATCTTCTTCAAAGAGAAGGTAAGACTTTCATAGAAAATTTTCTTATTGGTTGCTTTTTGCATCTTCTGTCTGTAATACTTCATCATATACAAGCTTTCCTCCCAAGAATTTGATGGAACTTCCTTGACTTCCTTCTGACCAAAATGTGTCAAAATAACCCTAAATTATTTTTGTTCATATTGATTTATCTATCTTTCTATTACCGTTGTAATGATGCCCACTATTGAAATCTAAATACTACCTATTTATCCTGATAATAATGGTATACTTCCATTGAATAAAAGTGCTTAATGGAATAAATAATTAGATAAACCCATTATAAGGCTGCTTCCTTATTTCCTAATATGCACAAGAGAAATTTGGGGTTTTTTAAATGTCATGATGTTTCTACTTCTTCTTCTCCTTCTTCTTCTTCTTCTTCTTCTTCTTCTTCTTCTTCTTCTTCTTCTTCTTCTTCTTCTTCTTCTTCTTCTTCTTCTTCTTCTTCTTCTTCTTCTTTTTTTGCTTTAATTTATATGCCGCTCTTCTCCGGAGACTCAGGGAGGCTTACAATGCATTAAGCAATAGCCTTCATACTTTTGTATATTTATACAAAGTCATCTTATTGCCCCCACAATCTGGGTCCTCATTTCACCTACCTTTGAAAGGATGGAAGGCTGAGTCAACCTTGAGCCTGGTGAGATTCGAACTTGTAGTAATTGCAAGCAGCAGATGTTAATAACAGTGCTTCAGTCCACTGTACTACAGGCTCTTATATCTCCCCCATTACATATTCAGACTGTGATTGTTTTTAAACTCATGAAATCCATGCGTCATCATCATCTATGCAAAGAATTTTACAAGCTTTGAATTAGTTTTTGCTAATGTACACATTTTGTACATTTCTCTTTATAAACATATTTGTGCATACTTTTTCCTGATGTAGGTGTTCTTCCAGGCGGTACTCCATAATACAGATTTTTTTAAAGCTTTTCCCTGCTGTACATATTTACATATTTCTGCAAACTGTACCACAAGATGTAGGATATTAGGAAATGGGGAATAAAAATAAATCTGGGTTCAGAAATTTAAAATAGACGTTTGCGGAGTTGGCATTTTAATGGCAATGTACCCAAATGCAAACTCACAAGCTTTTCCTACTTCCTAACTTCTGAACCTTGGTCCTTGTTCCTAATTTCAGTTTTTTGTTTTTTGTTTTTAGAAAAGACTGTAAGCATTGTAAACACCCTTCATTTTTGTTCATGCTCATCTACCACCAAGAAACCTGCCTATCTCACTAGAACAGAAACCTTAATAGCAAAGTTGGAGGGGTATGTGTGTTATGAGCAAAAGAGCAAGAGGTTTCAGTCCACAGGTTGGGAAAGATTTCAAGGTTGCATTCAAGGACCAGGGGAGACATGATAGCAGTGTTCCAATATCTCAGGGGTTCCCACAAAGAAGAAGGAGTCAAACTATTCTTCAAAGCATCTGAGGATAAAACAAGAAGCAATGGCTGGAAACTAATCAAGGAGAGAAGCAATTTAGAACTAAGGAGAAATTTCCTGACAGTTAATATAATAATTGGATAAGTGGAACAACTTGCCTGCAGAAGTTGTGAATATCCCAACACTGGAATTTTTTAAGAAGATGTTGGATAACCATTTGTCTGAAGTGGGGTAGGATTTCCTGCCTGGGAAGGGGGTTGGACTAAAAGACCTCCAAGGTCCCTTCCAACTCTGTTATTCTATTCTATTCTATTCTATTCTATTCTATTCTATTCTATTCTATTCTATTCTATTCTATTCTATTCTACTCTACTCTACTCTACTCTACTCTACTCTACTCTACTCTACTCTATTCTTTTCTAAGTTATTTAAAACATTTGTGGGTGGGCAGATGGGTGCATGCTTTCTACTCAATCTCAACTCCTAACAATTACATGGGCAAATCCATGAAGTTTCCTTGGCATCGTTCTCTAATTTTCTAGCTTTCCAAGGGCTGAGAGAGAGTAACAGTAACAGAGTTGGAAGGGAACTTGGAGGTCTAACCCTCTACTCATGCAGGAGACCTATACTAGGGATTCCAACTGTCAGACTGCTGACCTTTCTGATTGACAAGCTCAGCGTCTTAGCCACTGAGCCACCTAGCCAGGCTAGTCATGCAATGGCTAAAGTCGTACAATGCTTCGAGCCTAAAAAAAAAAACTCATGGTCTTCTGGATTCTAGCCTGATGCCTTCATTATTCTACCAAGCAGGTTCCCAATGTAAATATTGTGTAAACCATAAGCCAATGTTTTGAATCAGAACTTTTGGGCACAGATATCACTCTAAACCAAAATGTAAGCTTCGACTGAATGGGAGAGAAATGCTACATCATTTTGCCTGGAGAACTGAGTGGTGGTGACGATGATGATGGATTTTGCGTAGCTAGGTGATCCAAAATACTCTGGTGAAAATCATAATCATAAGTTTATTTGTCAAGCATATATAAAATAACAGGTAAAAGTATAAACATAATTTGAATACATGAGAAGAGTAAGAGTAAAAAGGAATATTAGGACAAGGACGGTAGGCACACTGGTGCATTTATGCACACTCCTTACAGACCTCTTAGGAATGGGGTGAGGTCAACAGTAGACAGTTTAAGGTTAAAGTTTTGGGGGTTTGGGGAAGAAACTACAGAGTTAGGTAAATTAAATTAATTCATTTAATCCAGAATGAGCACAACAACTCATAACAATGAGCAGAAAATATGACGGTCGTGAATTCTGTATTGTGCGCGAAATGGACATTTGCAAAAAAGGGGAAGGGGACTCTTCTATAACACAGTTGTGAAATAATGTCAGTCCTGTGGGCAGAAGCTCAACCGTTGATTGAGAAATGTTCAGTGATTTGATATTGCTAAAAACTGGATTTGTGTTTAAGATGCAAACGTTCTATGTGAGAACATTCTGTATTCTGATTTATTAAATGTAAGAAACAGGAGGTTTGATGTTGCAAAGCAGGTATTATGCAAGTTTTAACGTTTCCATCTTGGGGTTGAATGAACTTTCAGCATCTGCATCAGTGCTGACAATGCTAGTGTTAATGATGGAAACTGCTTCAGTGTTTATCAAAAAGCCATTGAAAAGAGGAAAAAAAATATATTTCCCCAGAATTTGGTTGTTGCAAGGATTACATTGCAGGATAGCTTAATTTGGATGCAAAAGGTATTCAAAGGGAAATGCAAATAGTTTGTCAAAATGTTATCCTTACTTTTTGTTTTTTCTTACTGTGCAATTGTGTGATTGTTAAGGTTCTAACCCATTGGGAGCATCTTTCCTCAGTACAGAACTTATAACAGCAGCAATAGAGAGAGATGAAGGAATTGGAAGGGAGGAGGAAGGAGAGAGAGGGATGGAAGAGTAGGGAGGAAAGAAAGGGAAGAGAAGAAAGGAGAGAAGGTAAGACAGGGAGGAAGAGAGGAGGAGAAGGAGAAGGGAAGGGGAAGTAGAGAAGAATTAAAGAAGTAAATCAAATTAAAAAAAAGAGAAGAAGGTGGGGAAAGAAAATTGGAAGGAGAAGAGAGAGAGAGGCTAGGTTTGAGGAGAAAGATTGCTGTACAAAAAAAAGATGAAGTGGAAGAAAGGCAGCTCTGAACAAGGAAATATAAATATATTAAGAACAAGAATGAATTGTTTAAGAATAAAAGAGGACAAATATGTATAAATAGTAAAGTTAGAATTTAGGGATAAAGGAAGAAGGTGTTTATGTATGCAAGTATAGAAATACTGAGGCATATTCAAAAAAAAGGAAAGGGGGGAAGTTGATATTGACAAAAATTGTAATTGAGTAAAATGTATTTGAATTTGACTAATTGTATAAGATAAGAAACGACCAACACTGTTCAAAAAAAAAAAAGAAAAGAAAAGAAAAGAAAAAAGAAAGAAAAGAAAGAAAGATGTGGGTAAAGGTGGGGAGGAGAAAAAAAAACAATAAAACTTGTTTTTTTTTAAAAAAGAAAACTATATATAACTATTATATAATATTATAATATAATATAATATAATATAATATAATATAATATAATATAATATAATATAATATAATATAATATAATATAATATAATAAAATAAAATATAATATAATATAATATAATATAATATAATATAATATAATATTATATTATATTATATTATATTATATTATATTATATTATATTATATTATATTATATTATATTATATTATATTATATTATATTATATTAACTATAGTTATAACTATAGGACTGGCGACCCCCAGGGGGACAGCCTTCTCTGTGGGGGCACCCACCCTTTGGAACGAGATGCCCCCAGAGATTCGTTGGATTTCCGACCTCCATACCTTTCGCCGCGCCCTTAAAATGCTATTACTCCATCAAGCAGGGCTGGCCTAAATATTTTTTAATGGGTTATTGTATTTTAGATGATCGGCCAAAACTATTTAATAATTTTAAATTGTTTTTAACTTTTATATTGTGGGTTTTATCTTGGCTGTACACCGCCCTGAGTCTCCCGGGAGAAGGGCGGTGTAAAAATTTAATAAAACTGAAACCGAAACTGAAACTCGGAAACTCTACAAAAAGAAAAAAAAATTGGGAGTTCTCAATTAAAGGGTATAAGGCAGGGGTGTCAAACTTGATTTCATTGAGGGCTGAATCAGGGTTGTGTTTGACCTCGAGGGGCCGGGTGGGTATGGCCAGGGTGGGCATGGCCAGCTCAAGGTCACTCATGTCGGGGCGCCTGTGGTGGCTCAAGTGCTCTGCCAGTGAAAACGGAGCTCGGAAGGGCCCTCTTGAGCTCCGTTTTCATTGACAGAGGGTTTCAGGAGGCTGTCAGAGCCAAAAATGGAGCTAGGGAGGACCACACATGGCCCTCCCGACCTCCTTTTTTGCTGGCAGAGGCACTGCCAGCCAGTCCTTCACTCTTTCCAGGGTGGCCCCATGGGCCTGATCTAAGCATCCCACAGGCCAAATTCAGCCTGCAGGCCTTGAGTTTGACACCCCTGGTTTAAAGGGTTACCCTAATTAAGCAACTAGCATCACATGTAAAGAAATGTGAAGGTGACTTCATAATTTTATGTTAAACTTCCAAGAAATGACTAAGTGACAGGTAAGATTTTGACAGCCAGGTGTTCAAGCTGGTACCCTGCAAGTACTGAGTGTCAGGTTTCAATGTCATCTCAAATAAATTGCAATTAATCTTTGCTGAAATATTCCATTTATTGAGTATGACAGATCTGGCCCCGACTTCGTCGTAGCCGATACTAACCCTCTGACCCCCAAACCTTTCCCTTTCCGTTCCCCAATTCTCATCTTCTCATTGGCCATCTTCCAAGTCAGTCTCCCCAGCTTCTGACCTCAGCCCACAGGAATGTCTCCCTCCCATCCCATCTCCCAGGGGATATTATCTACAGAGAAAATAAGTAGGTGAAATGTCAAGCCTCGTCTCCTCCTTTTTATGGCAGCATCAGAATGCTGACACTGAGCCTTTAAAAGAATTTTATAATGTGATACAAACTTGTAATATAAGACAGACACATTTCAATGAAAAATGTGGCATCGTGGCGAGGTTGTTAGTCACTAGACAAACCAGAAGTGGTATCATTATATATATATTTTCCAAAGTGGTCCAGGATCCATTAGGCTGGAACTAAGGAGAAATCTCCTGTCAGTGAGAACAATCAATCAGTGGAACGACTTGCCTCCAGAAGCTGTGGCTGCTCCAACACTGGGAGCTTTTAAGAAGAGATTGGACAACCATTTGTCTGAAATGGTATAGGGTTTCCTACCTGAGCAGGGGGTTGGGCTAGAAGACTTCCCAGGTCCCTTTCAACTCTGTTATTCTGACTTTAAGAATTCCACTGGCTTCTACAACTATCCCAAATGGACATTGACTTTTTGTAAGACTTTTGTAAGACTGTGAAAAGAGATCCTCGACTAAAAATGGACTAAGGAGCCTGGTGGAGCAGTGGACTAAAGAGCTATTAAATAGCACTTAGCTGCCAGCTGCCTGCAGTTACTGCAGGTTCGAATCTCACCAGGCTCAAGGTTGACTCAGCCTTCCATCCTTCCAAGGTAGGTAATATGAGGACTTGGATTGTGGGGGCAATAAATTGACTTTGTATAAAAAAGAACACCGCTTGGGGGGGAAGGGGGCGAAAGCGCTACTAAGCAGGTATATACAAAAGTATGAAGGCTATTGCTTAATGCATTGTAAGCCGCCCTGAGTCTCCGGAGAAGGGCGGCATATAAATCGAACCAATAAATAAATAAATAAATAAATAAATAAATAAATAAATAAATAAATAGCTACTACAGAGTATTAGGAAAGGCACAAAATATCAACTTGGATCTGGCAGATTTGGTGCAAAAAATATCTAAGTTTCATCTTTAGTGTTCTTGCTTTGTGATAGTGCATTTCATTGTAAAGAGAAGAGTAAAAACTACTGAGCATTACTACTTTCTTTCTTTCATCACAACTCCCTTTCACAGGGCATGTTAATGGCCATTTTATCACCTGCCTGCTGCCATGCCTATCTCTCGTGCCCAGTTTCCTCCATTTCTTGCTCAACTAGCTTCTGTGAAAGCTCTTGCTTTGTTTCCTGCACATAAAATCAGACAAGCAAAGCACAAAGAATAAGGAAGATGCTACGAAAGAAGGCTGGTGTAGAAAAAAAAACAAAAACCAACCAATCAGAACAGTTCTCCTTCTTTGTCTATCCTGTTTTTTGTTTGTTTGTTTGTTTTTAAATTTGATTTATATGCCGCCCTTCTCCGGAGACTCAGGGTGGCTTACAATGCGCTAAGCAATAGCCTTCATTCTTTTGTATATTTTATACAAAGTCAGCTTATTGCCCCCACAACTGGGTCCTCAATTTATCTACCTTAGAAAGGATGGAAGGCTGAGTCAACCTTGAGCCTTGGCGAGATCCGAACCTGCAGTAATTGCAGGCAGCTGTTCTTAATAACAGCTTAATAACAGGGTGCTTTAGACCACTGTACTACCAAGGCTCTTGAACTGATAGTTTGAAATTTTCAATTTGCAGTGTTAACGACGGACAGCAAGTACACAAGGAAAGTAAAGGGTTCGATCCTGAGATGACATTTCTTAAATTGGCCCTAATAGTAAGCTATCTATACATGGTCCAATACATAGAAGCTGCAATTCCAGACATCCTTTTATTTCTCTAGATTTTCTTGCATTTCTTAGGCAGCTCACTTTGTTTAGCATCCTAATTTTTTAAAAAAACCCACATCAATGGATGCCATTGCCACTGCCTTTTGTGTATAGAGAAATAAATGTTGATTAAGCCAAGATATTAGAGTAGATAAAGTGCCCCATTGCCAAGATAAAGTGTTCTCTACTCTGCTAAGTTATAGAAATCTATCTGCAACAATGAATCCTGCTCTCCTTTAAAACTGCTGGAAATCTTCTCTCTAATGCACAGGAAACATATATTCAGATGATCTACTCTGAAATTAAGTGGAGATTTTCAAAAGACCTCTATCTTATTTACCAATAGCTTTGCAATATTTATAGATTATTGCATTACACTACAAAAAGAAAAGGGACGCAGTGGCTCAGTGGCTAAGATGCTGAGCTTGTCGATCGAAAGGTTGGCAGTTCAGCGGTTCGAATCCCTAGTGCCGCCTAGTGGGGTGAGCAATTCGAAAGCACGTAAAAAAAATGCAAATAGAAAAATAGGGACCACCTTTGGTGGGAAGGTAACAGCGTTCCATGTGCCTTTGGCATTTAGTCATGCTGGCCACATGACCATGGAGACGTCTTCAGACAGCGCTGAAATAGAGGTGAGCACCGCCCCCTAGAGTCGGGAACGACTAGCACATGGAGATCAGAAGAACTGTCCTGTTATGTGCAGCATTGTTTACTTCTGAGTAAATCTGAATAGAATTGGAGAATTGGAAACTCTTACCATTAGATTTACTCTGCATTCCCTGTCAAGGATTTATTTACTAAGCAACATTTAGAAGTCAAACTCATTTACTAGCAATTTTGCTTAGTTTTTGCTATTGTGACATGATTGTAACAAGAAATGTCCACCATACCGGCACTCAATTCAGAGTCTCATTCATGATTGAGATCTTCGCAATGTGGATACAACCTTTATAAAGTGCCCAATGTTTATATTGTTTCACCATCTTTACTTGTTAAATAAAACTTGAATCAAGTTGATTAGTAAGCCATTCTTCTTATTTAAGAAGCCCAACTAGCATTAGATCATCTTGGAAAGCTATGCAACATCAAACGTGGAAGAAGATTACAGGGGAATTAAATACGAAGGGCAAAAAGCCAGTGGTTGTGTTGTTGCTAAGAAAACAAGTCAGTATGACCATGAAATCATCAAGGCATCAATTTTTACCTACAGAGGACTTAACCTTACACATCAGAACATATTTGGTTAGGGTTTGTTTGTTTGTTTTTTGTTTCTAAGTAAATCTGTTAAATTTCCCCATTCTTAACTAATTTGGAGATGATAACATTGTTCTTCCTATTGTGTAATTCTCCAAATGTCGACTCATTTCAAAGATTTCATCCCGCAAAGCTTAATTTGAGGGAAGTTGCACATAAAATGCTTTATTTGATGGGAAGTAGAGGGCAAGTAATGATTGTTCGGGAAAATTGCTTATGAAAATAAAGATGGATATTTCTGTACTTAAATAGCCATAGATTTATAGCCACAGAAAAACACAGAGATGGTTTGAATAGATTTATGCCTGAATAGCGATAAAACTCATACAAATCTTCCACAGCTTCTTGCTCAAGATTCATTTAGCTCAAGGTTTATTTACTTTTAAAGATTCGTTTGTTTATTTGGTTTGCATTCATTTCCCCATCATTTGCATTTATTTAAATAGCAGCAAACATTTGTCAGAGACAGAGCAGGGAACTGTTTCTCTGTGCGTATGCACTTTGCTTTGTTTTAGTACATTTGGTTTGTTTGTTTTTTTTTAATCTGGGATTTGAATTTCTATAACTAGTTTATCTGTGCATATTTCTTTGATGGCTCAGTTCCCATACAAATATACAAAATATGGCAGTCAACAATAATACTAATCACAGGCTACAAGACATACTTTTAACTGAAAAGACAATATCTTCCTTTATTGGTGGGTGAAAACACGTATGGACTTTTTGTGTAAAAAGTTTAAAAAATGAACTTACGCTTTATAGTTTTGTTGACTAGATAGGATAAATTGTAGAAAGAAGAAAGTTGTGGAATAAGTTTAGAGAGAGCGAGATCAATCTATATTTGTATTTATAACTGCAGAAAAGAATAGTAGTCACGTCTTTATATTGTTCTTTCCTTTCTATCTTTCTGCTATTCTGTTTCTTTTAACAATTAGTTTTTTTTCCTTTTTCTCTTTTCTTTTTTAAACTCTATTTTAATTTGTATTAGTCTTAATCTTGTGTTTAAAAATTTTAATAAACGTATTTCATATACTTTCAACTGCAATATTCTTATTGTTCAACCCAAATACTAAGATTGTCTCAGTGCAAAGCTGGTAGATGTTTTTCAGCAAATTTTTCACATTTCTCTCTCTCTCTCTCTCTCTCACACACACACCCACACACACACATATATATATATATTCAAAAAATTAAAATCTCGGGTGTTTTCCCGCGTCATGGGACGGGGGAAAACACCCGAGATTTTAATTTTTTGCATATGCACACCCGCGAAAGCTTAAGAAGATATATATATATATATATATATATATATATATATATATATATATATATATATATATATATATATATATGCATGCATGCATGTATGTATGTATGTATGTATGTATGTATTTCTTTTTTCCTTTTTCGTAGGCTTTTATGTGCATATTCTTTCTAGCCAGGTTTTACCTACGTAAGCTAAGATGTTCTTCAGTCCTAGTTCTGTGAAATCTCATTCACAAGTTTCTGGGCTTTTTGTATCTTGCTGAAAAGCAACAACTCTGTGCTCCCAAATTGCAGCAGGTTTTCTCATGTTTTCGCAGGTGTTTGTATGTAGGTCTTTGGTTATTCGGGTCTTCTCCCACGTAAAATTGGAAGTGTCTTGGCAACGTTTCACACATCCACGCAGAAAGCAGACTCAAACCCACACTGATAATGAGCCACGACCAAGGACCAGAAGCCAGACCGCAGCTGCATCATTAGCCACTTTAAACCCCTCCAATCCATACATGAAGCAGACTGACACCCACCATGAAGAGCTCGCACAGCCACAAACACAAAGCCAAACAACAACAATGCAGCTCACCAGCTCAAATCCCCCTGCAACGCAGACTAAGCTGAGCACAACCAAGCCGCCACCCAAACAGAACACACCCCCAGCCAATCAGAGCACAACCAACCCCCCATCCAATCAGAGCACAGCCAAGCCCCTAACTAATCAGAACACACCTCCACCCAATCAGAACACAGCCAAGTTCCCACCCAATCAGCTCACACCCCCACTAGCAGTTAAAAGGAAGAGACAGCTGCGATCTCACATTGCTCCTGGAAGCACGAAGCCGAGAACACCAGCCTGAAGATGACAAATGAGACTTCGTCGAAACATCGCCAAGACACTTCCAATTTTACGTGGGAGAAGACCCGAATAACCAAAGACCTACATATATATATATATATATATATATATATATATATATATATATATATACATATATATATATATACATATATATATATATATATATGTATATATATATATATTCATGTGTGGGGGTAGGTGTGAATTTGTGCATTGAAGTCAAACTTGAGTCCTGCCAACTACCTGGGAATGTCCCTGCAGTTTTCTTGCCAACACTTTTGAAAAGAGTGTTTGTGTGTGTATTTGTGTGTGCATTTATATGTGTATCTGTGTGTATGAGTATCATGCATATGATATTATGCCTCTTGCTTATTTATGTGTCCACTGCTTATTAAATTAAATTCAAAACTTTCAGGCTTGTCCTCAACCTTAATCTAAGGATCTGTGAGAAACTACAAAATCTATGCCATGAAAAAATTTATCCAAGCACAGCCTGTTGCTCATTGATATCTATGTACCAAAACAGTAGAAGTAACAGTTTGTAGAACGGTATCCTGTAAATTAAGCAATATTTAGTAAATAGCAAATGCATTTTTAATTATTGACTAAGCTGATTTGACTTTAGTGTTAGGCACAGAAATCCTACTGCATTTTTCCTATTATTATTATTATTATTATTATTATTATTATTATTATTATTATTTTAATTTCATGATCAAGACTCTGTTTTGGCAGGTTTTTTTCAAAGGAAAAAAGAGAATTTTGGAGAAGTTCTCCTGAATGGGATTGTAATATTCTGGGATTTAACTAGGGGAAATAATATATCCATTTTCTCTGCCCAGAATGTTACTGAAGAATCTCTGAAAATATTGAAATCATCTCGTTTCCATCAGTGCACATGATATTTATTTATTTATTTATTTATTTATTTATTTATTTATTTATTTATTTATTTATATTTATCTATTTATTTAGCAATATTTATAGCCCACCCCAGTTCTAGTAGTCTGAGTGGGTTATGAGATTGTAAACCCTAAACACAAAACAGAGTTCATTAAAATTGTCAATAAACTGTCAAAAAATTGATAGATACACACCGTAAATTAATTTAAGGATAAAATTGTTGGCTGTAAAATATGATCATACTTACTTACTTCCTTCCTTCCGGAAGGAGAGTTTTTTTATGCAATCGAAGCCACCAACAAGAAAACCTGTAGCTTGGTCCACACACCATGTGCTGGGGCAATTTGCATACAGACTTTTTAAAGGCTACACCAGATCTGGCAAAAAAAATGTTATAAACTAAAACCCCAAAATGAAGAAGCAACAGAAAATGCAAACAAGGGCATTTTTATAGTACAAGATTTAAATTCACCATAACAGAAAAAAAAGATACTCAGCAAACTGGCTTACTTCTTCCTCTATTATTCTTCCCCTTAGAACCTCAACTCAACTACCAGAAGTCATTTTACTGAAATTATTGTTTATAGATATCCTGCTTACGTACTGCTGTTTTCATGTCTTTCTGTTAAGTGCCTCTGTAAGATTTTTTTTTTTTCACTTAACAAGGCAAAACATTTTCACCAAAAAGCTTTAATGAACGCTTCAGGATGAAGGTGAAAGCAAAATAAGCAATTGAAGCTTTGCTCATTGTTTGAGAAGACACCACTTAGTTTCTGTTGTTTATTTTTAAAAGTGTAATTAGTACATTGTAGGAAATGAAACATCTGGAAAGAGAATCTAATAAAAGTGAATGTAAGCAGGTGCACAATTTTAATCCATCAGACCATTTTTATCTTGTATTTTTTCCTTTTCTTTCATCCCTCCCTTCTTCTTTCCTTCCCTCCTTTTGTCTTCCCTCCCTTCCATTTATTAATCGATACTCCTTACTATTTACCACTCTTAGATTTGAACTCACAATCTTCCATGTTCCATGAATGCACCAGATGGGATCATAGATACTAACCGTAGGCTTGGCTAACCAGGTCCTAACCTTGTCTTAGGACCTGGTTATTTACGGGACCTCCTGCTACCACCAATAGCCTCTCACCGACCAGTACGCTCCCATAGAGAGGGGCTCCTCCGGGTGCCGTCGGCCAAACAATGTCGACTGTCGGCCCCCAGGGGGAGAGCCTATTCTATGGGTGCACCTACCATCTGGAACGAGCTCCCCCCGGAGATACGGAGGATCCCGGATCTGCGTACCTTCTGTCACGCGCGCAAGACTTTCTTATTTCATCAAGCTGGCCTGACCTAAGTCTTTCCCCTTTTTAAATGGAAATTTTAAATTTGGTTTTAAATTATTGCGGTTTTAAATTTGTTCAGCCAAATTATTTAATTTGTTTTATTTTATTTTAAATTTTGTATTTATATGTTTTATTCTATGGCTGTTCACTGCCCTGAGTCCTTCGGGAGTAGGGTGGTATATAAATTCAATAAAATAAAAATAAATAAATAAATAAATAAAATAAACCTCCGTTAGCCAACATTGCTTTGATGAATCAAGGTTTTCACATCATACATTTTGTTCAGACAAGCCAGGCCAAATTATCACCCTTAATTTCAAACCATAAAACCTAATGATGAGGACAGGACTGATCGGTTTTGGCAGTTTTGGCCAGTTTGCGACAAGTATAACCAAAACCCAATTTGACTTCAAGTGTGCTCATTATCCAATTATTAATACAGAGATTATCTTGCAAGCCAACAAGCTGTTGCTCACATCTCAGCAATTAGACTTATATGCAATATTCTGTCATATTCTGACATGCAGTCAATATGCATTTTTAGGAATTACGATAAAGCCTAATGCCAACTGTTTTGTCTTTTGTTCCAACAGGAGCACCTGCAGGCATAGAAGGAAGAGAAAAGACTGGAGCAGAATGGAGATGGCATCCCCCTCTCCTTTCACTTTCTTACCACAAATCAATGCAACATCCACTGGCAAAAACAGAACTTGTTATGATTCTGGCATAAATGAAGAAGTGCTTATTTTTGCAATCTTCACGATGCTTTTTTGTGTGTTGGGAATGTTGGGCAACGGCCTTGTGATCTGGCTGCTGGGCTCCTCCGTGAAAAGGAACACTTTTGCCATTTATATTATCAATCTCTCTGTTGCGGACTTTGGTTTTCTCACCTTTGAGCTGATTATCGAAATCCACTGGCTCTTTACACATTTGTATTGTGACTTTCCCTATGAACTCTTCCAAACGGGCTTG
This sequence comes from Arizona elegans, assembly GCA_022577455.1. Classification (NCBI taxonomy): domain Eukaryota; kingdom Metazoa; phylum Chordata; class Lepidosauria; order Squamata; family Colubridae; genus Arizona; species Arizona elegans. The sequence goes on from JAKOOJ010000030.1 coordinate 4,278,059, forward strand.
CTGTTAATGTACAGTACGGGGCAATTTCTCCTGACCGTCATCAGCATCGACAGGTGTGTTTCGGTCCTTTTCCCAATTTGGTATCGATGCCACCGGCCGCTGCACCTGTTCACTACTGTGTGTGCTATCATCTGGGCCATTTCCTTCATCCTCTCTTCCATTCATTTTACAATTATAGCAGTTGATGGATTTGGAAACAGTTATACCCTGATGTATCAGTTCATCGTTAACGCTGTGCTTTGTCTCCCACTTATGACCATCTCCAGTGTCACCTTGTTTATCAAAATCTGCTTTATATCCAAAAGCCAAAGACGGAGGCAGCTTTTGACAGCTATTTTGCTCACGCTTTTCTTCTTCTTAGTCTTGGCTTTTCCGCTAAATGCCTTTTATTTTATCCTATATGTTTTCAAATATATACATCCCAACCTTGTACATTATGGCTACTTATGTACCTGCATCAACAGCGGCATTAACCCCGTCATCTATTACCTGGTGGGGAGACAGAGGGGTAAATCCAGGAAAGGCATCAAAGACTTGTTCCAGAAGGTTTTCAAGGAGGAGGAACTCTCTACTGATGAACTGGAGACATCGGAAGGTTCCAAGATCTGAATGCTTTACTTTCACTCTTCTCAATCAAAAGATGCCTTTGTTTCTTTCCAAGCAAGCCCAAAAACTTGTCTTTATGCTGATTAATTTCTGCATGGATCCAGAATCCGTGCAGATAATTATCTTTTTGGAAAACAAAATATTTCTCAAGTTGGACTATGTAACATATGTAACAGTAGCAGAGTTGGAAGGGACCTTGGAGGTCATCCACTCCAGCTGACGCAGGAGATCTGGGATTCGAACCGCCAAACCGCCGACCTTTCTGATTGACAAGCTCAGTGTTTTAGCCTCTGAGCCACCTAATCTATTTACCAAGTATTATCTGAAGACTAATTAACTTGCTCTAATTCAGCCTTGCCCAACTTGAGTGGCCTCCAATTCTGTGTGTTTGAACTTCAGTGTCTAGATGGTAGGATCATTGCTGAGAATTTTCAAAGTTGGCATTCACACCTTTGGAAGGTGTCCATTGGAAGGTTCCAAAATCTGAACTCTTTCATTTCACCATTCATTTCTTTCCAAGCAAGCCCATGATTTCCTCTTTTTTTATTTAAAAGAAACTGATCTGTATTCTGGATAATTTGTGCAAGAATTCCCAATTTGTGCAGACAATTATCTTTGTGGAATATCAAAACATTTTTCAAACAACCTCTTTAACTAATATCTACCACCTGAAGATTAATTAGCTTGCTTGAGTTCAGCCTTTCCCAACTTGAGTGGCCTCCAATTCTGTGTGGTTGAACTTCAGTGTCTTAGCCAGTAGGACAAGTGTTGAGAATTTTCAACGTTGACATTCACACCTTTGGAAGGTGTCCATTATAGAAAGGTGAAGCCAAGGAAGCACAAATGCCACTTTTAAAATGTCCCAAGTTGTATCAGGTACATGACCAATGATGAAGGATAATGGAACTGTAGCTCTACACTACCTGGAGAATCCTAAATCTGTATCTCCATGAGACCAGGATTCATCAACTCAATTGTATCTAGGGTGGACAACTGTTACAACAAGAACATCATGTGAAAACATTTGTGGCTGATTCCAGAAGAAAAGAATCAGAGAAAAACTGAAACTATTTCAAGTGGCAGTATATACAAATTGATCTCTCTTCACATACATACATACATACATACATACATACATACATACATGCATGTCTTTTTCATAGATATATATATCTTCTTAAATTTTCACGGGTGTGCATATGCAAAAAATTAAAATCTTGGGTGTTTTCCCGCGTCATTATAAATAAGTTGGTTAAAATATTTAAAAGCTGGGATTTTAACCAGGATTTTAAATATTTTAACCAACTTATTTATAATGACGCAGGAAAACACCCGAGATTTTAATTTTATATACACATATATTGTACTTAGAGCAATTGCATTTCAACCATTTGTTATAGCTTTTAAGGTCTGTGCATGCACAAATGAGATTTAAAGGTTTCATATTATTAGGACAGACACAGAAGCAACTGCAACTAAAACAATGCTAAACTTTTTTTATAGAAGGTAAAAAATAACATTATTTACTCAGTGTATTCCTCCTAAAGAGCTAGCAACAAAGCATGGCGTTGCTCTGAACTTTTCCTTTTTTTTCTTTTTGCTTTCTTGTGAAAGTGCAAATGACTATTTTAGACAAAAAAAATTCCATATTGTTCACTCGCTGTGGCTCAATGCAGAGAAAATGAATCTTGCTATGTTAGAATCATGTGGGGCTACCCATAAAGGTAGTTTTAAAGATTTCAAGTGGTGCAGGAAGGGTGGTAATAGCCACTTGGCATTCTGATTTTATTATATTTATTGTACCATAATGTCAATGGCTGCCTGTTCAACTTGAGAGAGAAGGTGTAGGTATCAAATGGTCAGGCACAAAGTTTTATGGGTGATATGCATCTGAAACTTGTGCTTTGATATAGCCTATAGCCGTGATGTATAGTCATGTATAGTCATATCAGTGGGCATGCAAACTCAGCCGGCTAGACACTTTTCGGGCCTTCTGGGGCCCCCGGAAGTAGGGAAACAGCTGTTTCCGGCCTCCAGAGGGCCTCTGGGGGAGTGGGGAAGGCTGTTTTCGCCTTCCCCAGGCTCTTAGAAAGCCTCTGGAGCCTGGGGAGGGCAAAAAAACGGGCCTACTGGGCCCACTGTGCCATTGCGTGCCAAAAACGGGGGTAGTGCAGGTGGGTCACGCACACATGCACAGGGGGGCGGGGCACATAGAATTATGGATGTGGGCACCCGCGTGCATGATCCCCCTGCACTCCCCCTGCTTTTGGCACGCGATGGCAAAAAGGTTAGCCATCACTGGCCTACAGGCTAATCAATAAAGCAGTAAAATAAAATCCCTAAACGGTTCTGGGTTATCATATATAAGAAAGCTTCTGCTCTCATATCAACAGAAGGCCATTTTCCTGCCTTGGGAAATAAATGAAACATTCTAAGCTTTGTGGGTCTCGTGTTCAAAATTCATTTAAATTACGGAGGCATCACAATTGCAGAAATAAAGAGATGTTTAAGCCTGTTTAAGCTTAGCAAAATTATTTTAGCCTCAAGCAACTTCAATTGCACCAAGGGGAGTTTTGTTTTTTTCTTCCAGTAAAAGCTGATGATATTTTAATCTTTTATATGGTTAAAATAAAAGTTTATACCTTCAGATGTGGAAGTTTCTGTTAATGCAGCCCTACAATAAAATAGATTTACCGTAGCTCATGTAGTCATGTTTCCTGTCTGGTTTACACAGAACAAAGGGTATAGGACATCTGACAGATAGTTGAACGTACAGCAACTGAATGCTAGATGATATTCTGACCTAATCTTCCTTATAAAGTACACAACACAATCTTAGTCCCGGCAAAACTCTTTTATTCAAATGGCTGTGAATTATTGTCATTCCCAGCCCAAAAGGCTTCTCAAACAGTCTTTCAGGGGAGTATTTACAAACACCCAAATTATTTCCCTTGGAATGCTGCCAGAGAACTAATTGCTGCACACAGGGCAAGGCCAAACTTAGCACAGAGTCAAACAGAGCTTTTCCAGAGCTGTTACCGACCAGATGAACTAATTGCTTCCTGCAAAAGCTCACGTCCCGTTTGCTTCTCTTTTATGTCATATGGGTGGGGAGGGGGGGCAATGATCTCCAAGCCTTACTCCCAAGTCGACCCTGTTTTCTTAATTGTTCCTGTCTTCTGGCAGCTCTGCGCACGCACACACTGTTCTTCTGTCTCACTGATGTCAGACTCCTGAGACTTCGGAGGCAGCAAAGAGCTACTAGATGGCCTTGGCCCCCTCTATGCCTCCTATTCAGAGCCCTCATCCGAGCCTTCCCCAGACTCCAGGACTGGCCCACGTTCCTCCCCAACCTCCTCACTGTCCGAATCTGCTGCCAGCTCTGCTGGCCGCTGGTGGGCCCACAACAGATGAACTGAAGACAAGCCATGCCTGAACAGAAGGTCATCTCTTTGCCTCTTTGTCCTAGCAGGCAAAGGAGCAACAAGTTGCTTCGGCAGACCACAATGCTAGCAGGTGGCTTGCTCTTCTTTCACTGCACCCAGAATGCAGATCTGAAAGCAGAAGAAGAATCAAGAGAGGCTTTTGGCTCCCCACCATCTGCAATATGGGTGTCACCATGTCTGGTATATAATGGTGACATTGCACTGGGAGCTGCAAGGGGGGCAGGGGAATTGCTGATAAGAAGTGTGCCAAAATACTTCAAATATCCGGGGCAGGCACAGTGCTGATACCAACACGAAAACACAAGTTGATTTCTTCCAAGGTGGGTTTCACTCTCTTCCCAATAAGTGGCTCCCAAGAATGGTGGGAGATGCAGCTAGTCACCAGCAGGGAGTGTAGTGAACAGAGCAACATTAAATATAATGTAAAAATATAATTTTTATAAATTTTATTAAATAAATAAATAAATAAAATAAAATGGGAAATGGAATTTTGCTGGGGGTGGCTTTCTTTGTGACATTCACATTTATTTTGTGACTTGGAGACATTAAAATACGGTGAGTTTTGAGATAATGTTGAGTCTTCTTCAACGACAGTAAGTTGAGCTTTTGCATTTTTAGCTTTATTCAGAGCTTATATAGTTGTTTGCAATATATATATATATATATATATAAAATTTGGTTTTACAACACACACACACACACACACACATATATATATATACATACATATATACATATATATATACACACACACACATATATATACACATACATATATATATGTATGTATACATATATGTGTGTGTGTGTGTATATATACATACATACATACATACATACATACATACATACATACATACATATATATATATATATATATATATATATAAAACAAACTATTCTAAAAATACAAGTTCCAGGTATATTAGTAAAGAAAGAAGCAGACATACTGCGAACTCCGGAACTTAAAATTTTAAAATTTTAAAAGAATTAAAATTTTATTTTACTAAGCTTTCGTCAGCCATCTGCTGACATCGTCAGAGTATTAAACTACCATTACAGAGATCTCTGTACGAAAGCCCCCACACACACACCTACAAAGCATTGAAGCTTGTTCCAACATCACAACTGATTGCTGTGCTAGTGAACTAGAGTGAGGACACTTCTCATGATCCCAGCTTAAAGCTCATTCCTAAAACTTGGTTGCATATGATCTGTGGAAATGTGGAAGTTAGGCCTTGGACAAGACAAGTCACCGTGTTCCCTTATATGGATGAATGTGTGAATGGTTTGAGAAATATAACGTCTTGCCTCACCCAAACCCACTTCTAATTGCATGGTGCAGCAATTGGGCAATGATACAAGCTCTGGGCTGCGTTAAGAAACAGCTTTATGAAACTAAAAAAAACTCTAGGTAAGGAAAAACCAAAAATGGAGAATTTAGAGATTGGACTTACTACAAGCTGAAGCACATGAACTCGGTCTAGCCCAACAACTTAAGGAGATTTCATTCCCAGAGCGACATATGAGAAAACAGCCTTAGCATCTTAATGTGAACCCTGTGAAGAAAGAATCAGAAAAGAAGATCAGTTACAGGAATTGGGTATGTAAAGGACTAGGGGTGACATGATAGCACTCTTCCAATATTAAGAGCCACGGTGGTGCAGTGGTTAGAATGCAGTACTGCAGGCTACTTCTGCTGACTGCCAGTTGCCTGCAATTCAAATCTCACCAGGCTCAAGGTTGACTCAGCCTTCCATCCTTCCAAGGTGGGTAAAATGTGGACCCAGATTGTCGCGGGCAATAGGCTGACTATGTAAACCGCTTAGAGAGGGCTGTAAAAGCACTGTGAAATGGTATATGTCTAAGTGCTGTTGCTATCTAAGAGGCTGTCACAAAGAGAGGGTCAACTTATTTTCTAGCGTATCTCTCCCTGTTAGAGACCAGCCCAGAGATAACACAGTGAAATATAATCAAATTCAATCCTTTACTTGCTTAAACCTAAGGACTTCCAATCCAAATACTGAGCAGATCTGATCCCGCTTAATCTTTTTTTTTTTTTTCAAGAACAGCTACTTAATCATAAATCATGGACATTCTATGGCTTAGCAAGTTGAGTAGAACAAATACGGTGAACTGCTGTTTATGTGTGAGAGGAGTGTGTCAATCCAGTTGATTGTGGTTTTAATCCACAAACCTACTGTGGCTTAATATTATTGTGAGTCACTTTATTGGGTGTAAACAAAATGAAAACAAATCCACCTGGAATGGTATGTAGGAAAGACCTTGGGAGATGGGGCAAAGAGACCTGCACAGAGTTACCTGGAGGTAAGATGAGTAACCTATAAATTTTATAAGTAAGTAAGTAAGACAATCAATCAATCAATCAATCAATCACTCAATCAATCAATCTACTAGGGAACAATCAGATTAGAGACAATTTAGCCCACAGAGGCATAGTAGGCAGAGAAAAAGGCTCAGAAGGAACACCCATTTCCCCAATATTGGTATCAGCTTTCCTAGGCAGATCAGACAAGATACATGACCAGATAAACTAATTCTATTTTATTGAAAAACTACATTAATAGAATATTGCCAATAAAATCCTCCTGCCATCTCCTTTACAGCCCAAGAAACTAGGTAGGCTCCTGTTTTGAGTCTCTTACCTTGTCCACTGTCTAGCTGTGAGCTATGCTGTTTCTTATATGACAATTTCCTAAGTGGCATCTCTTGGCCTGGTCCCCCAAAGTCTTTCCTACATAACATTATATTATCCATCTTTCCTCACATTCCAGTCCAAGGAGACATGCTGGAGCATTGAGGCACCCTGGAGTTCTTGGCTTCCGCATACCTGGTGCCGCCAGGGCCCCCCTCAACCAATACAGGTGTCAGACAATGAGGTAGATGACCAGTACCACAGTGCTATGCCACTGTCCTTTTGTAAGAGCGTGCAAATTATAAATAAAGAACAAGCTTCTTCCGAACCAAGTAGTCCGGTTGCCTTCTCATTACCACCACCTTCAGGAAAAAAGCTGCAGCTGAGCACGTTCATGTGGAAGAGGATTGATGCAATGACCAAAGTATTTCTCAATTGTTGGAGGCATCCTACCCTCTCTTTCTTTGTCTCTGATTCTGACTATGTCCCTGACCTCAGCTTGCTCCTGACCACTCATCTCCACTGGACCTTCTGACCTTCTGACCACAACTTTGGTTTCTTCCTTGGCTCTTAGCAAACTCGGAAGGAAAGAAACTAAGGAAGGAAATCAATTTAAACAAGGAGGAAACAAATTGACAAAGAACACATATATTAGTCAGTCCGATAATTAACAGCCAGGCTGAAACCAACAGGCCTCCATTCCTCTTAAAGAATAGTAAACCAAACAAAGCCTTTAAGATATAGGGGTTTAAGAACACAAAGGAAGGATGCCCCAAAGTCCACAGGTACACATATACTGAAAGATATCCTGAAAGATTTAGATAAGATCATGTCTCCACCAGAGTTGTACACGTATGAAGAGATAAACACTTCACAACACATTCACATGAAGAATCATTTTTCCTATAAATACCCCCTACCTGGAAACTTCAAAGTAGTCTTTCTTTCTTTCTTTCTTTCTTTCTTTCTTTCTTTCTTTCTTTCTTTCTTTCTTTCTATCTATCTATCTATCTATCTATCTTTTTCTTTCTTTCTTTCTTTCTATCTATCTTTCTTTCTTTCTCTTTCTTTCTTTCTATCTATCTTTCTTTCTTTTTCTTTCTTTCTTTCTTTCTTTCATTCTTTCTTTCTTTCTTTCTTTCTTCTTTCTTTCTTTCTTTCTTTCGTCAAGTATGTATTAGATAACAGATATAAGTATAAATATGATTATGAATACATGAAATGGATACGAATAAAAGGGAACATTAGGCCGGGGGTGATAGACACACTGGTGCACTTATGCACGCCCCTTACATACCTCTTAGGAATGGGGTGAGATCGACAGTAGTCAGTCTAAGGTTAAAGTTTTTTGGGGGGTTGGGGAAGATACCACAGAGTCGGGTAGTAAATTTCAGGCATTGACCACTCTGTTGCTGAAGTCGTATTTTCTGCAATCAAGTTTGGAGCGGTTCACTTTAAGTTTGTATCTATTGTGCGCTTATGTATTGTTGTGGTTGAAGCTGAAGTAGTCATTGACAGGTAGGACGTTGTAGCAGATAATTTTATGTACTACGCTTAGGTTGGACTGAAGACGGCGTAGTTCTAAGTTGTCTAAACCCAAAATTTCAAGTCTGGTGGCATAAGATATTCTGTTGCGGTTAGAGGAATGGAGGACTCTTCTTGTGAAATATCTCTGGACTCATTCAATTGCATTAATGTCCGATATGCAGTGTGGGTTCCAGACAGATGAGCTGTATTCAAGAATTGGTCTAGCAAAAGTTTTGTATGCCTTAGTTAGCAGTACAATATTACCGGAGAAGAAGCTATGCAAGATTAGGTTAACAACTCTTAATGCCTCAAATAAATGCTCTCAAATAAACATTCAACCTTTTCAATCATCATGTCTGGTATTATTCTTACATGATCCCAGCTTGGAAAATGGACCAGAGTTCTTCTCTCATTGTTATGCAAAAACTCAAATTGAACACGGTCCTTCTTTGTCATGCCATTGCTGCTTCCTTACCTCGCACTCTGTGACCTTCCTGTATATGCAACCTTCTCTTGATCTGCTCTTCCTCTCCTTGCTAAACCTTAGACCTGGGCACACTCCCAGTATGCAAGTGACTGTTCCTAAGCCTTGCATACAGCCCACTTATGCACATGCACCCTGCTTGCCAAATGCTCTTGTGTTTATCTTTCCCCATAAACCAAATCTCAAAACTCACTCCACTTTTGAATGATTTGGATAGCTTTCGCATTAAATTAATAAGAGGTTCCCAGGATCAGAAGGCAAGAAATATTTTTCTTATCATCAAACTTTATACACAAAGAGGTGGGGGAAAGCTACTCTTCCATGTTCTTTTTTTAAAAAAGTATTTTTTTATTAATAAAACAAAACTTAAAAAAAACATTGGACATAGATATGACATCACTGGTTCCAAACATCTTCCATCACTTTACAGTAATATTAGTAATATAGTAGTATTAGTACTCTTATAAACATATAGTTCTTAAGCTTTGTTCATTATTTAAACATAATATGATATGATATTAATATTTTTTCCCTTATTTCTGTATATTTATTTATCTCTTAAAGATACATTTATCTATAATAATGTCTATATTTTTGTTCTAACACTATACATTTGTCTTGGCTACCCTCTTGTTATCCATCCAATCATAAAATTGTTCCCAGATTTTGTAGTACTTAGTTTCACTTTTATCCTTGAGTTCCAAAGTGAGTCTGTCCATTTCTGTGCAGTTAAAGTTTTTCAGTAATATTTCCTCTTCAGTTGGAATATCTTTCTCTTTCCATTTTTGAGTGAAGGCTATTCGTGCCACTGAGAGCATATGCAATAATAAATAATTTGTATCTTTCTTATTTTTTCTTTCTATAATTCCCAGTAAGAAAAATTCCGGTTTGACTTCTATATTTGTTGACAAAATTTCTTCCAGCCAGTTCTTTAGTAAATTCCAAAATTTTTGCCCCTTTGGGCATTCCCACCACATGTGGTAGTAATTCCCAACGGTCTCTCCACACTTTCAGCATATTGAGGATTTCCCCTTATTCCTTCGTGCTAATCTTGTGGTGGTGGTGGGAGGTACCAACTATTGAATATCTTAAAGAGGTTTTCCTTATAGGAAGTTGCTAGTGTAAATATTTTGGGCACAATATTGATTTGGACAATTGGCAAAGTTTATGGGGGAAAAAATGTACTCTTCCATATTCTGATCACGCAGTTTTTGCTACCGTCAATTAACTGAAAATCATTTCTTTGTACAAACAATCAACTGTGTAACCAAGGAGAAGACAGCACTTTGTTTTCCAGGGGTTCCTTCAGAGGGAGGTGAGTGAGGAAACATTAACAGGATGTTGCAAATGCTGTCCCTTACGTAACTGCATTTTGTGGCAGATGTACAAAAAGACAGAGCTGGCATCATGACATGACGATGCATGTTTCATCACTATGGCTTCATTGTGCTTAGGAAGCGATGCTTACGTTGGGAGTTCCTTCACCAGCATAGTGGGAAAAGTTCACCTTAGTTCAAATGCCATATATTTGGACAAAGACTTGTTACAATCAATTTGGTCTTTGTCCCTATTTGAACAGCAAATGTATAACATGCAGTCTTAGCATGTTTTAGGGCCCAGGTATATTAAACGGAGATTGTTGCTTCCTGCTTTGAAAGCCATTATGACTATTTCATTTTTAATAGCTAAGTAGTTACATTTTGATCATCTATGGAGGTTCTCAATCATCCAGGTCATGGTTGTCCCAAAGGTGATTTTTCAAGTTTGTGGGTTTCTGTAAACTTCAATGTAAAGGCTTCTGTCTTTCTTAATTTGTACTGTACAGTCCAGGAAGGCTAGACTATTTTCCTGAACATCTTTCTGTGTGAATCTGATGTATCTGTCCATAGAGTTGAGAATAGAATAGAATAGAATAGAATAGAATAGAATAGAATAGAATAGAATAGAATAGAATGGAATGGAATGGAATGGAATGGAATGGAATGGAATGGAATGGAATGGAAGGGAAGGGATGGGATGGGATGGGATGGGATGGGATGGGATGGGATGGGATGGGATGGGATGGGATGGGATGGGATAGAATAGAATAGAATAGAATAGAATAGAATAGAATAGAATAGAATAGAATAGAATAGAATAGAATAGAATAGAAAATATGGGATGGAATGGAATGGAATGGAATGGAATGGAATGGAATGGAATGGAATGGAAGAGGAGAGGAGAGGAGAGGAGAGGAGAGGAGAGGAGAGGAGAGGAGAGGAGAGGAGAGGAGAGGAGAGGAGAGGAGAAGAGAAGAGAAGAGAAGAGAAGAGAAGAGAAGAGAAGAGAAGAGAAGAGAAGAGAAGAGAAGAGAAGAGAAGAGAATTTTTTATTGGCCAAGTGTGATTAGACACACAAGGAATTTGTCCTTGGTGCATACGCTCTCAGTGTACATAAAAGAAAAGATACTTTCATCAAGAATCATAAGGTACAACACTTAATGATAATCATAGGGTACAAATAAGCAATCAGGAAACAATATCAATATAAATTGTAAGGATACAAGCAACAAAATTACAGTCATACAATCATAAGTGGAAGGAGATGGGTGATGGGAACGATGAGAAGATTAATAGTAGTGCAGACTTAGTAAATAGTTTGACAGTGTTGAGGGAATTATTTGTTTAACAGAGTGATGGCATTAGGGAAAAAACTGTCCTTGTGTCTAGTTGTTTTGGTATGCAGTGCTCTATAGCGTCGTTTTGAGGATAGGAGTTGAAACAGTTTATGTCCAGGATGTGAGGGGTCTGTAGATATTTTCACAGCCCTCTTTTTGACTCATGTAGTATACAGGTCCTCAGTGGAAGTCAGGTTGGTAGCCATTGTTTTTTTGGTGAATGCTTCTAATTCCTCTGTTTTGATCTTGACCCAAGTATCATCCACATACCTCTACCAGTGAGTGGGTGGAATTCCTGTGAAGGAGTCTAGGGCTTTGGTTTCTGTCTCTTTAATGTAGATTGGCCACAATGGGGGACACAGGTGAACCCATGGCACAGCCGTGTTTTTGTCTGTAGAAACCTTCATTGTATTTAAAATAGGTGATGGTCAGGCAGAGGTCCAGCATGGCTTAGGTTGGTTCTGTCCAGGGGTGAAATCCAGCAGGTTCTGACAGGTTCTGGAGAACCGGTAGCGGAGATTTTGAGTAGTTCGGAGAACCGGCAAATGCCACCTCTGGCTGGTCCCAGAGTGGGGTGGGAATGGAGATTTTGCAATATCCTTCACCCCAGGAGTGGGGAGGGAATGGAGATTTTTTTTTAAAAAAAAATTTATTTATATGCCACCCTTCTCCAGAGACTCAGGGTGGCTTACAATGCGCTAAGCAATAGCCTTCATCCTTTTGTATATTTATACAAAGTCAGCTTATTGCCCGTACAACTGGGTCCTCAATTTACCTACCTTAGAAAGGATGGAAGGCTGAGTCAACCTTGAGCCTGGCGAGATTCGAACCTGCAGTAATTGCAGGCAGCTGGTCTTAATAACAGGGTGCTTTAGGCCACTGTACTACCAAGGCTCTATACTTTTGCAGTATCCTTTCCCTGCCATGCCCACCAAGCCACGCCCACCAAGCCATGCCCACAGAACCGAATGTGGATTTCACCACTGGTTCTGTCCCCTAAGCTGCTGCCTTGTAGCAGTCATTTCTTAAGTACTATGACAGATTCCGTTTTTCTTGGATGAGAAGTGAAAAGTCTTCAAAGAAAAAACAAAAAGTCCAGTTACCTCTTAAAACAGCACCTCTGGGATTGCATTTTGATCCTGAACTACAGGGCAAATTGACACGGTGGAACACAATAGCATACAATGTATATGGAATAAGGAAAGAACAGCTTTGAGTATGTGTGCTGCAGTGGTGGGTTCCTTCTGGTTCGGTCCGGTTCGGCCGAGCCGGTAGCGGTGACGATATGATGTCACCGAATCGGTTCTCCCCCCCGCCCTCCCACCCCCCCACCCCCCACCCCCCACGTTATTCTTACCTTTTATTTGGTCCCACCCCCAATCTATTGCTGCCTCCTGAGTCCCAGCTGATGACTAGAGGGAAAAAAAACCTGTTTAAACTCTTGCTGCGGGGCTTCAAAGGGCCGTCCTACAGCTGATCAGTGTTAAAAGCAAACAAATGAGTCAGGTCGTAAGTGCGAGGGCTGGTCGTAAGTGTGACAACCTTCCAGAAATGACTCTGACCAGCTAGCCACGCCCACCTAGTCACATGACCTCCAAGCCACACCCACAAAATAAGCCACGCCCACAGAACCGGTAATAAAAAAATTTAGAACCCACTCCTGGTGTGCTGGCTAAGGTTTCCAAAGGTTTAATGACTCAGAGTTAAATACGTAAGGGATGAAAGAAAAGATGATAAAATTGATTGATAGATCTGTTGATCAATTTGATCACTTAAATCGTGCCTTATCAGTTGTAGCAAAGGCAGAGAAAGCAGAATGCAAGTAAAATAACACAATCTCTTCCCTCACTTTTGCAAACCAGCTTCAAAGTGATCTAAAGCTTCATTAAAACAAACATCTGCCTCTTACCCAAAGCATGGATGAAACAGAAAGAGAGAGATTCACAATGATTTTACACTAATTGTTCTGCAGTTTTTTTTATTTTTAAAAATCACAATTTGTGCAGAAATAACATAACATGAATCAAACAATAAGTACAAATTATCTTGTTCTTAAAAATCATCCATTCTTATAGGCCAAGATAAGATGAGATGTGGATACGTTTAGCATATCTTTCAAATCTACTTCCCACTCTTGTTCCTCTCGCTGACCTTAATCTTTGAATTGTTATTTTAGAATCATGTGTCAAAACAAATGGCCAAAATATGAAAAGGGAGGAATGAATTCCTTTCATAGTTTTGGCTTATCTTTGATCATAATGAATTGAAACTGAAGTATAGGAAAAGAGTAGACAGAGCTGGGGTGGCAGAGTAAAACAAGTCATCAGCCTAGAATCATTACATTGTCATAAATGGTCTAAGTCCAACCCCTTTTAAATTCTATTAACCCATATCTGGTGCCAATTTAATATTCACTAGATTCTTGTGTATAAGCTTAAGCAATAAATCTTCTGCAACTTAACGTATGATTCTGATTCTTTGTGCCTGACAAAGAATTATCTAAATGTGATTGTCTTTTTCTCTTCTGGAATGCACCCAGTAGTGGGATTCATCCGGTTTTGTCTGGTTCGGGTTCTGTCTGGTAGTGGTGACTGCGGGAGGCTCCGCCCACCTGCCTGGATGTAATGTGCGAGCAACTGCGCATGTGCGGAAAGCAGCAAGCACTCACATTTGCAAACCAGTAGGGAAGGTAAGTGAATCCCACCTCTGAATGCACTCTTTTGTCCTGGGAATCCAGACTACATTCCACCCCACTTCTCAAATTTCATAAGCTGGTCCTAAAGATTGCTAGAAAGATACGTGTGTTTCAGTGGTGGGTTGTCACTGCTTCGGACCGATTCACAAGAACCGGTAGTAAAACTAGTGGGAGGCCCCACCCACCACCCCGGATGTTGTCATTAGTGATCTGTGAATGCAAGGCATGTGCGCGAGCTAAGCATGTGCGTGCGTTCGATCCCGTTGCGAACCGATAGTAAAGGTAAGTAGAATCCACCCCTGGTGTGTTTGTGTATACACGCGTGTGTGCGTACATACATGCAAACACATGCACGTGTTGAATCACTCTTGTGGAATTCTCTAATAAGAGCATATCCCAAGTTTCCCCAATCCAAAGTCTGGTGAAAGTTTTCTTTCTAATAAGGCTGAAGTTTACCAGAACTGCGGCACAAGCCTGCTCAACCTCTGAAACTCCTTTTGGCAGACATTTTAAGTGTAGATGTTTTTCATTGTTATCTCTGACTACAGGCAGAGATTGCAATCTCTGTGGTTTCCTCTGTGTTATCTCTCTGTGATATCTCTGCAGTAACCATCTCCAACACAAGAATATAATACAGAGGGAAATACACTGACAGAGATCAAGACAGATGGAAGAACTCATACAATTTCTCTATTCTTGGTGATCAATTTTGAATGTAACCGTATGTATATATTTATCTGGGCTTAAATGGAAATGTCAGAGCCTGAAGCTTGGGTGTAATAACAAAGGTGCTAATAGCTACATTGTGGATTATTACTATTGTGTCTTACTTCAGGTAGTCCTTGATTTACAACCATAATTGAGACCTGAATTTCTGTTGCTAGGTGAGACATTTGTTAAGTGAGTTTTGCCCCATTTTACGACCTTTCTTGCCTCAGCTGTTAAGTGAATCACTGCAGTTGTTAAGTTAGTCACACAGGTTGTTAAGTGAATCTGGCTTCCCCATTGCTTGTGAGAAGGCCACAAAAGGGGATCACAGGACCTTGGGACACAGCAATGGTCATATGTATGAACCAGTTGCGGAGCATCTGAATTTTGATCACATGTTCATGGGGATGCAGAAAAGGTCATAACTGTGAAAAACAGTCATAAGTCATTTTTCTCAGTGTCATTGTAACTTTGAACAGCCACTAAATGAACTGTTCTAAGTCGAGGACTACCAGTATAGTATAATAGCATAGCATAGCGTAGCGTAGCATAGCATAACTATTATCATTTAACAGCATTCAGCTAGGCGGACAATATATCTACTCTTTCCTATATTTATTTTTATTTATTTATTTATTAATCATATTTCTATGCTGCCCACTCTCCGAGGACTCTGGGCGGCTTACAACAATCAACAGTATACTAAATAGCATATTGCCCCCCAACAATCTGGGTCCTCATTTTACCCACCTCGGAAGGATGGAAGGCTGAGTCAACCTTGAGACGGTGAGATTTGATCCGCTGATCTGCTGAACTAGCAGTCAGCTGAAGGAGCTGCAGTACAGCACTCTAACCACTGTGCCACCTCGGCTCTTCCAACAATTGAATTAAACAAACATCTTTTAACTAATACGACAATTAAAATGGAATCAAACAAATGCACAATGATATATGATTTAAAACTACAACAACATATTAGCACAGTCATCCTCATAATGATGCTTTCAGAGTTTGCTCTCAAAAGTTCCTCATTTCCCGGCAAGCATGATTTCGAAAAAAGATACCCAGCTCTCCCAGCGGTGGGCGTGTCGCTTTTGCACCAACTCTCCTGAACATATATAAAGCAATTCCGTAACATTTTCTGCTCAGAGATGAATGAGTGGTCACAGCTCCTCTGAAACCAGAATCAGAAAGAAAGAAAGAAAAATCTTGCCATTTGGAATAAGACTTCCATTAATCTAGAAGGAATAGACTTCTTCAAAGAGAAGGTAAGACATTCATCGAAAAAAAATATTGCTACTAAATTCTCTCCTATCTATAACCCTTCATTATATACAGCTTTGTCTCCAAACAATTTGATGTATGCCACTTTGAATACCTTTTGATTAAATTGTTTCAGAATAACTAAAGGCTTTGGTTTGTATTAGTCTGTCATCTTCCCTTTGTATTAGCTCTTTAATGTGGGGTTGGCTTGACCCCATCCTTACAGTTTTAAATTTATAATTGGTTTTAACTGGGTTATTTTAAATTGATGGCCAAAATTATTTAATGTTTTTTTAAATTGCTTTTAAATTTTATATGTTGTGTTTTTACCGTGGCTGTTCACCGCCTTGAGTCCTGTTGGAGAAGGGCGGTATACAAATTAAATAAATAAATAAATAAATAAATAAATAAATAAATAAATAAATAAATAAATATGATGCCAGTTATTGAAGTCTGAATATTACCTGTTCATCCTGGTAATATTTCCATATTTCCACTGAATAGAGGTGCTTTATGGAATAATTAGCCTGATGAGATAAATCCTTTACAAAATTGCTGCCCTGTTTCCTAACATGCAGAGAGAATAGGATGTTTTTTAAAAATTATTATTTCCTGCCATTTCTTCTTTTTCCCACCTCAGATTCTATCAACCCCATTTCATATTCAGACTGAGATTGCTTTTTAACCCATGCAATCCATGATGAGGATGATCATCATCGTCATCACGCAAACATTTTACATGTTTTGAGTGAGCCTTCTCCTAATGTATGCATTCTGTATTTGATTCATTTTTATTAGTAAAATACAATAACCAACTTTTTTGGTCCTATCCCATAGATCTAATCAGAAGATTAGAGCATCTTCATTTTTTATTTTGTACGTTCTTTCCCTTTCTTTTAGTTTAACAAAGCCAAATTCCCTCCCTCTCTCCCTCTCTCCCTTCCTTCCCATTTATTAATCCATGTTGCTTACTATTTAAAGTCACAATCTTCCATATTTCATGAGTACACCAGATAGGACTTAGATGATCCATAGATGGAAGATGACTTCCATGACCGATCACTGCTTGGATGAATCAAGATGATCACATAACACTTTTTAATCAGATAAGCAAGTCCAGATCATCACCTTTATTCCAACCATACAAACTGCATCCTTCCATGGTAATTTTTTTTTTTTAATTTGATTTATATGCCGCCCTTCTCCGAAGACTCAGGGCGGCTTACAATGTGTTAAGCAATAGCCTTCATCCTTTTGTATATTTATACAAAGTCAGCTTATTGCCCCCACAAACTGGGTCCTCAATTTACCTACCTTAGAAAGGATGGAAGGCTGAGTCAACCTTGAGCCTTGGCGAGATTCGAACCCTGCAGTAATTGCAGGCAGCTGGTCTTAATAACCAGCTTAATAACAGGGTGCCTTAAACCCCTGTACTACCAAGGCTCTTGTTGTAATTGTGAAGATGGACTGCTAATCTAGAGACTACCTTGCAATATGCAGTTTTAGCGACTAAGCCTAATGCCAACTGTTTTGTCTTTTGTTCCAACAGGAGCACCTGCAGGCATAGAAGGAAGAGAAAAGACTGGAGCAGAATGGAGATGGCATCCCCCTCTCCTTTCACTTTCTTACCACAAATCAATGCAACATCCACTGGCAAAAACAGAACTTGTTACGATTCCGGCATAAATGAAGAAGTGCTTATTTTTGCAATCTTCACTGCGCTTTTTTGTGTGTTGGGAATGTTGGGCAACGGCCTTGTGATCTGGCTGCTGGGCTCCTCCGTGAAAAGGAACACTTTTGCCATTTATATTATCAATCTCTCTGTTGCGGACTTTGGTTTTCTCACCTTTGAGCTGATTATCGAAATCCACTGGCTCTTTACACATTTGTATTGTGACTTTCCCTATGAACTCTTCCAAACGGGCTTGCTGTTAATGTACAGTACGGGGCAATTTCTCCTGACCGTCATCAGCATCGACAGGTGTGTTTCGGTCCTTTTCCCAATTTGGTATCGATGCCACCGGCCGCTGCACCTGTTCACTACTGTGTGTGCTATCATCTGGGCCATTTCCTTCATCCTCTCTTCCATTCATTTTACAATTATAGCAGTTGATGGATTTGGAAACAGTTATACCCTGATGTATCAGTTCATCGTTAACTCTGTGCTTTGTCTCCCACTTATGACCATCTCCAGTGTGGTATTATTTGTCAAAATCTACTTCCTATCCAAAATCCAAAGACGGAGGAAGCTTTTGACAGCTGTTTTGCTCACACTTTTCTTCTTTTTAGTCTTGGCTTTTCCACTAAATGCCTTTTATTTTATTCTATATGTTTTCAAATATATACATCCCAACCTTGTACATTACGGCTACTTATGTACCTGTATCAATAGCAGCATTAACCCTCTGATCTATTATCTAGTGGGGAGGCAGAAGGGTAAAACTCAGCGAAACATCAAAGATTTGCTTCAGAAAGTTTTCAAGGAGGAAGAAAATTCTAGTGATCAAATGGAAACTTCAGAAGGTTCCAAGATCTGAACTCTTTAATTTCATCATTGTCATTCATAAGATACAATTATTTATTTACAAGCAAGCCCATAATTTCTTTTTTTATTTAATGGAAACTGATCTTTATCCTGATTAATTTGTGCATGAATCCACAATTTGTGCAGACAATTATCTTTGTGCAATATTAAAACATTTTTCAAGTAACCTAATTACCTAGTATCTCCAACCTGATGATTAATTAGCTTGCTTTAGGTTCAGCCTTCCCTGACCTGAGTGGCCTTCAATTCTATCTTTGAACTTCGGTGTCTAGCCAGTAGGACCATTGTTGAGAATTTTCAAAGTGGACATTCACACTTTTCAAGGCATTCATCATACAAAGGCCAAGCCAAGGATGGACACATGTAGCCTTCAAAATGTCTTAGGTTCTATCAGGTATATGACCAATGATGAAGGATGATGGAATTCTAGCTCAACTCTATCTGGAGAATCCTATATCTGTAACTCCACGAGACCAGGATTCATCAAATCAACTGTATCAAAAAGAGGACAAGTGATACAGCAAGATCTTATGAAATCACATTTTAATGAAAAAAGTTGTATGATTCCAACGGAAAAGTATCAGACTGAAAACATTTTCAAGTGGTAATAACTATAAACTGGCCTCTCTTCCTACATATGTATATATATTGTGATTGAAATGTTTGAATATTAGTAGCTCAGGTTGGTAGTTGGGCTGCTGGTTTTTTTAAAATTATTATTTATTTATATATTTTCTCTTTATGTACAATAAGTGGTTAGTGTACTGTCTGCATCAATTTGTTTACATAACAATATTAAACTCTACCTCTATTTATTTATTTATTGTTTATTTATTGGTTCGATTTATGTACCTCCCTTCTCCGGAGACTCAGGGCGGCTTACAATGTGTTAAGCAATATCCTTCATATTTTTGTATGCTTTCGGCCCCCCCTAAGTGGTGTTCTTTTTTATACAAAGTCAGCTTATTGCCCCCACAATCCGGGTCCTCATTTTACCTATCTCGGAAGGATGGAAGGCTGAGTCAACTTTGAGCCTGGTGAGATTTGAACTTGCAGTAATTGCAATAATTGCAAGCAGCTGGCAGCTAAGTGCTACTTAACAGCACTTTAGTCTGCTATGCCACCAAGACTCCTATTATCCAACCATTGATAATACAAGTCCTCAGTTCAAAAATATTATGTGTCTTTTTTTTCTTTTATCTTCAGTGTTAGTCTATAGATTTCTGCACAGCCTAATATTTTTTTAATTATTTCTTCTTCTGTGGATATTTCTTCATTTTTCCAGTGTTGCACAAATGCAATTCTTGCTGCTGTCAAAACATGTAATATTAAATATACACTCCCTTTATTATTTATCTGGTAATATGCCTAGCAAAAATAATTCTGGCTTATAGTTGATATGCTGCCTTAACATGTTTTCTAATCATGTCTGTATTTTCGTCCAATATTTTTTGCTTTTGGACATGTCCACCACATGTGATAATATGTACCCAGTGTTTGATTACATTTTCAACATTTAATGGACATGTTTTTAAAAATTTGAGCTAATCTAGCCAGTGGTAAGTGCCACCTATAAAACATTTTGTACAAGTTTTCCTTATATGTAGTTGCCATCATCAATTTATATTTTCTTTCCCAGAGCTTTTGCCAATTATCTAATTCTATGGTATATCCCAAAAACTTTGCTCTTTTACCTGTTCATCTTCCATTTTTAGGCTTAATAGAAAATTGTATAATTTCTTAATTAACTTTTCATCCACCGCTAACAATATTTGATCAAATGTTGTTTGCTCTTTATAAAAACCAATCTTAACATCTTTCTCCTATCTCACTTGCATTTGCATTTGTGGCCACCATGATAAATCAACACCCCGTTTCTGTAATTCTTGTTTAGTTTCTAGTTTCCCTTTAAGATATATTTATATGTTAAAATTTTCTCCAGATTCACTAGATTAGGGAAAACAAATTCTTCCATTGTTTATTTTTTATTTATTTTTATTTTATTTTATTTTGATTTATATGCCGCCCTTCTCCAGAGACTCAGGGCGGCTTACAGTGCGTTAAGCAATAGCCTTCATACTTTTGTATATTTTATACAAAGTCAGCTTATTGCCCCCACAACTGGATCCTCATTTCACCTACCTTAGAAAGGATGGAAGTCTGAGTCAACCTTGAGCCTGGCGAGATTCGAACTTACTTTAATTGTAGACAGCTGGTGTTAAATTACAGTGCTTTAGTCTGCAGAGCTATCCAGGCTCTGCAGCCTGGATAGCTCTGGCATCCTGGTATTTTCATATAATTTTTTGCTTTCACCTTTTCCCATTCTAAAAATAGAGCATTACTTACACAATGTCTTTGAAGATAGCTATGAATTTTGTTCTTACCATACCATAAAAAAGTGTGCCTTGGTAGTTGGGCTGTTGGTTTGAGCTCCGAGCTTAGCAATTTGGTTGCAAACATTTCATCACCATTCAAGGAGACATCGTCAGTGCACTTTGCATTGTGCTTGTCTGTCAGAACACTGGTTTTTAAATGCTGTTTTATGTGATGCAAATTAGTGTGGATGTTGTTTGTTACTTCTGAGTCATGGTCTGATTGTTAATTGGCTGTTATTACCAAGGTATGGTCTTTGGTTTTAAGTACCATCTGTGTGATGTAAATTAGTGTTGTTGATTTGGATACTTCTGAATCATGATCTGCGTTTGGACTGTTTGATTGGCTGGTTGTTGTTGTTGAGACGTGGTCCGATTTCTTGTGAGCTGATGAGTTATGATTTTGTTGTGACATAGTGGTGGATGCCTGTTTGTTTGGTTCAAATGCTATCTTCAGGATCACGGTTGATGCAGTTCCTTCGTTCTCAGCAATTGTTACACTGGATCGATGACATTATATCTGTTTATTGACTTGTTGGTGGAAAACCAGACTTCAAGGAATTCTCTTTCTCTACTTGATTTCACCTGGGGTTCTAGTTAGCTCAAATTTGTGTCCTTCTGAATCTTCATGGATGGACATGAGGGAAGTGGGTCATGTCTTTTGATAGAAAGGAAGCGTTCTGGTTGATAGTTTTCTTCCTGTTTGGCCAACTTAGTTCTTTTCACAATTTTTATGGAAGGGGAAAAATAACATTATTTATTT